>SRLM01000015.1:567634-614310 GCA_015708895.1 Populus ilicifolia
TTTTAAATTAATATTTTTTAATATTTTCAGGTCATTTGAACATACTAATATAAACAATAATTTTTTAAAAATAAAAAAATATTATTTAAATATCATAACTTTAATGCCTTTGTAATTGCGTTGAAGATCCCCCCCTAATGCTAATTAGTGACCACTACAATATATGGCTTATTGGGATACCAATCCATTTCCATGCAAAAATAGAAGAAGAAAGGCTTAACAACTTTTTCATTGGGATGCCAATCCATTTCCATGCAAAAGGAGACACCTAACAATTATTTTGCCCATATGTACAAGGCCATGTAGCTTCATTAAGATATCATTAAGAATTAAATAATATTACATTACCTTAAATTTAATTACTCATCCATGTCTCATATGCCTCTAAAAAAGTTGGATTAAGTATTATGAAGATTCATTTAGTATTGTATTTTTAGTTCAACTTCCATAATTAGTTTCTTAATTAAAATAAAAGTTGTAAAGAAAAAAATATTCTTGGATATCCTTGTAAACCATTCCTATTATTGTAAGTAAATTTAAGTTGATTTAGCAAGTCTATTTAAAATTTAATTTAAGTTGAGTTTCAAAAAAAATAGATGAAAGTTGACTTAGTATAATCCATTTTATTTTTATGGATTAATTCATTAATGGCTTGATTTAGCTAAAACTCAATTTAATTTTTAAATTTTTTTAATATAATATTATTTTGATTTATCAAGATGCGTTTAAGATTGTGGTGTAATTTTTTTTTTAAGATAGGTTTTACTTAAAAATACATTTAAATAAATTTATGTAAAATTATAATAAAATATTAAAAGAATAAATTTAATATATTATATATATTTTTTTAAGTTCACAGTAGTTTTAAAAACATCTAAAACTAGAAATAGTAAAAACATGCCCTCATCAAACCTGTCCACTCGTGAGCCTGACTCAGTCGAGTTTAATAACTTTCGTAATGGGGCGAGCTTTTCAACCGTTTGGTCATTTACCTTCAGAGTTTCAAGTCTCCTTCCCACCGAATCTTGTTGTCTTTTGTCTGTCGCTTTTCTTTATTTCTGATTCTCTTCCTTTATCAACACCAATCCAATCCCATTCATCGCTTTACTCTCTTCTCTTTCTCTTCCTCAAAGCCCATAACTTTTGTTTCCAAATGAATTGAAAACCATAAAGTGGTGACTTTTCTTCTTTTCTATGGCTTCTTGGGATCCCGTGTATCCAGCTGCTGTGCCTATCCCAGTTGATCTTTTTGTCTCCAAGAAACATCCTGGTCTTAATGGTGACTTGGGTTTTGCAGATTCTCTAGGAAATATTGTTTTCAAGGTCAATTTTGATAAGTCTTCAAAGTCATCCTTCAAAGGGGTCCTTGTCGATGCATCAGGAAATCCTTTGATCACCGTGTTTCGTGATGGTGTGAGTTCATTTCTATGGATATTAAGATTTATGTTTTGTTGAGTAGAGTTTCTAACTTTGACAACAAATCGATGCTTGTAAATTAGCTATGTTTGATTATTGTAATTATCTAAGCCAACCAAGTTGATTATTATAGCATTGAATTGCATGATTGTTACATGTTAGAGAATTCTGTGGTAGTGTGTGTTCAAGCTCTTGTTGAGTCTTCAAAAGACGGAAAAACAACAACCCACTTGCTGGGCTCCCTACACGGCTTATGTAATCTTGAGTTCATGGCTATTTCAAACTTTGAAGGATTGATGATTTAGCTGGAAAAAAATTGATGTGAGGATTAATTCATTTTTTTTTCTTCTGATTTTACTTGTGGATTTTCAAGTTTATTACCATTTATTGCACATTTGGTCATTAGAAAAGATTTGTTTTTTTTGAAGGATATTTGATAGAAAATCAGAAAATATATTGAAGGAGTAAGCTTTTTTTATTTGGCAAGAATGGATTGATTTTTAGCGGTTAAGGCTTCATGTTAGTGTGCTTCAATTGGTGTATGCATAGTTAGAATCTGAAATGCATTCAATATCTGCTACTGGTTGTTACCAGACAGTTGTTTTCAAGGTAGTTGAATTCTCTGCATCAATATCTTATATGATGTGCAATGAGAATTGGGTAACATAGGTAGCGTGTAGTTATTATTTAAAGACAAAAGAGACAAAGATAGTGGAAATAAAGAAGACATGTTCCCTTGTATCTCCTATTTTGAAAGCATAAAAATTCACTCCAATACATTTTTTTTTTTAATGTTCGACCCTGTAACCAAACACATTTTTGTTTCTTATGGATCTGTCCCTTCTGTTCTAGGATACTAATCAAACGCAAGTCTTTATCTTATTATGACAGTTTCTTCTATATGTGATTTGAACTTGTATGCACATACTTGTAAACACTGGGACATCATGGACATCATTTTAATGGTTTTGCATCCCTTATTTAAGAACCAAATCTTTCCAATGGACTTTTTCTTTCTCTGATAAAGGATGATGCCTGATTAGTTAATTAGGTTATTGCTTCATTTCATTGGTTGCAGATTCTGTATGATTATCCTTCCATGGGACTGAGAGAAGCTTCTTGATTTATTTCTTGGTTGCAGAAAGGTTCTTGGCAAGGGTTTAAGGGTGGTGATAATAGGGAGAAGGACTTGATCTTCAGAGTGAAAAGGACTGTGAAAAAGCTTACAAGAACTGAGCTTGAGGTCTTTCTTGTTGGAGAAATTTCGAGAGAGTCAACACCTGACTTTAAGGTGAAAGGTTTCCCCTTCCAAAGATCATGCACAATCTATAGAAGTGATTCCATTGTAGCCCAGGTATTATTAAGAAGTTGCAATTGAGACAGGCTTAGAATATTGCCTATTGAGGTGAAATGAACGTTATCAACAATTATTATATTTAGCTGGAAGAATAAAAATCGTTTTGTTTTAATCTTTCCTTTTTCTCTTCAAAAGATCCTGATAAGCTGCTTAAACTTTCGCAAGCTAGCTTAATTATGGACTATCTCATCTACTTTGAATGATTGCTTTAAACTCATTTTCTGTACTTGCCTCTGCATTTGAATTATCTACCCCATATTTAGGTAGATAATCACAGCAGTATCTATAATGTTCGATGTCCATCACTCTAGTCATCAGGGTGCTTTGTGCTATTCATGTGCAGATACTATTCCATTGTGATGGATTTTCTTCTTCTTTCCAATCTTAATGGATGCTTTACTCGAACTATTCATTAAAGCCATTGTTGTTCAGTCCTGTTAAAATGGTTTCCTTCTGTTTATGGTCTATATATAGCTCACAAGCCATGGATTCTGCTTAATCTCTTGCATTGGAAATTCCTGCTGTTCATATCCGGAAAGTTCTAGTTATGATCACTGTTTTGTGATATCAAATACAGATTCTAATATCACATTTGGTTTGATGCAGACTAGTCTCATGTACAAGCTTCACCAGATTCATGCCCGGCGGAGTAAATTTCGACTAACGATATTTCCTGGATCTGTAGATCATTCCTTGATTGCATCTTTGATTGTAATTTTCTTATATGGACAATAACAATTGGACTGTGAGCATTTACATTTGTACATCAATTGCTGCATGCTCACACGAGAATGCATCTATTATTTCTTTGAAAGAACAGAAAATAATTTAGAGCATCTTGTCCGATTTGTATGTGTACAACTCTCACTCTCAACTCTTCTCTTGTACTGGCTAGAAATACAGCTTCTAAGAATTCAGTCTACAAAACTGGCAATCTTGTGCTTCATGATCCCACAGTGGACATGCGAAGCAATGATCTTGGCGATAGTTGTCTAACCTAGCATGGGGTCTGACTCCATTCAGGGCCTCTGTCATTAGGTTTCCCAGTTATCCGTGAATCACCACGACCTGGGTTAATCATTTATTTAAAAGTACTCATTCCATTTTTCTTAAAAAATTCATTATAGCTGACTTGACCAAGTTTCATTCAAGTAGTTCAGCTTGGTCTATTAAGTTGCAGGTTAATTCGTTGGGTTACTCGAGTTATGGTCAACTCGCTTGGTCATCCAGTTCATGAGGATATTCAAAATCTATGTAGTTTCTATTTCATGGTGATGTGAAGTCTTGTTATTTCAGAAAATCCTACATTACTGAAGTTTTGCTTACGTCCTGAGCTGTGAAGCAACAAATACTGAAGCAATATGAGTTCAGGGTCTTTTGGTTACCTGGCTTGCTGAAAGAAAATGTCATTGAGATATGAAACCTAATTCATTTGAGCTTGGATTAGAGGAATTGTTTGCCCTAATTTCCTGTCATTTATGGCTTGATATAATCACCAAATGGAGCATAGTAACACTTAGAGCAATTTCACAACTCAACATCTTAGTGTCTGAAAATAATAAAATATATAAAAGACGAAAATATGCTTGATAAAAAGACAAGGACAAAAATATAAAATTAATTTCTCTTTATAAAATGTTTTAAGTAATTTTTATATTTTTTAAATAAAAAAATAACCATCTAGGTGATGGCCAAGTGGTAAGGACTTGGAATCAAGGGGTTTGCTCCCTCTGTGGTCTCAGGTTCGAGTCCTTGGTTGCTCATATGATGGCCACTGGAGGCTTACATGGTCGTTAACTTCAGGGCCCGTGGGATTAGTCGTGGTGCGCGAAAGCTGGCCCGGACACCCACGTTAATTAAAAAAAAAAATCATTATTATATTTATATGTTGTATATACATTAAACCAATCAAGTTTGTCCAATCAATAACTATGCTATAATTAAAAACATTAATAATAAATTTTTTTTAATCCTTATAAATCTAATTAATAATTAAATTGGCATGTACAATTCATAATCTTTGAAAAAGATTAATGATTCTTTATTTTTTTAAAAGGATGAATAAAAAACTATTGAATTAATATGATTTGAAGAAAAATAATATTTAATTTTACATAGTCTTATTTTTAAATATAATAAAATATTATAAGAAAAGAAACTTATCATGAAAAAAGTTGTAAAATAATCTTTTCATTGTATTTATAAAAAAATCTTTCTTCAAGAAAAAGACATATATACCCAGGCTCCCCAAATCATACTAGACGACTCATCATCCAATGGGTTCCATGGAAAATGACATGTCGTTCAAACACTTAGCCCTCCTTTCTCCTTCCGTGCTAGAAAGGTATCTCCAGCTTCAAATTCAGGAAAACACACAGAAAATCTCTCCTTCTCCGGAGACGCTTCGTTGAAGAACAAATAGAGGGCGAATAAAATGGGCAGACAGAAAGGAGAGGCAGCAGCTAACAGAAGCAAGTCTCGCGCTTCCAGTAGCAGGTAGTTAATTAATTAGTTAGTTATTTTTTATATTAAATCTTAAAGAGAAATTATTTTTTTAATTAAATGATATTTTTGTGATTTTCTGATATGATTTTGCAGTCTTGCGGCGTCTCTAGTGCCGTCGGGTCCGGCGGCGGTAACGGTGGGGTTCGGTGGTTATATTGGTAGCTCTCGTTTTGACACAGATGATACTGCCGCCTTTTTGGTATGCATGCTTTATGCTTCTGCTGAAGTTAAATTAAGTTGGCATTGGTTTTGTTAGTTCATCTTGTAATTTGCGATTATTTGTGCCTAAATGATATTAATTTAGGGATTTTCGAACAGAAGTTTAAGAAAGTTTGTTGCTTTAGGGACGTAAAGTGCTTTCCGCCTGTAAAGACCAATTCTGTGCTTCTGAAAAAGCGCTTTTAAATGCAGGTTTTGTGATATGGATTGGTTTTGTTGGTGATTCATGCAATTAGTGAAGCTGATAGTGATTATTTGTATGCTGAAGTGTAAAAATGGAAGCTTGTTGCTATGATGGTTTCTTGGATTTTTCTCTTTTTTTTTTTAAAAAAAAATTGGTTGGTTTGTTTGTAGGATATAGATGGCGAAGTGGCACAACATGTAAAACGATTAGGAAGGAAGGATCCTACTACAAAGGTAAATATATCCCACTTTTTGTTAAGATGAACAAAAGAAAAGGGAATATTTGATCATGCTTTGTGAATTACTGCATAGTATTAGTAGAAGAAGCTTATTGTGGTGTTTTTAATGTTTTGGACAGCTTAAAGCTTTGCAAACTCTATCTGCTTTGTTCAAGGAAAAGTCTGGAAAGGAAATAGTTCTGATGATTCCACAATGGGTATAGTTTCTTTTCTTCTTTTTGATTTTCTATTTCCTGTCTCACTCTTATTTGAAGAAATTTATTCAGTTCACATTTTTTGAATGTTATTTTGCATTCAGGGTTATGAATACAAGAAGCTGTTGTTGGACTATAATAGAGAAGTTCGACGAGCCACAAATGAGACCATGACAAATCTTGTTACGGCAGTTGGGTAAAGGACATTTCTCCTTCATAATTCTTACTGGGGACTTTTGATTTTCCCTGCTGTGAAATAAGAACTGTTTGGAAATATTAGTAAATGGATGGAATTCTGTACATCCTTTGTATTCTACCTTTTCTTATGCCATCATTTTGTCAGATTGTTAGAATGTTTAGCTTCTTTTTAATATGATTGTTTAAGGGTGCATGATCCTTAGTCCATGCTAATAACTTGCTGTGGATCTTATTTTTTCTCAGAAGAGATTTAGCCCCGTATCTGAAGTCTTTGATGGGACCATGGTGGTTTTCTCAATTTGATACAGTTCCTGAAGTTTCTTTAGCTGCCAAAAGATCATTGGAGGTTTGCTATCATTTCATTCAAGCTTTAGAAGGTTGCCATTGTTTCTTTTGCTCGAAGTGGCAGATAAGGGAAACTGCCAATAAAATAGCAGACAGATGCTGAAAAAGCAGTTTGCTGTTGTGAATGTCGAAATTTTCATGATGTATAAGATGGGAAGAAACACACTGATAATTTATTTGATTAAGCCTGTTCAAATAGAGTTAAATGAAAATCAAGTGGGTGGCACTCCAGTCAGTGTTCTGGAAGATTGATGGGGTAGACCTGTTTTATAATGTGGGCCTGCATTCTGGTCCAGTCTAACACAACTTAGGTTATATTTGTCTGGAAATTACTCCTTAGAATTTCTGATATTCTTTTCTGAAATTTTGCATCGTGAATACCTGATTATACAAAGAGTAGGAATATATTCTTTTTTGAAATTTTGTGACGCAACATACAACAAGATAAAACTAGGGTTCTCAAGACCTAAGGTTACAAACCAAATTGTTGAGAAATCTAGGGAAAATTGTCTGATATTTTTATTAAATCTGAATAGTAGTCTTGATCTCCATAAAATAAACTAGACATCCCTATTTATATTATTAATAAAATCCTTTAAAGGAAAGGATTCCTAAGTAAAATTTACCTAATTAATAGAATTCATCTAGCATTAAGATTTCTTAATAGTAAAATACTAATTAAATTAAAAGTCCTAAGCTAAATGGGAAACAAAAAATTAAAATCCAAAATTAACTAGCAAAATAATTAAAATAGAAAAACAGTAACTTTAAGTTTCATATGAGATGCTTCTTGGTTTTGTCAAGGACTTCTTTTCGGGCTTGACCTTGTCAATCTGGTCTATAAACTCCCGGGACAATTGTTCTATGTCATTTTGCATTGTGAATATCTGATTATACATACAAAGTGTGAATATCTGATTAACATTTTGCATTCTGTCTAAGGATACTCATGGTTAGTAGAAAATAAATTGACTGATATTTATATATATTGGTTTTTGACTTTGATTACTCTGGTACAAATATTTTAGTTTTATTCCTTTCAGAAAAGAATGTGTGTTTAATTGGTATTTGCAAAGTGTTACTGGCTTCTTCATGAACTTTTGCTTCCATTTATTTCCGGGGCACAGTCCATTAATGCATGATAACCTCATGTGAGCTTTTAGTAAGCAACTAACGTTCAAGTTTTTGTTACTAATGAATTTGTTATGGTCTTACTGTATATTGTGTGCCACAGGCAGCCTTCCCAGCTCAGGAAAAGAGATTAGATGCCTTAATTCTATGCACATCTGAGATATTTATGTATTTGGAAGAAAACCTGAAGCACACACCACAAACTATGTCATCAGATAAAGTAACTGCTTTGGATGAATTAGAAGAGATGTACCAGCAGGTATGCTATGATTCTTTGTTTCTATCCCTTTCTTTGATTGATTAACTATTTTTTTTACCACTTATTTGTTCTCTATCTTTTGTTTTTCAATGTGCTATTAAAACGTACCATCTGCAGCTTGGATGATGGAGAAAATGAACATAAAATGACAAAAAGGAAAAATTTTAAAGGTTTTACTTCAATGACAGTAAACATTAAGTTCAAAGCAAATCAGTTCATGTGATGTAAAAAATGTGTATCTTGATCAAAATATTCTTGGATAATCCATGAATATATAAAATTTGTTTAGAATTGAAATTTGAGTTTTGACTAATTAATTTCAAAAATTTTATTTTTATGTTATCTTTGAAATGAAAGACTGATAATAGTCAAAATCATGGTTTTTTTTTTCCTTCTAAAAGCTGGTGTGTTTTCTAAAACCTGATGTTTCTGTTCTCAAAATCTTACCTCAATTGTTGCTACTGGGTCTGCTTTACGTAGCCCCTTTGGTGTTTTGCTGTTTTCTCGCTAATGAATTTGTCGGTATTTTTTTTTTGTGATGTTAGGTGATATCTTCCTCATTACTGGCATTGGCCACTCTTCTTGATGTTTTGGTCTGTATGCAATCTGAGAGACCTGGTTTTGAGAACATAACCTCAGAACCAAAACATGCTTCAAAGGCTAGGGAAACTGCTATTTCCTTTGGTGAAAAGTTGTTTTCTACTCAGAACTATTTTCTTGACTTTCTGAAGTCCAAAACCCCTGCAATCCGGTCAGCGACATATTCTGCATTAAAGAGTTTCATTAAAAATATTCCTGATGCTTTTAATGAAGGAAATATGAAAACTCTTGCAGCTGCAATTCTTGGTGCTTTTCAGGAAAAGGATCCTACTTGTCATTCATCAATGTGGGATGCAATATTATTATTTTCAAAAAGATTTCCTGACAGCTGGACTTTGTTCAATGTTCAGAAAACTGCAATAAACCGGTTGTGGAATTTTCTTAGAAATGGGTGCTTTGGATCTCAGCAGGCCTCTTATCCTGCTCTTGTTATATTGCTAGACATTCTGCCTCCAAAAGCAATCTCTGGAGAAAAGTTTTTTATTGATTTTTTCCAAAACCTATGGGATGGAAGGAACTCATCCAATGCGACAAATCCGGATCGTCTAGCATTTTTTTGTGCACTTAAAGAATGTTTTCTATGGGGGCTATGTAATGCATCTAGGTGCGATTTTGCTTAGCTGTTCTCATGACATTCTATCTTCAGTTTCATACAATTGCTTGTGTCCAATGATGGATTTGGTGATCTCGTTTAGTATTTTTGGGTATTTGTATTAGTTTTATGGTATTCTAACTCTTTTGATGTCAGGATTTGTGATGATTCAGATTCCACACATCATTTTCAAGTCAGTCTTGTGGACAATATTCTTGTGAAACTTCTGTGGCAAGAATACCTATTTTCTGTCAGATTGAAGAATCAGGATGGAGTAACCTCTGGAGCACCTGGGAATTCTTTGGAGCATGGAAATTTACCTTTTCACCATAAGTCAGTAGAACCACTGAAGATCAAGTGTTCTAGGAGTTATTTTCAAGAGTTGGGAAAATGTATTGTGGAAATTCTATCTGGCATTTATTTACTGGAGCATGATCTGCTTTCTACTTTCTCTGTGGTATTTAAGGAAAACTGCCTCCGGATGTTTCAGCCAATGGAAAACACAGAAAGTACTACTGAGAATGTAGACCAGGTCATTAAGTTCTTGTCACTGCTGGAAAAACATTCTGTGCGAAAAGGTGAAAGTTGGCCCTTGGTTTATGTAGTGGGACCAATGTTGGCGAAGTCTTTCCCGTTGATAAGATCTCATGTAAGTTAATGTTGCTCAACTTAACTCATAAAATGCTTAGCAAGAATTGTATTTGTAGTTTTTTATGATTTTTTACAATTTTGTTTCCAAATCCTCGAAGAGAGCTCGTATTTTGTTTTTAAGTTGACTACTTTCTCTTTCTTTCATATTGTTGTTTAATATCACATTCTTACTCACATATTTACTCTTAAATTTTCTCTTGATCTCAGGACACACCATATGGTGTGAGACTTTTATCAGTTGCAGTTTCATTATTTGGCCCGCAGAAGATAGTCCAAGAACTTTGCATCTACAATGAAGCAAATTCATCCTATCATGTACCTGCCCACAAAGACAAAGAATTGGGACCTGAGCTTTTCATGCAAGTTTTCGAAGGAACATTTGTTCCTTGGTGTTTGCTTGAATATAATTCCTCCCCCAGTGCTCGACTTGATCTACTGCTTGCATTGCTCAATGATGAATATTTCTCTGAGCAATGGCAAATGATCCTTTCATATGCAATTAATCAAGAAAAATCTGAATCTGAGCCTGGGCCACAGGAAGTTCATTACTTAGATCTGTTGGCAATGCTTTTAGAAAAAGTGAGAACTGAAATTGCAAGGAGGAAGATGAATAATGATTTCATTCACCAGTTCTGGTTCACACCAGACAAGTGGCAGCATGAGCTTCTGGAATCAGCTGCAGTTGCGGTTGCATGTTCACCTTCTCCCCGTATGACTTCTTCTGCTCGCTTTTTGTGGTAAGTGAACCGAATCTTATTATAATACATTATTCTGTATAGCTGAATGTAAAACAATGATTACCATGGTCGTAAAAATCACTGATCATATTTACTCTGTATAGGTTATTAAACATTATGTTCTAATTAATTGGTTTATTTATGCTTCTGCATTTCTGAGCTGCAAAGATAGACATACATTGAATGTGTTCCCTAAATATGAATCTGCATTTTCAGTACCAGAGGAGCATAAGTTGATAAATCCGAGTCTTTAATTCTGCTAACTCCATTCCATGACTTCTCGTATATGTCTTATCTGCAGTGCGGTTCTTGGTGGCTCAAGCAAAGACAATTGTGTATCTTTCGCCTCCAAAAATGCAATGGTTCTGATATTTACGATAGTTTTCAAAAAGTTGGTTGCTTTTGGTCTTGAGTCCTCTTTCAGTGTAGTGAGAGATTCATGTGCTTTATTAGTTGCTGGATCGACCAATTTCGCAGTGGAAAATGAAAGTTCCATAAACAAAACTAAGACAGCTCAGTTTGCTCTTGAAGTACTCTGTGGCAGCTTCTTTTGCCTAAAGACAGTCAGCAATGAAATTGAGCTGGTTTCAGGTATTTTGACTTTGGTATTTATCATGGGCTGGGAGAATAGCTTGGATACATTGGAAGAAGATGTCCTTAATGATGAATCAAAGGAAAAAATCAGGGGTAGGTTGAGATTTGGTGAATCTTTGAATGGTTTCTGTTCCAAGATGAATGATGAATTTTGGAACAGCCTCGGCATTGACAATAGAAAGAGATTGGGAAGTAATTTGGTTCACTTTATCAGGTCTGTCATATTCAAGGAAGATAAACTTGGTGCGGATAAGATAACCACTCTGTGCTTTTCTTGGGTTCTTGAAGTTCTTGAATGTCTCTGCCATGACCATGATGAGGAACAAAATCTGTTAGACCAGCTTCTTAGCAAGAATGATGCTTGGCCGTTTTGGATCATTCCAGATTTTAGTGCTCCAAAAGGATTGGTTAACTTAAATGCTGGAGCAGTCTCTGTTGATATCTATGTGAGTTGCATTTTGATCATTATTCTAGCTCACTTGTAGCAGTAAGGATTGTTATGTGTTACTTTTTTGTGATCATTTTTGTTCTTTGTTTGATTGTTCTTATATATTGCATTTTCCTTTTTGTTTCCAGTTCTTTAATACACTTAAATGAGACATGCCTATTGGGTTTAAGAATTTAAGATCTTTTTCTCTGTCTCATTTGAAAGCCTATGGGGGGGCCCTTGGTTCTATTGATTGGTTTTTGTCAGAGGTTCCTTTTAACTTGGTCCTTTAATCCAAATATGTCATAATGCCATACTTGCTTCGTCATTGCTTCTTCATTGTTTAACTTTTTTCGTTTAACTTTTTTCGTTCTTGGTTGTGTAAGCAGTTTGCATTTGGCTGGTTTATTATCTTCCACCCCAACATGCATAACTGCATTTCTATCATGTTTGGTAGCCTGCATTTTTCAAAGTTTTCTTATCTTCATTGCTTGGTAGCCTGTAGTTAGTATGCCTTTTGTCTTATATTTTCATAACTTTTTGTCTTCTTCCAATTTTTTCAAAATTGGTTTAAATTTTTAGATGGTCTTTAGGCCTGTATGGAAAGCCCTTTTAAGTGGTTATAGTTTTATATAATAAAAAATAGCTTGTCATTTACATAATTTGAGAGTAATTATTTATATGTGTGAGTGCTGTTTTGGTTGATTCTGGAAATCAAGTATCCTTTTGTCTGAAAGATTTATGTACAATCTTTCAGGCAGATCTTCAATAAATGATTTGTTACATTGTCTTATCATTTTAACTCATATAAATCATTACAATTAATGAAGTACAATCAAATGCTGAGTGCAGGCCACTGGGAATCTCAAATTTGTTTCTTTAGTTGACAAGCTCATCTTGAAAATTGGGCTCAATAGAGTTATAACAGGCCATGTTGAAAACACTTTTTCAACCCCCCGGAAGGAGACAGCTGAAGAAGAGATTACTTCTCGAGCCTGGCTTGCTGCTGAAATATTATGCACGTGGAAATGGCCAGGAGGTAGTGCTGTAGCTTCTTTCTTGCCTCTTCTGAGTGCAGGTTGCCGGAGTGGAAATTATCCTTTCCAGGAAAGCCTTTTAGATTCCATCGTCGACATCTTACTTGATGGTGCTCTTGTTCACGGAGAAAGTGGTACACAAAGTTCATTTAATCTATGGCCTGCTTTTGGTGATGAATTGGAAAAGGTTGAAGAACCATTCTTGAGAGCTCTTTTATCTTTATTAGTCAATCTGTTCAAAGAAAATATATGGAAAGGAGACAAAGCTATAAGACTGTTTGACCTACTCATACATAAGCTTTTTATCGGTGAAGCAGTAAACCAAAATTGTTTGAAGATTCTGCCTGCGATTGTTAGTGTTCTTGTCCATCCATTATGTCAGAGAAGCATTGAATCGGAGGAATCTAACAGTGATTCTCAAGTCGCTTCTTTGGGTGAAAAACGGATGCAGGATACTGTTAAAGACTGGCTACGAAGGCTTTTATCCTTTCCACCTTTAGTTACATGGCAGGCAGGACAAGGTAAACACATGCTTATTTAAAAATAAAAGGTTTTGTTCATGTTATAGTCTGGTATCATTTTCTTGGCTTAGGAAATGTTCCATTGTTAGAACTGAATGAGGATTATGTGTCACTATGATAGGGAACCAACACTCACCCTTGCTACTGTTGGTTGTTCTCTCCTTTTCTTTTGGTTGGTGTAGATGCCACTCAGTGAGATTGAGGAAAACTTAATTTGCCGAACACTTGACATATCCAGGAGCATTGAATGTTGATGAATCATTATTGTGGCTAAATGCAGAAACACTCCCTGCAATATAGTTCATTGATCGACACCCTGTCAATATTAAAATGTTTGAATTTGACCTCAGTGATATTAGGATATTCTGGTTATGGTTATACCCCATCCATACCTCAGCGCTTAGAATCAAATAAGATTGTAGGCCTGTACTATAAGGGGTGTTTGTACGGTCTAAGCATTATATTTTAAATTCAAGTGGATCCATTTATTAAATATTTCCTTGAATTAAAATGAAATTTACACAACTAACTTCTTTATCAATCTTAGATATGGAAGAATGGTTCCATCTGGTTATTGCTTGCTATCCTGTTAGTGCAATGGATGAAACAAAATCATTGAAGCTGGTGAGGGAAATAAGTCCTGAGGAGAGAATACTCATACTTGATGTATTCAGAAAGCAGAGACATGGTGTTAGTGCATTAGTAGCTTCAAATCAACTACCACTGTTCCGGATGTTGCTATCAAAGTTAACGGTTCTTTCTGTTGGTTATTGCTGGACTGAATTTACTGAAGAAGACTGGGAGTTTTTCTTCTCAAATTTGAGGTCCTGGATTCAGTCGGCAGTTGTGATCATGGAGGAAGTCACGGAAAATGTGAATGATCTTATCACCAACAGCTCTACTTCTGAAAATTTTGATGTTTTTAAGAACCTTGAGAAGATTGTTTTGATCCCGGACCCTTATCCTATAACTGTTGCTATTAATGCCTTGGCATCCTTTTCTTTATTTTGCGCTATTTTGGAACTCCAACAACCTGCTGAGGATAACCACCTGAGAGCAGAAAGATGGGATTCTACCAGAGATAGAATCCTAGAAGGCATTCTTCGGTTGTTCTTTTGCACAGGCATTGCGGAGTCCATAGCAAGTTCCTACAGTGTTGAAGCTGCATCCATTGTAGCAGCAACTCGGTTTAATAATCCTCACTTCTGGGAGTTGGTGGCCTCAAACGTGGTTAAATCATCGCAACATGCTAGAGACAGAGCAGTGAAATCCGTTGAATTTTGGGGTTTAAGCAAAGGGCCAATTAGCTCTTTGTATACTATCCTGTTCTCCTCTACACCATTTCCGCCATTGCAGTTTGCTACTTATGTTATTCTCTCAACTGCACCTATTTCACAGTTGGCTTTTCTTGAAGAAGACACTGCATGTTCCTTGGATGGCGAGACTAGTGGTGACCGGAATTCAGGTGCTCTTGAAATGTCATCAGAAAGAAACATACGTTTGAAGGAGGAATTATCTCTTATGATTGAAAAGCTACCTGATGAAGTTTTTGAAGTTGATTTAATATCTCAAGAACGGGTAAAGTTTCTTGATTGCTATATTTTGTTTGTTTTCTTGTTTGAATTTAAATGTCTGCAGTAGCTAATGATGAGGACAGGAAAAATAACTAAATTCCCTTTTAGTTTAGCTTCTTGCTACTGGTAGAGGATTGAGAAATTCCTAATTTCTATTCCCTATTAACTACCAAAAAACTTAAAACGATCAAATGGAAGCATATAATCAAATAATAATCTGAGAAGGTTTGCTTGGTTTTCCACTAGCTAATATCATCAAATTTGCAGGTAAATGTGTTCCTTGCTTGGTCTTTATTGCTATCACATTTGTGGTCATTATCATCATCATCATCTGCAAGGGAGCAATTAGTCCAGTATGTGCAAGATTCTGCTAATTCATTGATATTAGATTGCCTTTTCCAGCATATTCCTCTGGAATTGTGTCAGGCACATAATCTTAAGAAGAAAGACATGGAGCTTCCTGTAGACATTTCGGAGGCTGCTAGTGCAGTAAAAACTGCCATCACAACAGGGTCACTATTGTTTTCCATTGAAACGCTGTGGCCTATTGAAACCAAGAAAATGACTTCGCTTGCTGGGGCTTTGTTTGGACTGATGCTTTGCATTCTTCCTGCTTATGTTCGGGGATGGTTTACTGACTTGCGTGACCGCACTGCATCATCTCTTATTGAATCATTTACAAGAACATGGTGTAGTCCTCCTCTTATTGTGAATGAACTGTCTCAGGTGATAGTTTGAATTCTTGGAAGGTTCATTTTATATAATTTCAAAAAGTCTGGCAATCTATGCTAATTTATTATCGCTTAGATCTAATATAATTTCTTTTGATGCAGATAAAGAAAGCCAATTTTGCTGATGAGAATTTTTCCGTCAGTGTGAGCAAATCAGCAAATGAAGTCGTTGCTACATATATGAAGGATGAAACAGGAATGGATCTAGTTATTCGTCTTCCTCCATCTTATCCATTACGCCCTGTGGATGTTGAATGTATGCGAAGTCTGGGAATCAGTGAAGTGAAGCAGAGGAAATGGTTGATGTCAATGATGTTGTTTGTTCGCAATCAGGTAAATGCAAAGGGTGTTATTTTTATTTCCTGTTATTGTCACAGAGATACTTACGCTGCTATGGTGCAGCTTATGTGTGGTTTAGAAAGCTGGGTATTTCCTGTATAGACCAGAAACTCAAGTTCTTAAAGCTAAGTTCAAATCTTAGAAATCCTAGGCATATATTACAATCTTAATTATGAACCATATCCATTTATGGTCTTAAAAAGAGGAAAGTAACAAAGAAATGGGAAAAGGTAATAATTGTTGGTTTTCAATAAATGGTGATATTATTAATTTAAAGACATTTTAGCTGATCAAGATGCTTCTTATTTGTGATGCAGAATGGAGCCTTAGCAGAAGCTATACAGACATGGAAAAGCAATTTCGACAAGGAATTTGAAGGTGTCGAGGAGTGCCCAATATGTTATAGTGTCATTCATACGACCAACCACAGCCTTCCTCGGCTTGCTTGCAGAACTTGCAAGCACAAGTTCCATTCGGCTTGCCTCTACAAGTGGTTCTCAACCTCACACAAATCATCATGTCCACTTTGCCAGTCTCCATTCTGACCTCGACATCAATTTTGAGTCATAGATCTTGTGGAAATTCCCTTTCTGACATTGAAGACTCCTATCAATAAGTTAGGAATCCATGCATGCACATTTGTTATCCCTTTTCAAATGCAGGCTTCGTTGGCAAGAACTATCAAGTTCTCTTACTATTTTTGTTTTTCTTCGTTTTTGGAGCAATGCCACTAGAAAAATCATGGCTACTTGATTAATGTACATTAATGTGAAATACTCAAGACACCATCAACTAGATCAACTATAAGCAGTGTATACAGTTGGTCTCTGTATCAAATTTTCCCAAGAATTTTGCCACTAGTTGAGATGACTGTTTATATATATTTCAATGTTTACTCATTTAGTTTTTGGCCCGTGTTTGGTTCAAGAGATAAAAGATGGAGACATTGAATTCATATACTTTCAAACCACAACATGAAATCTGTTACAACCAAACGTTGTTTAAGTGAACAAGATGTCCAAAACCAAGAATCCCTTCATTTCGACAATGGTCAAAAAGCCATTTGAAAATAACAAGGGAGGAAGCGTTTGGCTAGAAAGAATCCAGCCTTGTTGAAGGGGGAAGCAAGTGTGCTACATTGTTTATATAGTCTGCTTTTTAAGCATGTGCATTCCTTTACATACCTGTGACGGTAATGGCAAACAGCATCTGATTCATCTAAAATATATCGAGGTAAATTAACACGAGCATCTAGAGGAACATGAGGCAAGTCCTTGCGCAACTTACAACTGCTGTTGAATTGGACCGTTATGAAGTGCACATTCACTGGGCTCCAACCAGCAGTCCAGAGCTCGATAAATTGATTATCTAGGACCAAATTATGTCCATGGTGGGAGAAAATCTCAAGGCCCAATCCTCGAGGCATGTAGAAGGATGATCAATAGAATAATAATGTGAGGTCTCTACAAGGTACATGTGCAACATATACACGCTCATTTCAACTAAAAACAGTGGAATGATACTACGCCATAAATCTCAGACGTCGCTGGAACAATGTGAGCAGTAAATTTTGCCACAAAATGCTAAACAGAACATTGAATCAAAGACTTGACAAAGATGGGCATTTGATACTGACCACTGCAAGTTCTCTACCAATGTACTGGTCGACATGAACGCAGTGTTACTGGTTCCTCATACTTGCTGAATGTAAACCAGTTGCAATACTGGAGTAGAAGTAATAGCAACAAATAAGAAAGATAGATACATCAGTAACTCAGGAATGACTATAAAATTAGCACAATTAAGGCACTTAATGACATGATTTGGGAATTTGATTCCAGAATCTGCCTCACTTGATCAATTGCAAAGAGAACAGGAATATCCTTCACAAATGACTACTCTTTCCTCAAGCGACCCCCTACTCCAACAGCTGCATGAGTGTGCTTGATTCCTATTCGAACCAGGTCATACAAAGTCGAGTTTTCGGGCACTGGCATCGAATTAACTCCTTTTGAAAAATCCAATTCCAGCACCGTCTCCAAGTAGAACAGGATCGAATATATGGCATGACAATTACTTCAAGTGAGATTCATTGTATTTCACAAAATCCTGCAGAGATAACCAATATGGAAAATACAAACTCTTTGTAAGAACAATGTGCATATATATCAGGAAAAACAAGGAAGAAAACGACCAAGAAGTCGATAACAGACACATCCACACATTCGGAAGTATCATTTGTAGAAAAGAGAATCATGATAGTAGAAGAATAAATTAGTTGTTAGAAAAGGATCTTTGTATAAATAGCAAGTCTTGTATTGAGTATGGGTAAGTAATAACACTGAAGTCTTTCTGTATTTGCAGGAATTCTCTCTTCCTTTCTACTTTCTTCTATCTTCATTACCACTTCTTGTATTGTTAAGAGCAGCTCTTGATAATTTGGTATCATAGACACTTCCCAAGAGAAAATGAAGGTAGCATTTTTTGCTCTTAGATAACCAAAGATGGTGGAAAATAACAAAGTTCAAGCCTTGGAGGAACATGGCAAACAAGTGGACGAGCAGATACAGGTTCTCCAACAAGAATTACTGGAATCCAAGGAAGAAAAAAAAGAGACTATGGTGGGAGCAGACTAAATGGAATGAGCAATTAATGTGCAAATGGAAAATCTGATAGCTACAATCAAAACGTTCAGAGGGGGACAAGATATAGAGAAAGAAGCAAGGAATCAATCCGATCATGGAGGTATGATCCGTAGGCAGCAACATCATAATCAAGAAGAACCAGCAGGCTTTAACACAGGGCACATGAATATTTACAATGAAACTCTTCATAAGGTGGAACTGTCAGCATTTCGTGGTGATAATCCTCACAGTTGGATCAGAAAATGTAGAAAGTTTTTCAAGTTACATTTCATCCAAGCTCACCAATAGGCTGGGATTGCTTCCCTTTTATTTGAAAGGAAAACCAGAAGTGGTGATCATTATTTGTATGAGCCATGTATATGCTATTTTGTAGCAAGTAAGATGTGGTGGAAGAATTCAACAAGTTGACACATGAAAAAGGAAGGGAAGGGTATGTTGAAAGGTTTGAGGAACTCAAGTACTTAATGCATGAGAACTTCGAACCCTTCACTTATGGAGTCATACTACATTTCAAGTTTCATTAGTGGCCTTAGAGATGATATCAGACCTTCATTGAAGATATTGAAGTCTGCAACATTGATGCAATCATTTGACCAAACAAGATGCCAGGAGGAGCCTAATCTTGCAATGGCTAAAAAGAATAAGATGGTATCCAAAGTTTCATTTCCTTTCAACAATGGAAGACCAACAGGAAACACACCCTTTAAGACCTCCAGTGCAAGAATTGACTCACCGGTTTGGGATGAACACATGCCTGAAACATTATATGAATAAAGGAGAAGGTTATGTCAGTGTTTTAAATTGAATCATCAGTAGTCTCCGTGGTGTTAGATAAAGCAGTTTCTTATTCATCAAGACCAGATTTTTTTAGGTTCTTATTGGCCTTTTGATTTTTGGCTTCGTTGTTACCTTTATAAGCTTATGATTAGCCTGATTTTGCAGAAAAAGTAATTGTGAAGAGGTGGTTAAGATATTGGGATGATGGGTTTCGGATTCAATTGATGATTCTTCAGTGAGGATCTTCCAAGAAGCCTTAACATTTCTAAGTTTTTATGATTTTTGATGATTTGTTCGTGCCTTGTGGTTTTGTGCTGACGAGGTTTTGGATTTTTGAGGTTTCCAAGAAGAAAGGGTGTGCTTGAATTATGGAAAAGTATTGGGGTGTTTTTGCTAATTTACAAGGACGAAGGTTGGGCCTTTTGTTATTGGTCTCGAGAGCCCAAATTTAGGCATGGAATGGATCTCAAGGTTGTTATTTGTTGGGCTGTGAAGTGTATTGCGTGCTTCTCTAACAGGTAATGGCATTGAGTTCAAGCCCAAACTGTTAATAACTTTTTTTTAAAGGTTAAATTGGATACATAATTTGATATATAGTTCATGGAATTTTAATTTCGAGTTCATCGTTATTAATTTCTTGGCCATTTCAAATTAACTCTTTATCTAGATTTTTATGATACTAAATATGGAACTAGTGAAATTATGAAAAAAAACTTGGTGTTCATCCTTCTATTAATTTATTATATGTTAGCCCCATTTTAAAAGATATATAAATAGATGATTAAAAAGAAATTAAATATGGAATTTTAAAAAAATAATTGACATATTCTCACTTGTATTTTTCTCCCCCTCCTTGTATCCATCTCTCTTTTACAATTATTACTAGTTATTCCTCGAGTACCATAAGATTTCTCTTCAAATTATGAAGTTATAGTCCATATCATATAAGAATAATGCTATATATATATAATCTTTCAACACCACCTCCCTCTCTCTCTAAATAAACACTCTTTCTATCTCTACGTTAATCCCTTCCTTTTTACATTTTTTTTATTTCAGTTTATGCTCTTGTTAATCTAAAAAATATTATGAATGTTTTGATTTGATGTTCAAACCACGGAAATAAGAAATAGTCATCAATAAATTAGAATTGGATACAAGAAAATTAACAAAAAAAAATGTTTTGATTAGTTTTGCAGTTTGTTTTGGTATAAAGTATGGCAATTCTAAAATTGAAATAACAATTGTAAAATCTTGATGGGTTCATGTTGATTAATAAAATAAATGAATTAGGATTTGGAATTATAATTAAACGACCTCATAATTTATATAGGTAAGATTTAAAGTTTAATGAACATAAACAAAGTTTGTGGTGGCTTTTCTTTTTTGTTTTAATTTTTTTTTTAAAAAGATACGTATGTGCATGGTAACCCGATCATAATATAAGTTTGAATTTATCATAAAATAATTTTCAAATCATAAAAGATTATTTTTATCGTTTGAAAAAAGTTTCTTTGAACTGCACAATTTGACAAAGCTCTTAATAACTAACCCTCTAAAAGTATATAAAACATTATCTTATTTAATCAAGTGGGTGTTTTACCGAAAGCAAATGAATTATACCATTTTAAAATTGGAAGTTTCAAGATTAATCAAGAGATTGATTTATAATCAAACAACTAATTACCGTAAAGTAGAGATACACTAACCCCACAAGAAAAATGTAAGTGATTAAGTCTTGAAAGTTTCAGGTGGTAGAGTTGATATACAGCCTTCGAATTTCTAACTCTCTCATACACATTACACACACACACACACACACACACACACACACACAACTACATAAATCATGATGAGCACTTACATTAATTATTAGCTGGTCTTGATTTACCTTTTCTCTTGATATTTACAAGTGGTGAGCACTTACGAGTCCATATATATATGTATGTATGGATTCATGGTGCGCCTTTAGACTCGTAGCTAGCTAATGCCCTCTCATTGTCAGTGATCGTCCAAGAATGATAATGCGAAAATTACTAAACGACATGTAGGCAATTTACTGTTTGTCTGAATCCTCCAATCACTGCATTGCATATGTACATCTTTGCATATTGCATATGACTTCTAATATATGTTAATTAATTTGTAGCCCAATAATTTTAGTAAGCTGCATGCAATTAATTTTAAATTATAGCAGCATCCAAAATATATCTAGTAGGGACTAGAATAAATTAAGTTTTTAATATATTATTATAAAAAGATCCTAGTGTTGGGATTATAATTTAGTGATCATAATCAATGACTTTTTATCAAAGTGATGTAGAGAAAGCTTATGAAGAAATAGAACATAGCTTGTTTTTGAAAAAAATCATTTGAATTTTCAAACCAAAAATTACACTCAAATCCACGAGTTCACGTATTAAAGTTCTCAAAGAAATTTTTTTTTATTGAATTAATGAAGGCAACCTTTATATAAGCTACAAATCCTAATTTGACTAGTATTATAACTGTTTAGGAAAAAAATAACTAGAATAAGAAAAGCATATACTAAAGCTGAAAAAGTAAATAAATCTTGATATTACAATATCAACTAAAAATCTTAAATACAGAAGCAATATGACGAAAGGGTACTTCAATGGTAACTGCAATTCCTGATTTCTCAGTTATATTATATCGTGCAATTTGCTTTTTCTCATGTAGATTGTTCTAAATCAATCTCCTCTATGTGAAAAGAACTCGACTTAAAGGGAGTTAACTGAGAAGATGTTATATCAGGAGGATGATACTTGTACAAATCTGCAATATTGAAAGTAGAAGAAATGAGCATATCTAGAGGAAGGTTTACAACATATGCATTGTCATTAATTTTCTATAAGATCTAGACAGGTTCATATTTCTTGTCTTTCAGCTTGTTATATGCTCTTACAAGCAGTCGTCCTTTGTGCAAAGAAACCATCACAAGGTCCCTTCTTGAAATGTTTAGACCCTCCTCTTTTTATCAGCTGTAATTTTATATTTGGTATTAAAAGCCTTTAAATTTTGTCGTACTTCTTCTTGAATGGCCTTTATATAATTTGCTATATTTTCTGCTGCAATGGTTAAACCTAGTAGTTTTGATAGAGGAACTAAGTCTAACACATGGCACTGTGGATAATAATAAACAATCTGAAATGGTGTCTTCCTAACGGATCGGTTGAGCATACTGTTATAAGCAAAATCAGCTTGTGCTAGAGTAACATCCCATTATTTTGGTTTTGTCCAAGAAAGGCAGCGAATCAAATTCCCAAGAGTACGGTTTACCACTTCCATTTGGCTATTGGAATGAGGATGACTGGTGCTGCTGAAATTCAGGGATGTGTCAAACTACCGCTATAAAGTTTACCAAAAATGACTCAAGAATTTGGTGTCTTTGTCAGACGTGATAGATTATGGAACCTTATGCAGACGCACTACCTCATTGAAAAATAAATTTGCTACGTGCATCGCATATAAAATCTTCTTATAAGCAATAAAATCAACCATTTCAGACTATTGGTCGACCACTATGAAAACTGAATCAAATCCGCATTGGGTTCGTGGTAGGCTTAAGATAAAATTCATGGAAAGATCCTCTCAAGGCGCTATTGGGATAGGTAAGGGCATATACAAACTGATATTTTAGGATTGTCTCTTGGCAGCTTGATATATGGGGCACCGTTTAATATGGTTGCTAATGTCTTTTTTTAACTGGGGCAATAATACCTCTACTCAGCAAAGGCTATTGTTTTGTCATGCCCCAAATGTCTACCCAAGCCTCCACTGTGTATCTTATGAATTATTTGAGCTCGTAATGAGCTCCTGAGTATGAATAATTGATTACCACTAAATAGATAGCCTTTTTGGATATACAGGCTTTCTACAGGAAGCCTTACTTGGCATTTTGTCTAGCTATCTTAAAAATCTTCATCGCCAACGTATAACTCTTTTAGGGAATCAAACCCGATGACTTCAGTTTGTAGCGTAACCGGTAGTAATGTCCTCCGGTTGAGAGCATCAGCTGCTCGCTTTAGTTGCCCGACCTTATATTGCAGTATGAAGGTGAAGCATTGTATAAATGAAATCCAGTGGCGTGCATTCTGTTGACATTATTCTGGCTGTTGATAAATCTTAGTGCCTGATGGTTGTTGAATAAAATGAAATCTTAGGGTACTAGATAGTGTTCCAGACTTTCAAGGCGCGAAAGATGGCATACAACTTTTGCTCATTGGTAGACCACTTCTAACGAGCTTCAATGAGTTTTTCACTATAGAACGCAATCGGTTTGCCTTCTTGAGACAGTACAGCACCAATACCCATAATAAAGGCATCGTACGCTACTTGAAATAATTTGTCAAAATCTAGTAGTGCCAAAACTAGGGCAGATGATTTTTTTCCTTTGATTAGTTTGAAGCTCTATTCTGCTTTTTCTCCCCAATGAATTTCCCTTTCTTCATGTATTTAGTGATAAGTGCGATTATTCAGCTAAAATTTCTAATAAACCATTTGTAAAATGTTGCTAGTCCATGAAAACTACGGACCTTGCTTACTATTCACGGAGTTAGCCAATCTCGAATGGAGCAAATCTTTTCTTCATCTACCTTAATTCCCTCATCACTTATTACAAACCCTAGGAATAACAAGCTACTGGTCATAAAGTTGCACTTTTTCAAATTAACGTACAACTTATTTTGCTGCAGAAATTTAAGTACTTCCTTTAATTGTGCAATATGGACGGATTGTGTCTAGCTATATATTAATATATCATTGAAGTATACCACTATAAATTTTCCATTGATAGGTTTCAATACCTAGTTCATAAACCACATGAAAGTATTGGGTGTATTGGTTAGTCCAAACAGTATTACTAACCACTTATACAAGCCCTCCTTTGTTTTAAAAGCAATCTTCCATTTATCTGCTAGCCTAATCCAAATTTAATGGTACCGGATAACATGTCCAGCACATCTTCTAATCAAGGGATAAGGAACCTATATTTAACAGTGATCTTGTTAATTACCCAGTTATGGATGCACATGCGTCAACTTTCATCTTTCTTTAACACTAACAAGGCTGGTACTACATAAGGGCTTATGCTCTCCTATACTAATCCTTTGTCAATCAGTTCTTCTCCTTATGCTTGCATAACCTGACTTTTCTTTGGGTTCATCCGGTAATGGGGGTGATTTGGAAAACTAGCTTTTGGCATGAAATCGATTTAATATTTTATGTCTTGTACATGAGGTAACCCATTAGGTAGTTCTGACAGTATAACCTCATGAAATTCCTCCAGTAATGGCAACAATGTGGGTGGGTTGTCAATAGAATCCCTGCTAACTTCTCCTCTTACTACTATGACAAAAATCTCTCTGGCTTCCTTAGTTTCTTCCATGAATTTGCCCCAGTCCACTAGCAATACTGGTTTTCCCTGTGGCTTCGGTTTAATGCTTGCAAACTCTTTTTTTATAGGACCTAAAATGACCTTCAAGCCCTCCTTTATGAAGACATAAACATTGTCACGACCTCTGTAAGTGGCATCAACATCATACTGTCAGTGGCGTCCCAAAATTATATGGCAAGCATCCATTTCCACCACGTCATATGTAACCTTTTCTGCATAGTTCTTTCTAATTAAGAATTTAATGTGGTAGACTTCAGTTACCTTTACTTCAGTGCCACATTTGATCTAACCAATTTCATACAATGTATGATACTTCCTAGTTTGCAATCCTAATTTAGTAACCATTGCTTTTGATACTATATTTTTGCTATTACCACTGTCAATGATAATATTACAGGCCCTCTTATTCACGGTGCACCTGGTTCTAAATATATTATACCGCTGAGAGGGTTCTTCTTGTTTTGGTACCAACAGTAACTGTTGAACTACAAGAAACCGAATAATAGTTCTCCTTCGTCGCCTCCTGTACTTCTTCTTCTTCATATGTATAGGCTGCTTTGTTATCATCTTTCTCTATGTCGAAGATGCACTCTTCTTCTGGCTCTATTAAGTTTAAGGTACACTTTGGACACTAGTTAGAATGGTGTTCTGGCTATCCACATCTATAACATTTATCTGATCCTAGACAAGCATAAGGATTTCTGGGCATCAGCTCAGGTGGAATGGTGTTAGCAGGCTTTATTGGTGCTCCACTGTTGCTTGTTCCCTGTATAGTGTTAGAGAAAGAGGGTTGGGTTATTGAAGTCGTCGGGGTCTTTCCTTTGTTGACTATCGTTTAATTATTATCAAACTGTTTGCATCGCCACACGATCCAATATAGTCCAATGCAGATCTCTAACAAACTTGGCAACTTGTTGTGCCTCTGTTTCTAGCAGATTATTTCATGATGATAGCCTGTGAAATTCTTCCAGGAAAATCTCAACGATTCTAGTTCGTTATCTACATTCCTGATACTGTTTAAACAAAATTTGCTTATAATTTAGGGGTAGATAATAGGATCGTAATAGTTGTTTTATTTTATTCCATTTCTGAACCATCCATTTTTCTTATTGCAACTGGTTACTTTGTAGTTGCTCCCACTAGGTAGAAGCTCCCCCCCCCCCCTCAATAGTCTATATACGACTAATTTAACCTTCTTATCTTCAGGAATGTCCATATAATTGAAGAACCTCTTGACCAATACCACCCAATTAAGGAACCTTTCAGTCTGAAGTTGTCCATTAAAACTGGGCAGGTCCATCTTCATTTGAAACATCTATCAGTTTGGTTCCCTTTAGTATCCCCTTCGATTTTCTTAGAGTATAGCTTCAACTTCTTCTTCATCCTCACTTAGGTTGTCCTCATAGACTGGTTGCCTTAGTAGGATTCCTAGAGGGCATTCATAAGCTTCAACCCTTTTTCTGTGATATTGATGACCTAAAGGATTGTTGCTCCCCTGATTATTTCCAAATGTTAACTTAACAATGGTTGCTTGGATATCACGTAAGGTTTGTTATGTCTTATGTTGGAAAATTCTGAATTCAGCCCTTGTAACCAAATTATCCTCGCGGTCACCGCCGCTAAGGGTTTTGCTTTTGTTTCCTGGGTTTGCTATCTGATAGGATTAAGCCTGTTTTGATACCAACTAATATAGCATAAGCTTATGAGAAAATAAGACGCTGCTTGTTTCCAAAAAAAAAATCATTCAAACCTTTTAACGAAAACTTAATCTCAAATCCAACAATTCATAGATTAAAGTTTTCAAAGAAATTTTTTTTTATTAAATTCAAAAGTGCCTTACAATGAAAAGATATAAAGGTTGTAAATTTTAATTTGACTAGTATTATAATTATTTAAGAAAGAAATAACTAGAATAAAAAAAGCAAATACTATAACTAAAAAAGTAAATAAATCCTGATACTACAATATCAATTAAGAATAAGGAAGCAATATGGCGGGAGGATACTTTAATGATAACCGCAATTCCTGATTTCCCTGTAATTATATTATATCTTGTAATCTTATCTTCCTCCTGTATACTGTTCTACGCCGAAAGGTGACCTAATCTCTCTCAACCTTTCTGAGAAACTTATAAAAAGACAAGTGTCGAGAACTCCAATGAAAAAAAAATTTCAAGCCCAAATCGCACATAATTGAAGAGCTTGTAAAGTTGGTGGGCACACAGAAAATTTAATTATAGGTCATGCATGTCATTGTCACATGTCTGTCAGTATTAGGCACACAAGCAAAAGCTTGACACCTGGTCCACTGTCAAAGGAAGAGATGCTGGCCCTATTGGTTGAGCCTCTCGGACAGATTAATTTTGTGGCTAATTAAATCTTGGTTTGAAATGCATAGCAAGTTAGGAAGTTATGGCATGCGAGGAGCCTTTTGAAAATATGTTTGTTTAAGGTCTATGTCAGTGTCCAATATAGGAAACCTTAGCTTGGAACATTATGACATCGATCATCTCATTCGAGTCTACCTAATATGCTAGCTAGCTAAGAGTTGCCTGAACAGATCTCCCATGTTGTCTTTGCATCGCAATTGCTTAGACATGGAGCAGCACTTTATTTCAGTTTTTTTTTTTTTTTAAGGAAAATCTCAGAGGCCACTATCAATTATCCAAAATCCCATTAGAACTTTAATTTAGGCACACAACACATGTATCCTCTGAATTATACATGCAACAAACAAACACTTCTCTTCTCCAGATACATAACAACATTCAGCGCTGCTATACCTAATTAAAGGAGGGCAATATAAAATTAAGTTACTTGGCGCAAGACTTAATTTATTCGTAGACAAAAAGTATATTCTCTGAGTTTAGGGTTCATCATGAACTAGACAAAATTGATTTAGTTTAGACAAAATTGATTTAGTTCAGGATTTGTATGTAATATCATGCTTTCAACACGAGGGACACTATAAAAACAAATATGTTCACATGGCTTCGATTTCAACAGTACTCATGCCATCCATGATTATGGTTGGTTTTATAATATTTTAAGGGACATGATCACATTATGTTAATTAACATAGAGCAATATTATTAGCATGTGGAGACCCATTAAACATTAAAAAGAAGAAGGTGGATGCACTGTGTTATGAAATAAAAAAAAAATATATTTTTGTGTTATATACTCCTGAAAACAATTTCAAACTTAAAGAATATAAATAAATTGGATCATCACGGAGTTCTATAAAATTAAGAATTGCTATGTATCAAAGCAAAACTTTCCATTTATCAAGAAATTATTCAGTGCTTTAAGATTTAGATTTCTGTAATAATCCATATATAATTTTATGTTGAATTTTTTCATATTTACATTGAAAAAGAAGAAGAAGAAAATAATTATTGATATGCCTAATAATTTCTCTGATTTAAAAGCTAAAATGATATATAATATTAAAACAATGAAACTTTTAATTTAGCGATCATTAGCCATATAAAAGTTTCTCACTTAATATGCAAATAAATTAATATTGGCCTCAAAATAATGTCAACTAAAGCTTGATTTAGTAGGTGCTTGACTCATCACCACCCACGCAGCTCAAACCGTCCACATCCTCTTTACATTCCTTATAAAGCCATCCCCATATCTCCCATCAAATCTCAAATCCAAAACCAACAAAAGCAAAACACTGATCACCTCTCTTTTCTTCCTCGAAGACTACATTTCTTTGCAGCTTAAACTGGCGACCAATCAAGCAAGCCTGGAGGAGATAGAGGAAGAACATAACAAGAGGGTGGTAATAGCCCTATATGAAGCCCTCGCTAACAAAGACATCAACACAGCACACCGCTTGCTAGCACATGACCTAGAATGGTGGTTCCATGGTCCACCAATCCACCAACAACTTTTGATCAGCTTACTCACAAACCAATCAACAATACCACCATCTTCATCTTCATCAACAAGACCAAGCAAATCCTTCATTTTTCACCCTATCTCCAATATTGTTGCCTTTGGATCAATGGTGCTTGTTGAAGGGTTTAATAAAGATTGGAGTGTTTCATGGGTTCATGCGTGGACTGTCACAAATGGAATTATCACTCAAGTTAAAGAATACTTCAATACTTCTGTCACTGTCACCCGTTTTCGAGATGGAGGATCAATAGCATCATCACCGGGTATTACTTCTCAGCCTAGAACTAATTGCCAAAGCGTTTGGCAAAGCAAGGTCTCTGATAATAAGTCTGTGCCTGGTCTAGTTTTGGCACTGTAATGAATTAGCTTATGAAAATGGTCATGGACTTTGTCATTCTAAATCAACCAGTATATCTTAATTAATAAATTAAAGTACTAATCAATGTTCATGGTATGTCACAATGTGGCTTGTATATCTTGATGTGGTTAGAAGTGTTGTAATATCACTTTATAATCTACTTTGTATGAGACTTTGCGCATAGCACACGAGCAATTTTAATAGTTGTTTTATAGAATTCTTTAGGGGATTTGGGTAATAAAAAAAAATATAAATTAGATTTTTAAATTTCATCTAGCTAATAATTTAAATTATTGAGTTGAGATAATTTTTTATATAACATTAAAGTTTTAATGATTAAATAGTTATGAGTTTAAATCTTACTATCTTTATTTATTTGATAAAAATTAAGTATAAAGTATTATGATCTTGTACAAATTTCAAGTATAAATAATTTTTATTTAAAGGGATGTGTTAGAAAATAATATAAATCATAACTTGAAATCTCATCTAGTAACTATTGGTTTAATATGGTTTTTTGACAGAATAAAATTGGAAAATCATGATCATGTATATCAAATTATTGTTGTACATTTTGATAAAATTTAAATAAAATAATGAAATTTTTTTTAATAAGTAAGAGATCGCATCAAAAGACCAAAACAAAATAGAGACAAAGTGAATTTGCAAAAACAAAGAGTCAAAAGATAATATGAGATAACAAAGAATACATTAGCCGGAAGACCAAAACCAGGCTACAAAGTCACAACTTCTAGTCACATGCACCTTTTTTTGACAAAAACATCAGTCATATGGTTAGCTTTGTGCAGAACATGAGAGAAATACACTGAACCTAAATGTGAAGAAAATCTAGACTCACGAATAAAAGTTCATAAAATCTTCATGGTTTATTGGATGACTAAATTATCTAGTTGACCACAACAGCATAATTAGATTAAAAAATGAATTTTACTCCAATAAAACCCTCTTGCAAAGAGGATAGTTCAAGAGCTTTAATCACGGCTAGAAACTCAGCATCATTTGAATATTTAATCCCAATAAGAGCTGAGAAAAAAACTCAGTACCAAGCTCTTATGATTGATAAGAGCCCTTCAAACACCAGACAGTCTAGGTTTGACAGGTTTGATAATAGAAGAACCATTAACATTCTGTTTTAACATTTGAGATTCAAGGGGAGACCATGAAGTAGAACCTCTATCACTCTTGTTATTTGACAATTGAAACCAAACCATAACAAAAATTAACAAATTAATAGCACAACAAGGAAAATCAGAGAATAAAATCTTAATCCTTACACACAATACCTCTATGTATCTCTTATTTTGAATACAAATAATTTTGCTTCAATATTGTTTCAGAAATAAATTTATTTTTTGTCTTTGTTCTTATCCCTTCAACTAAGCATGTTTTCATCTTTTCTGAATGTTTCTTTCGTCCCATTACATTAACCAAACATCAAGTCAAAAGATTGACAATTAAGCTCTCCATGTGATAATGTGGCTTAATTATCTTGGTAAGATTGGAACGTGTTTAATTAAGTTGCTATTAATCAAAGCCAGAAATTATAATGATTGATACGTACAAATGCACTAGTTTTATTATGCATTTGTGGTCCAGTGCACATGGCAATATATTTTAGTTTAATGGGTATGAAAGGACTAGGAGAGGAAGAGAGTGGAATAGCAAGCTACTGTGTTACTATATTAATAAAAATAAGGTCCAAAAGAAGACATGAGCTGCAACATCATATTTGTAACTTTGTGAATTTAATTACAAGAGAAGCTTAAGAATATGGCCCTCAAGGCAATGGTTAACGTTGGTGCTGAATCCTGTTAAAGGACTATGTCAAAGCTACAATCCCACTGAGGAGGTAAAGGTGTGGACCATGAAACTTAAGATTTCTTAAGGGTTTCAGTTTCTCAAGCTTTGCTTATTTTTCTTGGCAACCAAACAACAAACCATGTTACTCTATGTTAGAGAAAAAAGAAAAAGTAGGTGAACTTGAAACTTTCTGTTAGCATCGTCGGTTCTTTAAGGAAGTGAGTTTCAATGCATAACAAGGAGGGCAGCAAAAGGTTTCTTCATGTCCACTGTTTTAGAACTCCTTGTTCGGCAAGGACATTAGCACAATGATTACCTTTTCTTAGTATATGAGCAAAGGATATTTGAGATGAAAATCTCTCAGCTAGACTGAAAAGATCCTTATACCTCCAAGGTCTGATACTCGGTTCATTCATCCACTGAACCACATTTGCAGAATCTGACTCAATGACAAATTCCTGTTGGTGGGAGAAACCACTTGTGGTGGCTTTGAAACACTCAGATGGGATAAAACACACTCTTTTATTTCAAGAACAAAGCTTACAATTACATAAACAAAAGCTTACAACAACCTCTCTCTTTTTCTCTTTTTCTCTCTAGTGTTTCTCTCAATCTCTCAACACATAATTGTATAAACTTAGCTATCTATTTATACACGAAATCAAAACAAGAAAATTCAACTTTCAAGTGTGAAGGCGGTTTGTGACCGACGGTGTGAAAGCGGCTGGCGGCTTGTCGGTTGGTGGCTGGGCGGTGACAGCTGGTGGCTGCCTTCCTTGACCTTCTGGATTGAGTTTACTTCAACAAATCTCCCCTTTAAACTCAATCGAGGGATGTTATTCCAAGCATGAATTTCAATCTGATAAATACTTCTCTCTTCAATGGCTTGGTAAAAATATCTGCAACTTGATCATCTGTCTTGCAGGATATCAGCTCGACTTCTTTGTTCTTTACATGCTCTCGGATAAAATGATGACGTGTATCAATATGTTTACTTCTTTCATGATACATCGGGTTCTTTGCTAATGCAATCGCTGATCGATTATCGATATAAATCTCTGTAGGATTTTCTTGAGGAAATCCCAAAAACTTCAGCAAATTCCTTAACCATATTAAATGGCATACAGCTGAGTTGGCAGCAACATACTCAGCTTCACAGCTTGATAACATGATAATTGATTGCTTCTTGGATGACCATGTGAAAGATGTATCTCCCACGAAAAATACAAACCCTGTTGTACTTTTTCTTTCATCCAGATCTCTACCCCAATCACTATCCGAGTAGCCAGTAAGATTGAAATTTGTACTTGAGGTATAAAACATACCTTCATTTATTATGCCTTTGATGTAGCGAAGAATTCTCTTAGCTGCATTCAAATGAGACTGGTCTGGCTTCTCCATATATCTGCTGATCAGTCCGACTCCGTAGAGTATATCTGGTCTGGTACATGTCAAGTACCTTAAGCTTCCTACTAAGCTTTTGAAGTAAGTTGGATCAACATTTCCAACTTTACTTTTCCTCAATTCCACTCCATTCTCAACTGGAGTTGATACCGGATTGCAACTTTCCATCTTGAACCTTTTCAAGAATATCTTTGGCATAACTTCTTTGGGATACAAAAATCCCTTCTTCTTTCTGCATCACTTCCAAGCTAAGAAAATGTGCCATCAGACCAATGTCTGTCATCTCAAACTCTTGTACCATGCTTTTCTTGAAGTCTTCGAACATGGTAGGATTGTTGCCGGTGAATATCAAGTCATCAACATATAGGCACACAAATAATATGCTGCCATCTGCTTCTTTCTTCACATAAATTGCGTGTTCATATGGACATTTTTCAAATCCATTATCTTGAAAATACCTGTCAATTCTGGTATTCCAAGCACGCGGAGCTTGCTTCAAACCGTAGAGGGCTTTCTTCAACTTGTATACTTTGCCTTCATTTTCAGCATCAATGTATCCAAGTGGTTGTTCAACATAAATCTCTTCTTCTAGGAAGCCATTCAGAAATGCTGACTTCACATCAAGTTGATAGATCTTCCATCTATGTTGTGCTGCTAATGAGATCATCAGTCTGATTGTCTCTAACCGGGCTACTGGAGCAAACACTTCTCCATAGTCAATGCCTTCTCTCTGTTTGTAGCCTTTCGCCACTAATCTTGCTTTGTATCTTTGCACTTCTCCTTTTGCATTCTTCTTTGTCTTATAGACCCATTTGACACCTATTGCTTTCTTGTTTTCTGGTAGATAAGTCAGCTTCCAGGTATCATTCTTCTCAATGGCATGTATTTCTTCATCCATTGCTTTTATCCACTTCTCTTCTGTGATAGCTTCATTGAAGCTAAGTGGGTCACTATCTGCAAAAAAACAAAATAGAGTTGTATCTTCCATTACTTGAGTGGCGTCATACAGCTCTTCTAGATTTCTCATCCTTCTTGGTTCTTTTGATGAGGATGCTGATGATGGTTCTGGTAATGATGGTATTGATGATGATTCTGGTGTGTTTCTCTTGTTGAATACAGGAAATCTGTGTACCGGACTTTGTGGCTCATCTTCTGGTACTATTGGACCTTCTGCAAGTACTATTGGTAGTTCTTCATCTTCAAGGATCAAATCAGTGCTGATCCATTTAACTGCTTCTTGGTCATCATTCCATTGCCAAGTTTTATCTTCTTCAAAGATAACATCTCTACTCATAATTACCTTCTTGGTGATGGGATTATACAGCTTGTATCCCATTCTTCTCTTACCATATCCAACAAAGATGTATTTCTCACTTTTATCATCGAGTTTAGTCCTTCTTGCATCTGGGATCTTTGCATATGCCACACAACCAAAGACTCGAAGATGAGTAACACTTGGTTTGTGACCACTTCATGCTTCTTGTGGAGTGACAACTTGCAAACTTCTAGTTGGGCAGCGGTTCAGCAAATATACTGCATATGATACAACTTCAGCCCAGTATTGCTTGGGCAGTTTCTTTGCTTTGAGTAGACTTCTTGCCATGTCAAGAATTGTTCGATTCTTCCTCTCAGCTACACCATTCAGCTGTGGTGTATAAGCCAGTGTTGTCTGATGTCTGATGTCTTGTTGTGTACAAAAGGCTTCAAAGTCATTTGTTGTATATTCTCCACCCTGATCAGATCTTACGGTTCTGATCTTGTAGTCACTTTACTTCTCAACAATTGTTTTAAAATCTTTAAAACAATTGAACACTTCTGATTTCCTCTTCAAAAAATATACTTATGTCTTTCTGCTAAAATCATCAATGAAAGTGAGGAAGTACCTATTCTGTCCAATCAATATAGGCTTTATAGGACCACACACATCTGTGTGTACTAACTCCAGTGGCTTGTTTGCTTTCCAGTTGACTTCTTTGGCAAAACTAGATCTGTCATGTTTGCTGAGGACACAACTCTCACAGACTTCTTCTGGATGATCAATGTGGGGCATACCTTTGACCATCTTTTTGCTTGCTAGCATCTTCAGACTTGTGAAATTCAGATGTCCAAGCCTCAGGTGCCAAAGCCATTCTTCACTGTTGGTGATGACACTCAAACACTTTGCTACATCATATTGGATGTTTAAAGGAAACATCCTATTCTTGGACATTTTCACGTAGGCAATTAATCTCTCATTGTAGTCTGTAATTGTCATATGACAATTCTTCATGTAAAGTGTATAGCCTCTCTCCAAAAGTTGACCTATGCTCACCAAGTTCTGCTTTATGGCTGGGACATAGTAGACATCGACGATGTAGCTATGATCATCATTCTTCAACTTGATTGGGATGTTGCCTTTACCTTTGAATGGAACTTTTGACGTATCTCTAAAGGTGACAAAACCTTGTATGGTCTCATCTAGATCACCAAATAAATCTCGTTGACCACACATGTGATTGCTGGCTCCAGAATCAAGATACCAAATATTCTCTTGATTCTTGTCAAGTCCTTGTTGGACAAATAATACAGCTGCTCCTCTATTGTTGACATTCTCTTCTGCATAGTTAACTTGCTCACGTATCAATGGAGCTTTACATTCAGTGCTATAGTGCCCAAATTGATTGCAATTATAACACTGAATATTCCTCTTGTCATGGTTATTGTAACCACCTCCTCTTCCTCTAGGAGTGAATCCTTGTTGTCCCCGACATCCTCTGGTGGTGTTTCTTCCACCTCTTTCTCTAAAACCTGTATTCCAAGAATCTCTGCCTTGAAATCGTTGAAATCCTCCTCGTGTTTGTTGACTTCTTCCTCGAGTGGTGTATCCACTTGTTAAAGTCTCCCCTTGCTCATATTTGTCTTTGAGAGACAATTTTGCTTGTAAGGCATGCTCAATTGCCTTATCTCCATTTCTTTTTACAATCTTCTGCTCATGAGCTTGCAAAGAACTCATAAGTTCATCCACTGTTAACTTGTCCACTTCTTTGGATTCTTCAATAGCAACAACAACAAAATCAAATTTTGGATCTAGGGATCTCAAAATTTTCTCTGTAATTCGAGCATCTGAAAGGGCTTCTCCATTTCTTCTCATCTGATTGACTATCACCATAATTCTTGTGTGATAATCAGAAATGGATTCTGAGGACTTCATTTGTAACAATTCAAATTCACCTCGCAAAGATTGGAGACGAATCTTCTTTATTCTGTCAGCACCTTTGTATTTTTGTTGAAGAGCCTCCCATATTTCTTTTGATGTTTCTGCGGAAGCAATGATTTCAAATGTCGCTTCATCAAGACCTTGATAAATGATGGTCTTTGCTTTGTTGTCTTTCTTTCTATTGGCTTTGAGGACTTGCTTCTGTACCTCTGGTAAAGCATCTTCTGATTCTTTGGACTCTGGTTCATCATAACCATATTGCACAATGTCTATACACTCTTGTGAACCAAGGAATGCCTTCAATCTGATGCACCAACTATCATAGTTGTCTTTGGTTAGCTTCGGGATGAGTGTTTGTGCATTTTCTGTAGTCATTTTGCTCTTTAAATGACTATATCACCTTTTTGGGAGTTGAATTTGGCAAAACCGACACCGTAGATGGATCCGGAATGGTCCAAATAGTAGGGAACCGGTCTGACTTTGTAGAAAACAGGTCAAAAATGAGGTGAACCGGTCCAAAAACCAACTCGGGTGGTTTGCTGGGTTGAACCGGGAATATTCCAAAGAATATTCTTTTTTTGACTTTGACTTTAGAATATGGCTCGGAGCTTGGCTTGGCTCTGGAATATGGCTTGGAGCTCGGCTCGGCTTCAAATATGGCTCGTGGCTTGGCTCGCGGCTCGGCGCGGCTCAAATATGGCCCGCGTGTGGCTCACTCGTCTTCTTCCTCGGGGCGCGTGAGCTACAGTGCTGAAACTTCAGACGGAGAGTGTGGTCCACCCCGTGCTCCGATTGACTTGATTTTTGCACTGTTGAGTTCGTATTGATGAGCTATACACTTTGGAATGATCAAAACTTGTTTTTGACAACTTTGAAAATTTGGATATTTCCCAAAAATACCTCTGTTTTCTGACGAACGGGGCTCTGATACCAATTGTTGGTGGGAGAAACCACTTGTGGTGGCTTTGAAACACTCAGATGGGATAAAACACACTCTTTTATTTCAAGAACAAAGCTTACAATTACATAAACAAAAGCTTACAACAACCTCTCTCATTTTCTCTCTTTCTCTCTAGTGTTTCTCTCAATCTCTCCACACATAATTGTATAAACTTAGCTATCTATTTATACACGAAATCAAAACAAGAAAATTCAACTTTCAAGTGTGAAGGCGGTTTGTGACCGACGGTGTGAAAGCGGCTGGCGGCCGGTGGCTGGCAGCTGGCGGCTAATCGGTTGGTGGCTGGGCGGTGACAGCTGGTGGCTGCTTTCCTTGACCTTCTGGATTGAGTTTACTTCAATAATTCCTTTCCAGCAAAGTCCTGTCTGTGTTATGATGCTGACTTCAGGGTTTAGCAACAGCAATCAATTCTGCTTCATTTGATTCTTTAGTTCCCACAGGAATTGAAAACATTCCTGACATAATCCCTTGATGATCTCGAAATACACCTCCAATCCCTGCCTCTCCAGGCTTACCAATAGCAGATCCATCGACATTCCATTTCAGAATCTGTTCTTTGGGGGGGAGAACACCTAACAACTGGACCAGTTTTCTTTACATTTGACCATTTTTTTCAAAACATCAGCAGATAATAGCAGATCAAGAGCACAATATGGGAAGTCAGAGTGAATGGTCTTAATCCGTGCACACAGCCTTCCTAAAACAAGGAGGAACATGGTTTCATAATCAGGATCTTTATTATTAAAGATCAAATCATTCCTTATCAACCAAAGTGACCAAATGATGGCAAAAAATAGCACAAACCATACTTTTCTTTGAAAATTACCTTTAACAAGGACTTCCCATTGCTGAAAGAGTTTTGATAGATTACATGGACAACACCATGAGATACCCCGCCTATAACAGAATTTTGACCAGATTATCCAGTGCTTTCGACAGTGAATTAGAATATGATCTACCGATTATGTTTCCAAAGAACAAACAGGACAGAAGGCATCCTCAGCTCTCAATATTCCTCTTCTAGACAATAACCCTCTAGTGTTGATCCTGCCCAAAATGGCAAGCTAACAGAATACTTGTTGATGGTTGCCTCATTTGCTGTTGAAGAAGTGGTCTTCAATGCTGAGAAGACTGAGTCAAGATTATCTCCAATAAGTTAGGAAGTTGGTTGCAAATAAAGCTGCTATAGAACAGCTTCTTTTTTATTAAAATCTGCTCATTATTTTTCTGAGATTTTTTTTATCAGAACTCTTATATTAAAAAGTAATTCAATCAATAAAAGAATGTATCTTGCAGTTACAATTATAACAATACTATATTGCTGGTTTTTCTCTGTTCTTCAGTCTCTATACTGTCGAAAACTACAATACTTCTATCTTAGGAGGGACCAAGCCTTTCCATGTGCCAATGAACTTTACAGATTCAGTTGGAGGATTAAGGAAGCCACAAATAGACTTTACCGAGTACCTCCCATTTGAATTTGGCATCCAAATTAATCTATCGTTTTCCTGCTTGGATAGAAGGACTTTTGAGAGAGAACCAAGAGAATTGAATGAGCTGGTCTCCCTTGCTTGTAGTGGCCTTTTCCACTTAAAGTTCCATATCCAATTATAGCCACATCCCAAACTCCCATATTAGCAATAGAAGATTCTGTCATAAGAAAGATTGAAAAGCCTTGGAAATTGTTCTGCCAAGCTTGTATCCCCAATCCATCTATCATTCGAAAAGTTGGTATCCATTCCATTGCCGACCATGGCACAAATCTCCTTTTTCACTATGTTTTGAATGTTCTCCTCCTTGGCACATGCATCGACAATATTATTCCAGGTACTACCTCTTGCTTTAGTCACTTGGAGAGGTATGTTGAAGGGTGACTTCTTCTTATGGATACTAGTAACCAAATCCCTCCATAAACCAGTATCAGAGTTGTCTTATCTCCATAGACATTTAAAAAGCAAAGCCTTGTTTTTGGCTAAGATTGATCCTATTCCTAGACCACCTTGGCTCTTGGGAAGAATAACTGATGCCCATTTTACATTGCAAATCTTCCTTCCCTCCTCTTCCCCAGACCACAAGAAAGATCTGATTTGCCTCTATATTTTTTATTTTTTTTTGCGATCTTCTTTGGAATAGGAAACATGGATAAGAAGTAAACTGGCAGATTATTGAGGACTGATTTTACAAGACAGACACGGCCTCCAATAGAAAGATGTCTTCCTTTCGAAGAAGATAATCTCGAGCTAATTTTGCCAATGACAGGTTTCCACATGGCTAAACGACCCAGATATTTGAAAAGAAGAGATTCACGCTTACACCTTAAGTTCACTGCTGTAATGCTAACATAATATATTGTTTAATCATTATTTCATATGAAAGAAAAAAAGAAGAAATAAATGTTACCATGCTGGCCATTTGTGAAAGCTAGCTCTTACGCTTTTGGTGTTCTTCGGTCTTGCAAAAAGCTCGTCGCATAGAGTCATTCCCTTGATTCATCCAAGAAACGGAAAAAGGAAAGTCTCCAAGAAGTCTTTAGCTGCAATGCACCCACACCACACCCCAAAGCATGCACCAAATCTAGTCTCAAAACCAGTGTAAAACCATTACTTGACTTCATCAACATTTTCTTCGTTGTCTTGGCTATCATTATAGGTTGGTGGACTTTTAGGCATATCCTCTCCAGGGCATGTCTCTGTGATAGGCGGAGCCGCACGATGCTAGATTACAGGAAAAAAGTTGATTGCTTGATGGAGATTTTCCTGACAAGTTATTGTAGGAGAGATCCAAGTGACTCAAAGAACCATGATCAGCCATGGACATAGAATTGCACCTGATAACCGATTTATTGTTAAATCTAGGGACTCCAGTTGTTTCAAGTGACCAATCTTTCGAGGGATTGCTCTAGTCAAAGTATTTCTAGACACGTTCAATGCCGTTAAGAGTAAAAGATCAGTTATTTCTTCCAGAATTTCGCCTGACAACCTTTGGCAAAATCAATTAGCCTTTCCAGTCCAGGAATCCTGTCTTGCTCGCACTGTCTTACTTTCTATTCAACATGGCCATGTTGATATAATGGCGCCAAAAGCCATCTTCTAACGTTTTAGAAAGGTGTTTGATGTTTTATTTTTATTGCTTGATAAATGTTCAACACCCTTGGACTATTTATAGCCTAACTAAAAAAAAAATTACAAGAATCGATAAAAAAAAAATAATCCCAATCTTTAATAAAACATAATCAAAGAAGATTCAACTCAGAACCCGTGAGTTCTCTATGCATTCGTACAAGTTCCGATCGAATGGAGCCAGAAAAACCAAGATCACCAATCATCCAATTCATTACTGAGAAAGAAAGAAAATAGATTAAAATATTTGTTAGAGCCATGCTACAAAGTCACTGCCTTTGTTAGTGCCTTGCTTTGCCAAGGAATCAGCCATATGGTTGCCTTCTCTCAAAACATGAGCATAATGCACCAGTTTCAACACTGCCATAAATCTAGCAGCTCTCATGAATATATCATAAGATTTCCATGGACGTTTCGACTTATCCCTCATCCAGTTAACCATGCTTGCTGAATCTAATTCAATGATAAATCTTTTTCCAGATAACTCTTCTCTTGAAGCTGCTAATTCCGAAGTTTTCAAAACTGCAAGTAATTCAATCCCATTTGACTCCTTGATTCCACCAAAAGCTAAGAAAAGACACGACACCACACCTTTATGATCCCTCAGTACCCCACCAATGACAGCTTTACCAGGTTTCGACTTGTCCCTCATCCAGTTAACCATGCTTGCTGAATCTAATTCAATGATAAATCTTTTTCCAGATAACTCTTCTCTTGAAGCTGCTAATTCCGAAGTTTTCAAAACTGCAAGTAATTCAATCCCATTTGACTCCTTGATTCCACCAAAAGCTAAGAAAAGACACGACACCACACCTTTATGATCCCTCAGTACCCCACCAATGACAGCTTTACCAGGTTTTCCAACGGCTGAACCATCCAGATTCCATTTTAGCTCTTCAATGGCAGGCATGGACAACATAATGTTTATTCTAGCTTTTCTGTGACTGGTCCAATTAACTAATCCCTCTGCAGATACCAGCAAGTCTAAAGCATGATAAGGGAACTCAGGCCTGGACATCATTTTCATGAACTGAACTAGCATGCCTAAATCAGCCTTGTTTTTTTTTTTTTTGGTTCAGCCCCAAAACTTTGTTTTATCTCAATCAGCTTCTTCAAGTTTGAATATTCATTCAATTTCCCCCCATCTTTCCATTGAGCATCGATGATATGAATCCATTTTCGTAAGCATTCTAAGTTTCGATCTTCGCAAATCTATGAAAGTGAGTTTATTCCCATGTTATCGTCTAGAATCTCAATCCATCATAGAAGGCTTTATATATAGTGAATGTACTAGTTTTAATTATTAATAGTATAATTATAATAATCATATATAAATAAATAAAAAATAACCTTTTTGCAAGTTTCTTTAGTAAACATTAGCTGCAATCTCAAAAAATCCAGAAAAAACCTGATATTAGTAAAAACAAATCTAATAGCTGAAAATCTTAAGCCACATTTTCTTAAACTTGAAAAAATAAGTAGGCCATAGGGAACTCTTATCTAGTGTCATTAATCTAATATCAACTTTAAAATCTATTTATCTAATTATTTTTATTAGTTAATCTTTGATTTGACTGTGTTGAAGTTAATTCAATATGACTAAGTCAATTTATAAGGTTAAAGGTAACTTGGATGATAAATAAAAACATAGATGATTTTTTTATAAAAAAAAATATGGCATATATTTTTTATTTTGAAAAAGAGTAAACAAATCACCTAATAGTCAACTTGGATAATAAACACAATCAAAATACATTGACTTGGTTGGTTGTTTATCGTTTTTCCTTCTTTTGTCTTTATTTTCTTTTTGGATGGCCTTGCACTAGGCTTGGATTACATTGAATTCAAGTTTAAATTGAAGAGTTAGTAAATAATTAGAAATTAAATTAAAAAATAGTAATTTTGGACTTAAATTAAGAGTTTCTATGCAATAGAGACTAAACTAGCTGAAGGGATATATGTCGAATATGCGCTAGTGTATGGAAGGATCCATTTTATTTTTATATTTTTTTTATTATAGGTGGTATGTGTTGCATTTTTCTCCATCAACATCAATAAATGTTTTTTTTTTCTTTTTCTTTTGAAATGTATTTGTTTCCTTTAAGGAATGATTTCTTATTAATAATCAATTACTGTCCCTTGATTTTTTTTTATTTCTTACAAGACGAAAAACCAATCAATCTTTTGCATAATCCAGCGCGATAAAAATTGAAATTGATATCAAGCTCTTAGAAACAAACCATAAAAAAAAATTATGAATAAATCAAATAAATACAAAATGATAATCTCTTGAATTCACGGTGTCAATAAGTGTGGTGGCATTGTGGTTGAAACAATAAAGTTTCCTTTGCAATTATTTTTTTATTTTATTTTGTTAATATCAATCACGTTTTGATTGTGTGATATGGGATCACAATCCTTGCTTCGAAGCTTTTCCAGTTGGGTCCGTCTACCTTTAATAGTGAGCACTGCCCGATATGAATTAAGATCCCCATCAATATATATGCTTTTGGTAATATATTTTCATCCAACTCATGCGTTGGACCGACACAAACTGGTCCCTCCCACTATGCATATTAGTTTTCCACATCAAATGTGGTGTATGCCTTGTCTTTTTCTTATGCTCATTCCCCTTCTTACTTTCCACTCAGAAAATTGTGAGAGATGTGATTGTTATTCTGTGCATTTAGTATGCTCAATTCAATGGACTACGTACCCTCGCATGAACTTCTTTTTATGAGGGACAAAAAAATATTTCATATAAACTATTATATCCATATCCAGAACATCTGAATTAATTAGTACATTCATGAGCACAATTAATCATTTTCTGAATTTCTTTAATTAGATTTGAACTGAAATTATAATATGATTTTATCAACAACTATAAAGGTGTTTTTGAAATTCTGCAGTGTTATCCAAGCTAATACCTTCTGAATGTAGGCTTGCCCACGTCATTCTGATTCAAGTACGCCGAGTCTTTTTATTTTGCATTTTAGAATTTTTTTAAAAAAAAATAATTAGAAATTATTTTGATGTGCTAAAATCAAAAATAAATTTTAAAAAATAAAAAAAATATTATTTTAATAAATTCTTAAATAAAAATACTTTAAAAAACAATTATTATCACGTTATTATTATTACTAAACATGTTTTTCATTGGACAATTCAATCAGAAGAAAGAAACAACGGACGATGGGCATTTACATAGTCGATATATGAACTGATGACATGTACTTACATAGTTGCTGGGAATTCATCATTAAATGTTAGTGGCTGCAATCTGAACAGTGACCAGTCCAATAGAAGGAAGCAGGAAATCCCTTCTCCTTGTTTAATCCATTTATGGTTCTATATGGGCACCAGCATTGTTGGAGTTTGGATGAACAAAATTAGGCCATATACCAGCATTTTTGGAGTTTGGATGAGCAAAATTAGGTCATAAGTCGTAACACCAATATTAAACAGTTAATGATAATTAATCCATGCATGGCGCCGGCCAAAAATATTTAATTAAGATTTGATTTCAAGATAACTTTAAGAATTCAGGGCCCAGATATACATTAGCGTTTAGAATCCGAAAAAAGAAAAAAAAAACCTCTATTAAATTAAATAAGCATGCAGTATCTAGGGTTGGTACTTTAATTTGGTGGGCATCGCATTCATTAGTGACATGACGGTCCAGCTAAATGGTTCTTACAATAATAATAATAATAATACCATGTAAACACATCAACACCATGTAAACACGTCAACGGCGCGAATCAATTAAGTGTTTGTACTAAGCAAGTGAGGTTATAACTCAGATAGGAGGAGTTTGTTTCTTTTTTTTTTTTTCTGTAGAGATTCGAACCTTATTATATATGTTTGTCACTCCCGTAATATCTTATCTAATCGCTGAACTTGCAGGATATTTAGTGGGCCGTGTGGATTAGTTGTGGTGCGCGTAAGCTAACCCAGATACCACACGTAAATAAAAAAAAATTAAGTCTTTGTATTAACTATTGTTAAGTCTCAACAGTCTGCAATTTTCTTTGTTCGCTGATCTTTAATTAAGCAGCACGAACAGCTTCATTCATTTTCAGGAATTCTTTTAGGGCAAGTAGAGGTTCTCATCAAATCATGATAGCTCAATCTTTCTTTTCCTTCAAAAGGGATCGATGTTGATAAAAGCAATTTTATGATCATTGCTAGCACATACAGCTCACGTCAAATTACTATGGATATTTGTCAAGGATGGAAGTTAATAATAGCTTGCTAGAGAATAAATATCACAACAAATAAACAAACAAACAATATAATGATTTAACGAAATTCAGTTGCGTCTATGTTCACGAACTGAAATTTATTTTTATTAGATATAGTTGAAATCAATACAAATTTTGAAGAATTTTTAAACCCAAATCTTAAATATAATATTCAACCCTCTCATCACATCATGACTCATAGTGACCAATCTTGACTATTGTTATTGTTCCATCATAAAAGAACGTGGCTCGCTCGCTCGCTCTAGTTAATTTTATTTATATTTGTAAGACACTTTGATTCACATCATTGGAAAATGGAGCAATCACTTCTAGCACCAACCATTGTTTAATAAGATTAGTTTGTGCAAATCCCTTTAAGTTATGTGGTAATTGAGTGACAAGTGTCATTGAATATGTTATGTGTGATGTGGTTTTTTTAATTAATTATTATTGTGTTCACCTATGTGTCAATCAAAACACACACATGTATATATTGGGATGTTGTTATATATAACAATATAATTTATAGTCTATTCTAAAAGAGAATTGTTATTATCAAAATGTTATAATAATAAATGAGTAATTATCAAATAATATTAAATAAGTTGTACTAACAATTAACAAAATAATACAATTCTTGTTATACTATCATTAATACCATAATTTATTACTAATTTATCTTGTGATTTATATTTATAAATAAAGATATAATATAAAAAGTAAAACAAAAAAGAAAAAGGAATTGATAAGGCTAACAGTCCTACCGTGATATATAACAATATGTGAGAGTAATGAGAATTGAATTAGAGTGAAATGATTTTTTTTATATTGTAATTTTATTTATTTATCTTTAAAAATATTATTTTCCTTGCAAATACAAGTAATTTATCAAATTATATTAAATATTATATTAATATATTTAATCTTTAATGAATAACTATTAAAATATTACCATTGAAATCCCTGGACATTTAGCCTAAAAGCAACGATTTAACTTATAAAACACATCTTGCGTCTTATAAAAGTCGAGTCTTATTGAGCTTATCTGATCAATACATGTTCCCAAAATCTTGAAATCATTGGATATGGGAGCAACTGCCAATAAGTAACAAACAAATTTCTCGTTGTTCCTCTCCATGCTTGCCCTATTTAATATCAAGGAGTTGGGTTTTTATTGTTTCATTCCGAACCTATTTGTTTTTAAGTTCAAAAGATATTCTAAAAAAAATAATTTTTTTATGTTTTTAAATTATTTTAAAGTATTGATGTAAAAAATAATTTTTTAAAAATAAAATAATATTATTATAATATATTTTTAAATAAAAAAATACTTTAAAATATAACTATTATCATACTTTCAAGAATCTTTCTTAAGCATATGTGTACGTCACACATACATATATATATATATATATTAAAAATAATTTTTAGAAAATAAAATAATATTATTATAATATATTTTTAAAAATACTTTAAAATATAACTATTATTATACTTTCAAGAATCTTTCGTAAGCATATATATATATATATATATATATATATATATAAAAGCCGCAACCATGCCTAACGGTACTTTGCATTTTATCTCCAATAAATCTTCTTGGTCAGCCAATAAATGTTCTCTAGCTACTCCTCTCGTATGCTGATGGAGGCAACAATCTTATCAGCATGCAAAAGCACAAAAAAGAGCAATCTACAAAGCGTAGTTCTAGGCTTGAAAATTGTTAGAATGCTGACATGCAAACTCGACAAGACAAAAAGTAAGGGATAAGATAAAATGAGAAACGACACATAAGAATTTACGTGGTTCATCCAATTTGACTACTTCCACGGGTAAGTATAGAAAGATTTTACTAAGTAATGTGGGAATACAACTTCTCTCTATTAATAGGAGAATAACAAAATCTCTCTATTATTAGGAGAAAACACCTCACTTACTATCTCACAAATACCTCATAATTTTGTGGGATTACTCTCTCCTCACCCTCTCTTCCTCTCTTCTTGTGATATATCTAATGCTTGGATGCATTGCCTATTTATAGGCAAGTATCCATGCAAAAGACAAGGAGTTAGGCAAATAACATCAATTTGATGCATACAATTTTTGACTAAGGTGTAAAAGGATGACTACACCTTCTCCCACCATTTTTGACTAAGGATGGCTACACCTTCTCCCACCATTTTTGACTAAGGTGGTTTGGCTTCATAAAAATATCACCAATTCCTTCAAATTTGGCAACAATCTCTTATTGCACTTTTTTCATTTTCTCTTCTTTTATATATACATATAACCAACCTTAACTTCCTTCCCTGTTCATGAAATTCATAAGCTTGAACCAAAATGCAGTGAATTGAATGGATCGTATGCTAAAGATTATTAGCGGTGGCTGCAACTATTTAGTGAAAAAAATTAATGAAAATTAATTTAGATTATCTTTGGTCAATGTCACATGGTATAAGGGACAAATAAAAAGAAAAAAACAAACATATTTGATTTAAAAAATAGAAACATAAAATAAATATTTTTTTTTAGTTTTATAATAAATTTAAGTACTTTTAAAACAGAAAATACAACAAAACTTATTATTTTAATCTTTGTCTCCTATGCTTGCTCCGAGACAATAATCAAATCGTTAGTTACCCTTAAGTCATTGAATACATTATCCCTTGTTCTTGTTCATCTAAGATCCTGAGCTAAATAAAACTTGGTGCCAGAGAATAACTAGGTGTAAAAGTTTTGGTAACATGGGCTGCTTGGGGGAACTCTTGCACTGTTTTCTGTCATGCTGTTTTTAATATACTTCTAAAAAAACAGAGTCCTTGAGGGACAAGCGACGTTTGTGGCCTTCGAGACCCTACGAAGAAAGCTCCTTCCACTAGACAACAAAAGCCAACCCCAGGCTGCCACTATACCTTCCTATAAAAGCCCTTCCTTTTTTTTCACCACAATATTCATTCTATCAACCCCGC
>SRLM01000015.1:614345-694087 GCA_015708895.1 Populus ilicifolia
CTCCCCCCCTTCAACCATGCTAGCTCAAGTGATACAAGAGCAAAACCTTCAAGTTCAAGGGATTGATCATGTCAGAGGCAAGGATAACTCCTCATCTCTCTCATATAAAAGGTGATCATCACTCCGTCTTTCTTTTTTGTGGCTTTATTACACATGCTAGCATATGATATGTCAATGCCAGAAATGTAAGAAGTTATCAAAGTAATACCTAATACGCATAGCATGTCTTTCAAACTATTTATACTTCAATGTTACCTTGATTTCTAAATTTTACTTCTGCGTAAACAGGTTGGAGGGAAAAGTTGCGATTATAACAGGCGGTGCGAGAGGGATTGGAGAGGCCACAGTGAAACTCTTTGTGAGGCATGGAGCCAAGGTAGTGATTGCTGATATTGAGGATGCTAATGGTATTGCTTTAGCTGAATCCTTATCTCCTTCAGCAGTTTATGTACGTTGTGATGTGTGTTTAGAAGAAGAAATAGAAAGTCTAATCAACCTAACAATTTCTCAATACGGCCGGCTGGACATTCTCTTCAACAATGCTGGAGTTCTTGGCAATCAATCAAAGCACAAAAGCATTATCAACTTTGATGCTGATGAGTTTGATAATATCATGAGAATCAATGTTAGAGGAGCTGCCCTTGGCATGAAACATGCAGCGAGAGTCATGGTGCCTCGACGAAGTGGCTGCGTCATTTCCACAGCTAGTGTAGCTGGTATAATTGGAGGGCTTGGACCTCATGCATATACAGCTTCAAAACATGCTATTGTAGGGTTAACAAAGAACACAGCTTGTGAATTAGGCAGATATGGGATTAGGGTTAATTGTATATCTCCTTTTGGGGTGGCTACTTCCATGCTTGTTAATGCATGGAGGGGTTGCGAGGAAGATGGAGATGATGATGAGAAATGTATGGATTTTGGTGCTCCAAGCGAGGAAGAAATGGAGAAGATAGAGGAACTTGTGAGAGGGCTTGGAAATCTAAAGGGAGCAACACTAAAAGCTAAGGATATTGCCGAGGCTGCTCTTTATCTTGCTAGTGATGAATCCAAATATGTAAGTGGTCACAATCTTGTTGTAGACGGTGGTTTTACTACCTTCAACAATTGTGTAGGGCTGTAGCCATGGTTTCCAGATTATTTGCGAGTCTATATTTTGTTGAAAGTCAATGCAGAAGAGGAAGAAGAATTGAGGAAGGAGAATGGAATCTTTATATTATAATGTTAATTTGTTAGTAATTAAAATTGTTTTCTATTTTTTTATTAATTAATTATTTCCCGAGACAATTAGGGTCAACTGAGACTGCGTGGACCGACTAGATAGCTAGGGAAGCAAGCTGTTGATGGAGGGTGCTAATTAAGCACAGAGCACAAAGCATCCCACTTGCTTGCTAATACCCTATAATTAATGTTAATCTCATGGCTCCATAAACATGAATATATGTGATAGATTCCTTCTCTCATGAGGAGAACCAGCAGATGACACTACAAGACAGCCAAGAAAGTCAGGACACTGCTGTGCACCGATGAACTGGAAACTTTTCATTTATTTATCTCTTTGGTAAGTGATGCATAGCGGGAGAGCAAACATGCGATCAAACCTTGAGGGGGTTTTTTTTAATTATTCATTATTTTTATATCAAATTTATTTTTTATTATTTTATTATTTTTTTCAATGTTATTCTTTAATAATTTAAATTTTTTATTAACATTTAATTTATTAAGAATTAATTTTTATTTTTTAACAAGGTTATTTTAATTTTATATTCCTAATCATATAACTAATAGGTTAACTTGTGTTTTTTAAATTGTTTTAACTTTATTTTTTTAATATTTAGATTGTTTAATAATTAAATTTTATAATTTTATTTAATATGTTTTTAATAATATTATTTTGGTATATATCATGACTAAATTATAAATTTGGCGTGTTAGCTTGGTAGACTCAAGTTAGGTTTTTTAATTTTTTTTTATACTATTAATTTATATATTATTATTATTATATTTTTATTTATATTATTTAAATTTATTAAATACAATTAAATAGACAATCTAATTTTTCTTTTCTTTTCAATGCTTACGTCTTCTTAGCATTATTTTTCTATATTGAAAAAAGAAAAAAGGTTGGCTAGTAAGGTAGCGCATCCCCTGTCTACTCTCTTTCCAATCAAGCATTTATTTCTCTCGTGGGATTGGTCGCTAATGGTTTAAAAAAATCTTGCAAAGGATGGTGGATTGAGATTCCTTGCTAAATAAGAAAAAAAAAAAAAGCAAATCCCTTTTATCTTTTTTGACTTAGACTAGTAAGGGTAATCTTTAATCAAAATATTTATAATTTGGATCATGAATTACTACAGTGTGGGTATAGGTGCTGAGCAGAATGGAAGAGACATTTTTGATCATCAAATTCATAAAATATTTTGTATAGAAACTTGTTGTTGTAGTTGAATCAAATGGTTTCGTAACATGGTCTCCACCACTTTGCGGGCACCTTGACCTCGAGGAGGAACAAAATTGGACTCTATTCCAGGGCCATTGTAAATCTCGATCGCAGAAAGTGACGCACCGAGCAAGTCCAGTTGAGTGAGATGCTGGGATGACAACTACATCCTGGAAGTCTAGCCCATGAGATCGGTAGATGGAAAGGAGCTGCGAGAAGTTGAAAATTAGGTGGGGCGGATTGCTGTTCACGTCATTTTGGCTTGCTGTTCTTGAATCATTTTCTTCCTAAATAAGGACCCCCCCAACTTCACACACAGCCTAGGCAGATTAGTTCACTTAGATTTTGTTTTGTGAGAGACTTAGGATTATTGTTTTTACAGAAGATAACTAGACACAAGAAATGAAAAATCCTTGCAGTTGATACAGAGTCGCAAGCCGCAACAGCTAAGGTGTCAGCAAATGCGCCGCGTTACCATGGAAAGCTTCATTGAAAGCTAATTTAATTTGGTCAACCACATCAAAGGCCCTGAGTGAGTTCAAATGGGAAGGGCTATCTTCTTACTGGTGAAATCATTTCAATCAAGAAATAATCCTTCTCTTTCAAAAAAAGATGTAAGATGGCTTCCTATTAGTTAATTTCAACATGGAAAGTCAGCCCCTACAAACCGCCTCCATGCTTGAAAGATGTCTACACAGCCAAAGCCCCATATGCCCTTCAAATCAAGAACATATATTCAGTGAAACATCAAGATCCCCCCACCACACAACCCCACCTCCCAACACTTTTTTGGGATATATTTTAGGAAGACTTCATGAATTTCACTTCCCTGGATCTTGTGATTCACATACTTGAAGTTTGATGTGCATGCAGAACAATCTTATGTTGTATTGCTTTGGAATGACAAATCCAAAATGATCAAGTAAAGAAGGAAGTTGGAGTCTTAAACTTCAAACTAGCCCAGTTGAACCCAACATCTATTGCTCAGACTCTTCTATTTTCTGGTTCAAGAAGTGAAACAAACGAAGTTGAGAGTTTTTCAAGAACATTGTTGGAGCAAAACACTAATCAAGACTTTCGTCTTAGGAGGAGGGCCTGGACTCTTATGTTCCCTTGTCTTTTGATATCTGTTTTTTTTTTCCAGTCTAAATTGTACAATTTGCGTGCATGCAATGACTAAGTAGGAGGGGCTGGACTCTGGTTCAAATCGTGTCATTGTTATCTTGGGCACCAATTCAATGAGAAGGAGTTAAAATCCTATAATCCTTGAAGTTGTTCTGTGATATACAGCAAGTCCTGCTTCTTACAAACGTGAACTAAAACCGCTAGTGTTAGATTTTTCACCCTTTTCACATAAATTCAGCTGTCTTCTGGGAGCTTCGCAGCTAAAGGATAATAAATTAGGAAGGATATAAGGATTCATGTCAGTTTCTCCGGTTCCAATGGTTAGGATTTCTTAGCCTAGCATTTTTGCACTTAGGTTAGGTGTTCTTGGACTAGTTTTTTCTCTGCAGTCAAGTGTTTGTATTAATCCACCATGAAAGCATGCTCAATTTAGTTAACTCTTTTCAATATATCTGTTGCAACAAAGATAAAATAAGGAAAAATAGCGAGCATGTTACAATAATTCATATGGATTTATCAATTGATCTACTTGACAAGGAAACTATTAGATTGGAAATTGCAGAATAATGTTTTCTCTTACATATCCAAACTTTAATGCTCCCATTAGTCTCATTTTTCTCTTAAAATTTCAAACATCAATTCACCTGTCTCTCTTAGTAACACAATCCTCGATTTTCCTGACTCATGGAATAAATATGGATGTCAATTAGTTCATGTCCTTATTGGCGAATGTAAATGTAATATGCGTAATTACACAAGGAATGTTTGATACTGTAATGTCATTGTAGCATTACCTTCAGCTACACTTTCCTCTTGTTCGCCAGAGTCTTGGGAAAATTGCTCTCATGTCCCATGTATGTAAGAATTTTATATAATCCTAGATTGAGTGGCAGCACTCAACAAGATAGATTGCTAGTTTGGAAATATTATATTACTAAAGATATTGAAAACAGATTACTTTGAAAAATTCAGGAATTCTTCATCAGCTCATAATAATATTATCTAGTGTTATGAGTTATCAAGTAAGATGACGAATAGTTATAATATATGCGTGTTACAGTTCACTTACATGCCGTTGAAGTGATGGCACTGGTGGATGCTATGATTCAAATAGTCACCGAGGAATTGTTTACAGCTCCCATTAACCAAGCTCACTATGCACTTGATTTTGAAAGTCAGTTTGAGAGAATGAAGACACAACTTGAGCTTATGAAGGCCTTTCTCAATGACACTGAGACCCTCAAGACCAAGAAGGAAGTTCTGAAGTTGACAATGATTCAGATCAGGGAACTGATTTATGGAGCGGATGACTTGCTGACGGATTGCCGAATCAGAGATGAATATCAGAAAGATGGGCGCTGCTCCAATTTCTCGGCTAGCAACTTATTATTCTTATATCGGACAGGCAAGAAGTTGAAAGATATCAATTGGAGAATAGAGAAAATGGAGAATAGCTTGAGGGTCTATCTGACACCGCAACTGTTCAGCATCCAAGAAAATGTACACCGAGTGACAGGATTTAGCTGTCAGGATTAAGATCCAGCTAACAAAGTTGGACTGGAACATGATGCAAGAAAGATAAAGGAGTGGATTATTTCGAAAGACTAGGTACTTCACAGGGTTGGCATGATAGGGATGGGGGGCTTGGGCAAAAGCACCATTGCCCAGAAACTTTTTAATGATGAAGATGTGCGTTCTTTCTTTAAGAATATAATTTGGTTGTCGGTTTCTCAAGATTTCAGTGAGGAACAGATCATGAAGAGCATGTTGACACAGGTATATGAAGAGAAGACAAACAGATCTGTGGAGAATTTAGAACAAGAGAAGAAAAGCAGATCCATTGAAAGGTTTGAGCACGAAAGGGAAAGAAGATCCCTGGAGACATTAGATCAAGTTGAATTTGTATTGAATCAGGAAATAGCAGAGAAAAGAAAACAGTTGGAAGACAAAAAAGGGAAAGAAATATCAGAATTGCCAATAGGGGACAAAGCCCAGATCATGCACAAAATTCACCTGTTACTTGAGCATATGACCTGTCTCATTGTTATGGATGATGTCTGGAGCATCCGTATATATTAGTGGAATCAGTTATGCTCTGGTCTGGAGAAGGCAACTGGTAATAACAGTTGCATCATGATCACAACAAGAAATGAAGAAGTGGCAACCAATACGGGAGTTTAACAGTCCAGAATTCATCGGCCTTGTCACGACATGAATTCCGGGTCCATGACCAGCAACCCATGAGGAGTGTTAAAAGGACACCCCACCCATGCTAAACCTCAAAACAAACATATCAAAAAAATATTCAAAAATACACAGCATTTCATAATCTTTAAAAATATTATATTACTCAAAGTTGATGAAATCAAAGGATAGTCAAAACTTTTCATCAGTAATTAAAACAAAAATAATAATTCGTCATAATACTCATTACATTGTCAAAATCCAAACTTAATTAAAACAGAGTAATAGTGGAGCGTCTAAGATATCGAATCAAAATAACCTTGAACAATAAGCAAGGCATACCAACCCAAAACTGAAGAAGCAGAAATACTCAACAAAGTCCAACTGCTATCAGAAACTAAGAACCTGAAATAATATTAAGAATGAGGGGTGAGTTCAACCAACTCAATGAGGGAATAATATTTAATATATATTTTAGATTATTTTTCATGTAAATATTTTATCAGATGATTTATCTTGATATACATATACATACTAAACATATTATCATAATGTAGCGGAATACATGTCAGAGATCAGATGACACCCGAAAGTGACCAGATGACACCCAAAGGTGACTACTGTGGGATGATCAGTCACCACAGGCTGATGTCTCTCTCACCAACTAGGTATACAGAATACTATTTGCACATAGGCTAACTACTCTCCGTTAGCAGGGAGTTACTGACAAGTCTTATATCAACGCATAATAGATATTCACAGAATCATTAATTAAACATATATTATATCAGATATAATTTAGTCCGACAGAATGCGAGTGCAAATTTCAAGAATAGATGAGTACTCGGAAAACAAAATAAAATATATAAATATTCAATATTCAAGAGATTAACTATTCATACTCATCATATAATCAACATACATATTTACTTATATTATATGCATATTAAAGATTATCCCACTCACCCGGAAAATATAGAACTAAAGGAACGTCAGATGAAAGACCCAAAAATCCTATTGAGGATCGTTAGAAGAACCTACAACAATATATGAAATATACTCAAAAACAACTCAAACAAAATATCTCAATGCATAAAATAAAACTAGGTTTACTCTCCTAGGTTTAGGGACTAAAATGATAATTATCCAAATAGGGACCAAAATGTAATTTTACCAAAACTAGACCAAACTGTAAATATATAACCATACTGAAATTGCACCCATAAACCATCCTTCATTCTGTCCAGAACGAACTAGGGACCTAAAAGTAATTTTTATAAAGTTTAGGGACTAAAATGTAAATGCCCAAAATATAGGGACCAAACTAAAAATATTCCAAATCAATTATCAAACTAAGATTCATCATCCTTAACCTCACAATAACACTGTCCAGAATCTCAAAATACCATTAGGGGTCAAATTATAATTCTCCCAAAGTTTAGGGACTAAACTGTAATTTCTTAAATTTAGGGACCAAACTGAAAATATTCCAAATCAATTATCAAACTGAGATTCATCATCCTTAACCTCACAATAACACTGTCCAGAATCTCAAAATACCATTAGGGGTCAAATTATAATTTTTCCAAAGTTTAGGGACTAAACTGTAATTTCCACAAATTGAGGGACCAAATTGAATTTTCGTCACCTTCAACCTCAAACCCAGAATTGTTCATAGATTACCTACTGTTCTTTCCAGACTTCCAACTCAAAATTCACAATTTACACAAATCATAACTCAACATCATCATCTTTACCAGCAATCTCTCAAAATCAACTAATTAATCAATTACCCACAACAATTAACCTTATAACATTCAAATTAATTCATCAATTAACCTAAAACATAAATTTTCAAAACCCTAATATTTATCAAAACATAAATTTAAATTTCAAACAACACATTTATACATTTAACAACCTAAATCTTACCTTTAAAGTTATTTCCTCTCAATCTCTTTCCTTTCCCTTCTCTTCCCCTCCTTTCTCTTCTTCTTCTTTTTATCCCTCTCTTGCGTTTGCTCTCAAAAATACAGCTCCCTCTTTTGTTCTTTTGTTTTATTTTTCTTTCTATTTATATTTATCAACTATTATTCAGTTACCACAATACCCCTTATTCATTTTACTCACTTCTAAGCCTTCAAGGGCTTTGTTGCCTTTTCCTATTCCTTTTTGTTTTTCAAAACATTACAGGCCTAGTTTTCCAGACGATCATGAAAGCTGGTCATTGTTTGGCAAGTACGCATTTCATGCGAGCAAGGGGATATGTGATGATCAGCAGTTTGAAAACGTAGGCAGAGATATTGTTCAGAAATGTGATGGACTTCCACTAGCAATCAAAACAATAGCAGCTTTTGTTGGGAATTGCAATTATCTTTTTAAAGAAGATAGCTTCTATTGTGAAAAAGAATTATTAGTACAGTAACTAGAAGTTACAGAGTAGACAAAAGTTAGGTGACTATTATTAATAAAAATGAGCTGGAGTTGTTGGGAAATCCGACCGGTGATGTACTAATATTTGCTTATAGGAGGCCAAGCACACTGACACAATATTTAACATGGTTCAGTAAATCACTTACATCCACGGGAGAAGCTATTGCATTATGTAGGGAGAGTACAAGATTTACAACAATAGAGGAGGAAGAATCATTCACTCTTTTAGCAACTCTCAACCTCACTATTTTCTCTCTTTGCAGTGCTGCAATGACAGCTACTGCTTGTTGCCATTGGCAGCACACTCTCTCCTACATTTCTCACATCTTTAGCTCTACTATATCTCTCATTTTGCTCTCTCATATATACCTTTATTTATAGGCATCCATGAAGGCTCTTCTTCAACAAAGGTGGCTATCAACTCTAGCTCTTTTTCAACAATTGCGGCTGTCAGCCTTTGACATCTTGGATGGGTGCACATGGTTGGTGCAACTCCACCTGCAGCTGCTGCAATAGTCAATAATTGTTGCATATTAATGGCAACCAACCCAACAGAAGCAACACCATTTTTATTTATAAATAGACATCAAGACAGTTAATAACAAAGAGAGAGAGGGATAGTGGGTAGAGAATGATGTAAAGAAAAGAAGAGAAAGCTGCTGCTACCATATGTAGCAGTGTGTATGAGTAGGGAGTTAAGTTAGAATAGATATGATCCTTTTTTTTATATATTTGTTTTGTATTTATTTTTTATCTTTAATAATATTAACTTTCTTGTCAATATTTAGCTTATTATGAATAAATATCAATACATCACCGGTCCAGAATCCCCACCAGCTTTGTTATCACAGAAACGGCACTCCTTTGTTGAGTGGAAAAATATTTATTGAGGTTTCCATGAATTGACAACTAGAGGACAGGTTAGCTCAGTATTTGCTTGTCGGCAACTGAGCTACAATGCACTCCCACTGCATCTAAAGCAACTCTTTCTGTGCTTCTCTATTTATCCTGAAGATTTTGATAGTCCAGTTGGACAGTTAGTGCTTTGATGGATTGGAGAGGGTTTCATTCGGGGCAAGGACTACAAAACATAGAATTGGGGGTACGTATATCTCACAGAGTTATTCCAAAGATGTCTGGTTGAAGTAGTGGACCAAAGAGGCTACGATGGAAAAATCTACAGTTATAGAATGCACGATCTGGTTCGTGATATGACTGTTGTGATTGCAAAAGATGAGTCATTTTGCAGCTTTGAAGAAGGCAGGCAGAAGTTGACATCAGAGTCTAGGCGGTTAGGTTTCACAAGTGAAATAAGCACTAAATCATTGAAACACTGTCCCAAGCTCAGGGCCTTGTTAATGATGTCAAGCATTCAAGGACTTGTTTGTGATGACATGGAGAGTCTTGGTTCCCTCAGAGTGTTGGATCTATCTTACTTTGAATTGGAAACCACCGCTGTGCAGGATCTCCTGAAATGGATTGTTTCGTTAAAGCACCTGGCATATTTGAAACTTAGTGGAGTTAGGGGCATCGGAGAATTACCATATTCGATTAAAAAACTTCATAACCTCCAGGTGTTTGTTTTATACGGTTGCGCTGATTTATTCATGCTACATCCATTTATAACTTACCTGAAAATTATGGTGGTCCTAGACTTCAGGTCTTGCCCTCTCATTTACCTACCCAGGGGTATTGGAATGCTCTCCCAGCTTCAAGAATTGTCTGGATTTGTGATGGGGAGTTTATCTAACGAACATTGTTGTCAACTTCTTGAGCTTCAGGATCTGTTCCAACTTAGAGTACTTCGAATGTACTTAAATGCTCACAGTGAAATTGCAGAAAATGAAACGGAGGTTATATCAAATCTCAAGAAACTTAACGTTCTAGAGCTGAATGCCCAATATTGTAAAGACCACAATACTTTAATGATGCTCGATGACGTTTATCCTCCTCCTAGCCTTCAGGAGCTGTATATTGGGGGTTATCACTGCGAAACAGTTCCTGCATGGATTAATCCTGAAAAACTTTCTAATTTACAGTACATCAGTATTCAGGATTCAGACATCAACTTCTTCGAAACCAGTCCTCAATCATTGAATGGGAAATTCTTTACTTGGAATGTTGAAGGTCTATGTTTCAAGAAATTGCAGAGCTTAAAGCTAGACTTGAAGAACCTGGAAGAGGATATGCCCTTGTTACGCAATGCAGAGGTCAGGAGTTGTATTAATTTCCGAAATTTTCCCCATCCCAACAGGTTTGTATGGAGGAAGGGTGAAGAATAAAGAATCTTCGTTTTGCTTGTAATGGAAGCAGAAAACATCTTGTGCTGTATTATGTTAGCCATCATGTCCTGGCATTGGAGAGGTGATGCTAAGATGAAGAGTATCAACGGTAAAATTTCTGAAGGGCTCTCCGTTGTCTTTGTTCATAGTTAAATTACACACTTAACAAGTACTTGTAAGAGTTCTGCATTTCTCTCATTAAACACATAAAACATTATTGTAAAAGACACAACTTGAGTTTACGAGGGCCTTTCTCAATGACAACAAGACCCTCAAAAATAAGAAGAAAGCTCTGAAGTTGAAAATGATTAGGATCAAAGACTTGATTTATGAAGCTGATGACTGGCTGACAGATTGCCGAATTAGAGAAACAATATCAGAAAGATGACCACTGCTTCGATTTCTCGCCTGAGAAATCATTATTCTTTTAACGGACTGGCAAGAAGTTGAAGGACATCAGTTTGCAAATGGAGCAGATGGAGAATTGCTTGGGGGCTGTTTGACACCGCAACAATTGAGCATCGAAGAAAATGTACACCAAATGACAGGATTTACCTGTCAGAATTTTGACACGTCAAACAGGACCGGACTGGAAAAGGTTGCAAAAGAGATAAAAGGGTGGATTATTTATGCAGACAAGGTACTCCACAGCGTTGGCTTTATGAAGCTGGGGGGTTAGGCAAAAGCACCATTGCCCAGAAAATTCTTAATGATGAAGAAGTGTGTGGTTAATTCGAGGAACGGATCATGAAGATCATGTTGAAACAGTTCAAAAAAAACAAAAGAATACGAGCAGATCTAAGGAGAAACTAGAGCAAGAAAAGAAAAGCAGGTCCTTTTAAGCCTTGGAACACAAGGAAAAAATCCTTAAGATCGTAATATTAATTATTATTTGGACTTAGAGGAGCCAGAATGTTAAATCTGCCGAGATACTTCACACCATTGATCTTAATTATAACTAAATAAAAAAAGACGAATCTGCTGGTTTCACGTCTGGGAGGTATTTACTCTTCATAGTTTAATTCATATGAAATTACCAAAAACTCCACACAAACAAACTGAAACCCTACCCAACACTCTTGCGTCCCTATAAAAGGACGTGATAAGCAAAGTAAGCAGGCGGCTGTCAACTCCAAAGTTCCCATCCTCTAATTCATCCATCTCTTCAACCATAACTCTCCTGGTATGGTGTGACTGTAATCTATTTTATATTTTGATTTTTCTAGTATCACAATTAGTGGAAGGTTTCAGGGAAACATGTTTTTGCTCTCTTTTTTGTTCATGAATTTCATCATATATAGTCATCCATTGTGAGAATGAAACATTACGAATATATATTCTATTTGTGCAATCAAATGGAATATAAGAATTTTTACCTATAATTATTGGTAACATCTCTTTAATAGATGGATGGATACTGTTTAGCAATGAATTTCGGATAAAGTACTTTGTATAATTATATATAATTGCCCTTATGATTAAGCTAGTAATCCTTCTTTGCAAAGTTATTTATTATTTTTCCTATAATTACTATAATCAATGACTTTGCAAAGATAGATTTACCAGCTAAATCTTAAAAGCTTTTGGAAGCGAAGCGGTGCCACATCGGATGAATGCTTCATATTCCCTCAACAAAATCTACAGATATGTTTGCTTGATTCTTTAGGTATATGTACTGTCTTATGTATCTGACAAACTATAATTTTTATTGATTTTTCAGGCTGCTACAACATATAGTGTTGTAATACTACTTGTTTCCAGTATGCTAATAGGGTTATGTTACACGGCGCAACCAGTGCTTTGAATGTATGATAAGCCTCTTTGTTTTTGTCTTTGAAACTGCTTGTAATATTGGACCTTTTTTTTAATTTAATCTATATTCCATTCAGTTCCATGTACATCTACCCTTTTTTTTTCTTGAATCAACTTATAATGAGCAGATCCCTACTTGCTTTGAGAAGATGTGCTGAATGAGAGAATAACATTAATGATTTGTGATTTTGTGTGGTCTAAAGTGAATACAGCAGCAGCAGTAGATGTGCTGTGGTGACATTGTAGTAACTTCTTGTTTCCAATATGCTAACAGTTAGGTTATAGGTGCAGAAGCGCTTGAATTAGTGCTAATGTGTCATGATTTTAAGCTCCTTTTTTTTCCCCTTGCAACAGCTTGTAGCATTGGACTCTTAACCTTAATTCCCTTTAATTTAAAAATGGTACAGTAAGCTCTTTGTGAAAGAGATGTGAGATTTAATGCAAGCTCATTAAATACCCTTTTGTTTGATTGTGTCAATTAGTTTTGTAATATCAGATAGGGTTTATTTTGAACTGAGGAGCCAGGATATTTAATTTGTCAAGATTTTGCCTCCGAAAATAGCAATCTGCCAAGATTAATTGGAGTTTAGAGGAGACAAAATGGAAATTTGTAGAGATATTCATCCCCATGCCCATGAAAAATAGTGAACACAATTTAATAAAATATTTCTACCCTTTATGACTGTTAAAGTAACTCTAACACAGGATTCTTGCGCACTTTCAAGAACTCATTGATTTTAAACCATTGGATTCTTTATCACCTCATGCGATGGATTTTTTTTCTTATAAAGCTTCCTTGTATGTCTATGATGTCTTTATTTGATAGCTTTTTTAGTTTTAATGTAACGGTTCCTTTGAGGTGAAAAGTCTTGGAGTGAGGTAAAATATTGGAGTAAAAAAAATATTAAAATAAGTTTTAAGCATGTAAGATATATCAAACTACTGCAGATTAATGTCGAATCAGAGATTAACCTTTTAAACTTATTGTTACATGCTGCATTGCTCCTCGCCGCTAGCGGTCTGTCCGCTGGAGCTGTCTTCCTTCAAAACATGTTGATGTAAATGCAGATGGAGCTCATTTAGTAAAATCTTGGCCCTTTGGTTGCAGTTTGTTTTATTAGGAATGGACATGGTTGGTTGATATTCGCATCACAGGTTCCTTTATGCTTACATGGACCATAACAAATATGGTGGCAACAATAAGCTTGGAATTGGGCAACAAAAAATGTTATTCTTGAATCAGATTCCCAACAGTACTGTTGCAAGCCTGCTCAGATGAACTCGTCTATCACCCTTGTTCTGTATTGCTTGAAGCCATTAAAGAAATTTTGCAGGGAAGATGTGCTGCATGATGCATGTGAACTTGTGCAGATATCTTAGCTAAAATGGGTGCCTCTTAGCATAGTGATCTTCTGTTATGGTCTTCATACCCATCGAAAGCTTGTAAAATTAGATAATGGTGGCAAGGTGTGAAACAAAATTACTTTTCACCAACGGAGATTTCAGAAACATAATTGTAAAATTATTCCATTCAACTCATGGCATTTAATTTACACGGCCTCAATATTGTTGTTTTAGCTTCTTTGTTTCTCACAGCAAGAGCTATTCCATTAGCATGCATTATCTTCAATTTATGATCTCAGATGACATTAGGCGGCCGTTTGAGGTGATAAGTTGTAGCATGCTACTCCTTCGACGATTGATATATGGTATCATTTTGAATTATGCACTAAAAGGAAGTTGTGGATGCGCTAATTCAAGTACAAATAGAAATGCAGTTATTAAATCCAGCCAAATAAACTTGATACAAGTCAGATTTAATATATATATATATATATATATATATATAGAAATTAATGAAGTAAGCAAATTAAAAAAAATTAAATCAAGTTATTATAACATTGAAAATTGAAATGAAATTAAAATTTAAGTTTACTTTAAAATAACTAATTAAAATAATATTATTTTAATTAATTATAATCAAATTGTAATTAATATAATTAATCAATAACTTCAAACTCAAGAGCAAGTTTTATTATTATAAAATAAAATTTAATCTGAGTTAATTTTTTTTTTGGAAAAATAATAGAATATATCATTATTAAGAGAAGTGTTTGGTAGTTTGATAATAATTATTTTATAAAATATTTTTAAAAAAAAAATTTATAAAAATATATATTGAAAATAAAATAATATTAGAATATCAAAATAATTTTTAAAATTTTAAATTAATTAATTAATTAATTTTTAAAAAATATATTTTTAAAACACGCGAAAGTACAACCTGTATCCTGGATTTGAGAATTCATGGCTAGAAAATCTTTTTGATGTTGAAAGCTTTACAAGGGTGACCGTAGTCTAAGCCTTTCTGACATCTAGTATGAAACAAGCCCATTACCAAACACACTTCAAAACAAACTTTGGTCACACGAAACGACATCGTACCAAAGCAAACAAAAACTCCATTGTCATGTCCAAACTCTCTCAGCTTGATCCCTCTTTCTTCTTCCCCATCATCATCACCAACAATGCATCGAAATCAAAACTCTCCATTTCCTATCCTCCACTAACAAAACTAAACCCGAAAACCCAATGGAGAAACACGTTGAAAATTTCTTAAACAAAGTCTCATTGGTTTTCATAGCCATAGCCACAATCACCCTTATCTACCTTTCCCTTCAAACCCCACAAACTTGTATCCCACCAAACACACCCCCTACAAAACCCCACCTCAAATTCCCTTCTTCTACATGCGACCCTTCTCTAAACCACCCTTACATGGATCCTACCAAGAAAAGATTGAAACTTTGGTCTTCAAAATCTTGGCTTTCACAAGTCTCTTCTTTCACAACTTTCTTCCAAAGTCTGAATCTTTTGAACAATGAAACCAAAGTACTCTGTGTTTCAGCAGGTGCTGGACATGAAGTGATGGCGCTGAATAACATGGGTGTTAGTGATGTTACTGGTGTTGAGATAGTGGATTCTTTGCCATTAGTTAAAAGGGCTGACCCCAATAACTTGCCCTTTTTTGATGGGGTTTTTGATTTGGCTTTTAGTGCTCATTTGGAAGAGGCTTTGTTTCCTTCGAGGTTTGCTGGGGAGATGGAGAGGACTGTGAGGAATGGTGGGGTTTGTGTGGTTGTTGTAGAGGAATGTGGTGGAGTGGATGTGGATGCAATTGTTGGATTGTTTAGGAAGTCTATGTTTGTTGGGGCCGAGAATGTTACATTGATTGGGATGAGGATGACCAGGATTATTATGAGAGTTGGTGTTTCTTCTTCTTCATGATTTCCATCGGTAATTATGTGTCCTTTTGCCTTGATTTGATTTTATTGTATCAGTTTTGGGGTTGCTGTTAATTTCTGTTTGTAATTCTGTTGATGATTTATGACAGTTACTGTACTTTGCTTTTGGTAATGAAAATTATTAGTCTTTGGTGATATTAATCGAAAACTGAATCTTAATAATCTTTGGCAAATGGCATTGGAAGTGGAAAATTCAGCTGGGAAGAAAAAAGAGCGACATTGTTTGACCATTGGATGATTGAAAGCTCCTACTATCTGAATAATCTCATGACTTTTTCTTAAAATTTAAGATTGGAGGAATTAGATTTTGTATTTTTCATGTTTCTTCACATCTCTTGCAGCGGCTCTGTTGGTATTAGTTCTGAATCTAATTAGAGAGTTTCTTTATACACGAATTGTATTTTGGCAGTCTAGTTTATGTCTTTGTTCCTTAGAAAGTTGAGAATCGGCAGACTGACATGCTGGTTCTTTTCTCTCTTCAGTAACAGCACTGTGATTCTATTGTGCCATTTGCTTTATCTTGCAACTTTCGTGTTGGTGTTGTATGTATATGAAACGAAACTAATAATTATGAACCTTAGTGATTGGATGGTCATAACTAGTATTAATAAATTTAGATTTAATCATAACATTGTAAAATTGATTTTGTATGATTCTGTTGGCACAGTAAATAAGTATTGCCTTTGGAAGAAGATTACTATACTGTTTTATGTAGAATCCATTTCCTTAGTTGGTAAATGACTTTGGCTTGTCAAAATTGTTTTTCTGTAGTTTTCTGTACCAATCAATGAAGGGCTTCAAGAGGCATAACTGATGGATGTCAAAGAAAAAATGCAAATTCAGTGCTGGTACATGTAATATCTCCTTTGATGATCAGCAATATGTTTTGAGTGAAGCTCAACTAATTTGCTGCTTTAGCAAATGGAGTTTGTCATCAAGGAAGAAGTTGCAATTTGCCATGGGACACATGATTCTTCAGAGATAAATGGCTTGTTAGTGTCTGATTTATGACACCGCATTAAGTCGAAGTGTTCATGAACAATTCAGTAAGATTTTCATGCAGACTACTTATATTTTTGCCCTCGAATATTAGTTCCAGTTGTCTTTTCCCGAAGTACATACAAGACAGGCATTTAGTTTTTGCTTGCATATCCTTTTTTTTCTGGCCATACCATTTTCAAGATTCAGTAGTGGCATTGAACAGCAAAGTAAACTTCATGCAAGTAATTGTAGATCGAGATGGTTTCTTTCTAGTCTCATACTGAATTGAATCAATAAGGATATTTTTAGCCCAACTTATTATTTACATCTATGTGTTCATCCTTTTTCTTTGTTTCTGTATTATGTTCTGTTAGAACTCCATCTTCACAATCCTTGCTTCTCCATCCACCTAGGCTCTTACACCTTTTAAACCTTTGATTGAGCCAAGTTTTTCATTAGCAGTAAACCAGCCATTCATTTCTGAAAATGAAGATATATTGGTTAAGTTGTCTGCAAGGTCTCATGCAGACAACCAGCAAAAATATATATTTGGGTACAACCCATTACCACCTAAATAGCAATGGTTGAATTAAGAACTACAGAAACAATCAAATCTTTATATCCCAGTTCAACACACTAGTACTCATTCATGTTAGAAAAACCGCCCAAATGTATTTGCTACATCCAGGGGGTGGAGCAACAATGGAACTATTTTTTCTGGACCGTGCATCAAAAGCATGGATGAACAGAACGCTTATCAACAGGTCTAATGATAACCACTATCTTGATGTATTAGGAAATTTAGCCATCTTGAAAGCTTGAGGAATCTCATGAGCTATGAGCTTCCTTGATGAGAAGATTTCTGGTGCTGCAATCTCCACTCCATTAATAGACAAACCCTGTATCACATTTGCACCATTAGTAATCTCAAGATCTTCACAAGGGAGCAATGTCATCAGCCGTTGTTTATGTGGTAATGCAGCAAGTTCAATGTATGTAACCCTTAGAAGCAGTATGTGAAACCTCACAATCTTCTCAAGCATCCGAGATGAAGATGCCACAAACTCAACTTCTGAAGAAGCAAGGATTGTTACAGAACTCTAAGCTTTTGTGATCCGCAAGAATCCTGTTAATAACAAAATTCAATCCAATTGCAAATAACACAATTCTGTTGGAGCTAAGCAAATGGATAATCCTTGTCCATTCAACAATGTTCTTGGGGTCATTAGCATCTGAAACTAAATTGGAAATTGCATCACAAGTTGGAGCTTGAATAGGCTACCATCCAGAGAAGCATCTTTTGACTCAGTGATGAAAGTGGTGCAAGAACACCATGAGTTGCACTGTCTTTCAAGAACCATGTCAGGCTGTGAAACCATTACATCATTGATCTCAAGCAGTCTTTCATTCTCATCTATCCTAGTTACAGCAAGTTTCTTTCAATCGGCAAGTGCTGGGAAGCAACTGCCTTGAGGTTTCTTAAAGACATCCTCCGTGGATAGTTCCGAAGGAGAGGTGGTATTGAAGGATTTTTTTCAAGAACCAAGGAGGGAGGGTGGTAGTAGAAGGGGAAGAGTCTTTAATGGCAAAGATGGTTATGCTGGGAGATAAAAAGAAAATTTCAGGGGAAAGCAAGAGAAGGGTAGCCATGATATTGAACCCAGATTCCCTTAGAGTTCTTGACGCATTCAATGAGAGGTAATTGCTTATTGGTCTGGTTGGTCTTGTTGCATTGCTGGATGGTGAATTCAATGCTGTGGAGATTGCTATGAACGCTAAGACTACTGGGGTAACAAAGTAGACAGGTGCATGCCACCAATGGGAGCAAGAAGCCATTGATTTGCAGTGACGTTCTTGATTCTTGTATAGTTGTATGTGTGTGAGAGCGAGGGGTGCAACCGGAGAAGATTGAAGGACTTTATGGGAGGGGATGTGGACACTTTCAAAGTTGATTAAAGATGCGTTTGTTACCAGTTCTTGGGACTGTAAATGTGCCCTGAACACCAGTTGATTTCGAGGGCTAGCAAGTTACATTTGGGTTCACTCTTTTTCGAGTTCTTTTCACATATGTAAGATCTCAAATGGAATTATATTTTCAAAGCTCTCTCTTTTTTTTCTTTTTCTTTTTTCTCTTTTCCTTTTTATTTCAATCTTTAGTCCAAACTAGAAGGTTGAGACAGTAGGATACAAAGAACTTAGTAAAAAAAAAAAACTATGAACTATAATTTATTTTTTCAAATCACAATCACAAAATCTAAACATTCAACCTCCACTGGCAATTAGATTCTCGAGGATCACAGCCTTATATGTGCTGGCATGAAATTTGAATTTGAGTCCAAGCTGGCGCATCAGATTCAGTCGGAGTCAATGGTAGCTCTAGAAATCTGTACTAATGAGAGCAGGTCTTGATAGTGACATGAGCAGGGAGGGCTAGCTGAGGACTTGCTTTGCAGGTAGTTGTAGCTTTACTGCATTTGATACTCTGTCCTAAAACTACTCTTGGCATTAATTTACTTGGGTAGTTTTGCCATTGTCAACATTTGTCCCATGAGAAACTTTATATTATTTTAAAAATAATTGGTGGTATTTACTCTAAAAATAAATATATTCTTCTTCTTATTTTTACTAATTCGATGTATTTTTTATGTGTATACTCAATCAAATTTCTCCATACTAATTTAATTACATCTATTATATATCATCATACCTCGCGACCTTTTTCTTTATATATATAAGGAAAAGGATTGTTAAGATAAAAGAACGGAACAGGCTAATTTATAGCCATAGGAGGTTAACCACTTTGCATCATCCTTGTCGCAAGTGTTTCATTTTTTTAGGTTTTTTTAATTTTATTTTATATATTTAAATTATTAGAGTTTGACTATGATTATATTTTTTAATTATTTTTTTATGAGGTGGGTTTAGCCTCATCATGTAAGTTACTAGTTTGATATATTATTTTGGATTGACATAACATTTATTTTGTTATTATTTAATTTTGTTTTTTTATTTTGTTTTTTTTTGATATTGAGTTATCTTAAAACTTAACTTTGTAGGTTTGTTTTTTTTGACAAATACTATTTTTTTAGGTTGTTATTGTTACCTTTTCTTTTAAAATTTGGATTATTTATTCTGGTTATTTTTTTTATATTACAAAACACACTCGTAAGCATTAATTTTTTATATTATAGAAAAATCAACATTACCTTTCTATTTATAATAATAATAATAATAATAACTTTCAATCTCCTTCTAAACTAGAAAAGAAGGTGGATATCTTTCTTGTCTTTGTTTTAACCAAAAAGGAGCTAGCAAGTTCATTTCTTGAAGTACAAATTGGATTTGCCAAAACGATATCAACACCATGCTAGCTGAACATGAAGTTTCATGAAATTCTCAACAATTGCTATGTTCCCACACATTTGGAATACTTTTTAAACGGGAAAAGCACCAAAATAGTCCACCTTGAAACATTACCTATGATCATATTTGCATTTTTTTAAATTTTAATTTTTTTATTTTTAAGTTGTTTTAATATACTGATATTAAAAATAATTTTCAAAAATAAAAAAAATTATTTTAATATATTTCTAAATAAAAAATACTTTAAACTATATTTCCTAATCTTTATCAACTGGTATGTAGTTTTTTAACCAGTCAGCACTGACCAAATTTATTAAATACTGCCAGCCACATGAATTCTTCCGAGGATAAATTTATAAGTTTGAGGGGTTTGTACGCGTTAATTTAAATTTTGATTTAGATTTTAAGATTTTAAAAAATAGTTAAAAGATATTAGGTTTTTAAAAAGAATTTCAATGAAATTTTAATGGTTTATAAATTGACTGCAAAGTTATTTAAATTTAATTAGATTAATTTCCATCCATTTTTATTTTAACTCAACCTCAGTCATGTATTGAGCTCCAAATCAATCCATAAGGCAAAAACAATATTATAATAACACTGCAATGACTTCGTTTCATAAGACGAAGACATGCTGTATTTTAAATTTCGTGACAGAAAAATAAATGACAAGAGGAAGCTTACAGCGTAACTCAAAATGGGGTCTTAGATCTGCATATTTAACAATATTCACAGAAAATAAATAAGAGTGAAGAGTAAAATGGGCGAGATCCAATTAGTCACCAAACAATATCCAAATCTCAATCAAGTCCTCAAAAAAAAAATCCTATTTGGGTCTCCATTATTCTCAAGAAAACGTGAGTTTTCCATCCTTATTTGAGAGTTTTCTATATAGTTGAGGGACTTATTTGAGGTTTGCCAAAGATTTTTACTATGGAGTTGTGTTTTTTCTTCTTCTATTTTAAGCAAATTCTAGGGTTTCTCAAAGTCTTCAAATTTCTCTAATAATTATAACAACTAATTCCTAGCTTATTTATTAGCAAAATCCAGTCCAAAACACAACAATTGAAACTCCCAAAAAGAAAAGAGATGCAAAAAATGCATAGAAAAACCTCAATCTATATTTACCATGTACTTTATACTGTATATTAATACTAAACGAATATATGTATTAATCCTTACATAATGTTTTTGTATCAAGACACTCCTTTACTGTTCTATACTCAACAATTTGAACCTAAAATTCCACAAAACCCCACAAGAATCACCAAACTTTGAAGCCCATTACATTAATGGCCACCTTGATGACCGTGTCTTCTTCTAGTAACTCTAATGTAGCAAAAAACAGCAGCAAAAATGGCAGTAACAAGACCACCGAGGATAACACCACCACCAGCAACAGACTTATCAGATGAATGATGTTTTCCTAGCCTTCTAATCCCAGGAGCTTCAGCTTCTCCTGACTCCGTCTCTGCCTGCATAGGACTTGATGCGGGCTTCCCTCCTTCTTCAACTCCTTTCGGCCTCACTCCATTTTGAACTTCAGATTTATCATCAGCCATGGCTTGAAGTACCAAGATCCCAACAAAAATCAAGAAAAAGAAACCAAACCTAGCCATACTTCACCGCCCAAAAAAATGATATATTTAGCTAGCTAGAGACTAGAGTTGGCAAGACAAGAACGAGAACTCGGTTGATGTGTTCAAGGGCTCAAAACATGAGTAACTTTGGGCACATGGATGATAATGAGCAACTGAGCAAGAATCGTGGCCTTTATATATGGGAAGATTTTTGACTGGTACTGTGCATGTGTGGGGCTTGGAACAGCTAAGGAGGTCTAGCTTTGTGGGGTTGCGGACCTTGTGAAAGCAAGAGAAGTTTTATATACATGGAGTCTTAGAACCCGGGAGCCTCCTTGTTTTTAACGAAAAAACGAATAAAAAAGATATAGTATTGAAAAATCAATTTTAGTTTAGATGTTGTGGAGATTAAGAATGGTCGATGATCGATTTTTTTTTTAATTTTCTTTTTGTGTTTTAATCTCTACTCAAATTTCATGGATCAATCCAAAATTTCTATATGAAGTTTTAAATGAGCCACAAGCATTAATTTGGAGTGGCGTAATGAGTTTTATTACAAATTATTCTTATAATGAACATAAATAGTAATTAGGGAAACAAATTTGCTTGAAAGATAATGAAAGAATAGTTTTCATTGTAAGAAAAAAGGGTATAGTTTTCTTAATTTTAAATGATAATTATGTCCTAATTTAACTTTTTTCTAAATATGTTATGATTTTACTCCAAACTAAATCTTTAATACCTATCAATAAAAATCATATACATATTTCATCTTTTTTTAATTTAGTGGAAGGTTCAACGGGTCTTGAGCTCCATATATAGCATGTGAGATAATGTATTTTCTTTAATATATATTATATACATATGTCATGAAGTTTTACCATACAATTCAGAGGCACAAAAAAAAAACTATAATTTAAAATAACTTTTGTTTTTACATTGAACCATATCGGAGAACTTGCTATGTCTTGTAATTAGATAAGCTACATTTTTAAAATTTATCTAATTATTATTATTATTATTTTCAGAAATATTGCATTCACATGTATATTATACATGTAAGTAATTATGTTTGATTTACTAGCAAAAAAAAAATGATTCGAATAGATAAACTAGTCCCTTTTAATAAATGTACTTTTTAAAAATCAAACTTGTAATCTTATTTTTACAAAGATACAGTAATATTTTAATTATTAGCTCAATACTTAATACTTCATTGGTAAGAAATTAAGATTTTAACATGAACATGAAAATGGTGGTGCTAAAATGCTCTTGATTTTTAACAAAGGCAACTACTTGGTTGGCTATTAATGTTCTCTTTCTGATCATGTTTATTAGAGAATTGATTACTACTTTTTTTATAAAAAAAATGATCTTCTTCTATCGTCTTTGTTTCAACTCTAAATACAAGTTTTAATATTAATTACAATATATGTTTTAATTATAATTACAAGATCTAGTTTGAATTCCGGACTGATCTAAAACATATATTATTAAAACAATATTATTTTTATTTTAAGGTTTTTGAAAGAAATGATATGATTTGAATAAAAAATAATAGAAAATTTTAAATAATATTGTTTTGGATAAAAATTTAAAATCTTTGAAGTTAAAGCGGCTATACTCAATAGTTTGATGCATAATTTTAAAAATAATAAATAAATAAATAAATATTCGATAGCTCCTCTTTCCTAATTAATATTTCCCGTCAGTTAGAGAATTGAAAGCCGACAGTTGGCATTCCCCAACTGGAAAAGCAGTTATGTTGGGGAGCTCTCTCATTGAGACATTGTTAGGTTTTCGATACAGACCACGGGGATTTATTGCCCTTCAAACGAAGAAGGCTCTTCTGTGCAATTTGTTTTTTTTTTAATTTTTAATTATTATGATCAAAATCTGCTTTTATATTTTTGTAATTATAAAAAAATAATTATAAATAATTTGATAAAATCATATCTTATAAAATACATAATCATATTTCACAATTCACAATATCACGAAACATTCTACATATAACCACTAACTTTAACAATAATATTAATACTATTTGTATTGTATTTAAGCATAATTTGATGAATTTTGTTTTTTTTTTTTAAATAAGGTTTGTTTAGTCCCCGTAAAACAATAGAGTGGGGTTAATAACTGAAAGGAATAGGAATAACACCGCCGTTAAATCAAACCTAGACTTTAAAAAAAATATTTTTATCTTTCAAAATTCATTTAAAATTACTTAATAAAGTCTATTTCCACTAAATTAATATATAACCATGAAAAAAACTTCTTACAGCATTTTCTAAAACTCTATTTTAAATCAAAAGACAAACCCATTTAACCACGAAGATTAATTTAGATTGATGCTTAATAACTTAAACTTGTTTTGCTTCTGTTATTTTTCAATTATGATAATATAATAACATTATAATTAATATATTTAGGTGTCGTTTAATTTTTTTATAACATTTGCATATATTTTCTTTCATGTCTTCAAAAGCATTCATTTCTCATACAAATTCTCTTATTACTCGTGAAATTGTAACCATAGTTTTGTTTTTTAATGTTATCATATTTTTATTAATTCTTGAGTCATATACATATATTTGAATACGCTGTTAAAACTATTATATTTGGTGTTGATTTCATTGAAGACATAAATGCTATCCCCTCATAAACAAATTGCCCATTTTATTTTATATATAAAATTTTTTTAATATTAAAACATTAAATAAATATTAATTTAATATTTTTTCAGACTAAAATTATTTAAAAAATACATAAATTATATCAAATACAACTAAACTATTAGATAGTCGGTGGTAAGTTAGTTTAGTAATTTGGCAGGACAACCGCCCACCGACGTGGCCCACTAGTCAAAAAGCTCAAGATAATATAGCCAGTTGACTCCATTCTTAACACACTCACGAATTTTGAGCTGTAACATTTATTGTCACACCCACATTTGACCTCTCGTGGGATCTTCTTAATCATATGACTCGCAATTCTTCCCTCTCTCTTTTTATTTTTATTTTTATTTTTAGGTCTATATATTTTTAGGAAGAATTTGGGAATGCAGTCCAAACTTTATTTGATTAAAAAATATATATGTAATAAGATGAACTCATAATTCATTATTATATGCAAGGTACGACTCTCGATGCATGCTGAATTACCCCAAGGACAAAGCTAGGTGGTAGGCAACGGGCAAGCAAATCCCTAGTTCTTGTAGATAATTGGGTTTTCATTATCGAAATGGTGTGCTGACGTATCTTGGATTGTGAACTGGAATTGCCGACGCTTGGTGGTTGTATACGAGATGCTGGACAGCATGTGATCACGACCTTATAAATAATTGACAAAATGATAAGCATAGCCTAACTGAAATTTGATGGCCATATCCATTTATATGGTATCTTTGTGGTCATGGCTTAAGAGCTTCATGTGAAGGGAGGCCTCACATGAACTGTTCAGAAGATCTTGAATCCTGGCCACTAAAAGAAGGAAAGGAAGGAAATATGTAGGGATAAGAAGTGAAGAATATGCATAAATAATTGATAGAAAAGAAAACGTAGTGGGCAAGAAGAAAATGGATTTTAAAATTAAATGAAATAGCTTAATATATAATCACTTTACAATAGAGTGAGATGAAAAGAGATTCCCATACCCTGAAAATAGTCTTATATCTCCACATGTTTTGTTTTTATTTGGATTATCAGAGATTTAGATTTCACTCTCGAAAATAAATGTTAGGGTTCCAAAGAAGTGAGCATCAAGATAATTGAAGTGAAAATAATATGCTATTTCAAGAAATTATCCAATGTTTTAATTTCTTTAGCTTCAACTTTTCTTTTATTTTATTAAACCAATTAGTGATTCAATTTGACCTGAGGTATTTTAAAATAAATCTTAGAATCAATTATTTTAAAAATATGTTAATTTTGAAAATTTATAAATTTAATATTCTGTCACTTACATTAGGTTGGTTCATTTGAAGAAAATTAACAGATTTTCAAAAACATTTTTCCTTAAAATTTGTATTTATAAATTAATAAGTAGAAGATTCCTTCTAGGTTAACCTCTTGAAGGTATAATATAAATAAAATGGGTAAATGAGGGAGGGGGGGGGGCAACGCTCTCCCCAACTTAATTATGATGCAATCCAAGACTAGTTTGATGAATAAAAATAAATAGTAAGTGTTGGTAAATTTTAAGTGCTAAGAAATATGTGATTATGTGAGTGAAAATGTTATAATTTTAGCTAAATTCAATGAAAATCATCTTTTGAAAAAGAATAATTAAATAGAATAAAATAAATTAAAAATGTGTGTGTCATGGTAATATCTAGTTTAGTGGTTTGAGAAGCAATTTTTTTTTCCTAATATTTTTAAACAAAAATATTGTTATTTATTTGTAAAGTCGTGATATTCACGACTCACCCATGTAGGTTGTCATGTAAGTTTGACACATTCAAACGTAACTCCCTTCTGAGCAGGAGAATTTAAGAATCCGAAAGCAGTATCTAGAGATTTCTTCTGCTCTCTTAATGGACCTGCCTGCAATGATCGTCCAGAAGCACAAGATTGACTTTCCACAAGTTTTCCATTGGTTGAAGTAGCGAGAGTTGTTAGTGTATGGGTCGGCAGGTGAAATCGTGTCAAAAGCCGGAAGATCTAGCTAGCTTGCAAGCACCTAGGGATTTTGAATGTCGGTGGCAAGCATTGACTGGTTACACATGAATGCCTTCGTGCGCTTCAGCATTGATAATATTTCTTAGGGATGGATTTATTTTATTTTTATGTCTTTTTTTATTTAATTTTTAGAACATGCAGAGCAATCCCATTTAGCACGCGAGTCAGCGGTTTATGGTATTCATATTGGCTAGCTGTGAGCAATGTGTATGGTGAAATTGTATCAATTAGGGCCATGGCTGCTCCCTGCCTCAGCATGGTGCTCCACATGTTTCTGGTTAGCAATGTTGTTGGGCAAACAGTGCCCCAGTGGCAACAAATGCTTTAATCTCCTGTCCTATGTTTGCTTCTACTTGCATGTAACAGAATCATACGAGAACTATAGGAAGCTACAGAACCTGGTGGCTCCTTTGGTGTTGCTGGTAGTCAAAACAACATCATGTGTTGTGAAAAAAACGTGAGAACAAGACCATGTAATGTGATGTTGTTTGCCCATCGGTACGTTGGGGTCATGTGTCCTAGTGATTGGCCAAATCTTGTTTTCTTTTTGCTTGCTTCTTTTTTAGGTATTTGATTCGCATATAGTACTATGGTTGCTTCTTATTGCTAGTGATTCTTTGGGAAATTATCGTCGTTGGAGCTGGGGTTGATATATAGCCCAATACTTTTCCCTTGGGAAGGACTTATTAGTCGCAATGCATTTTCACTGAATCATTGAAAAACGAAAAAACTCTTCCAAATAATGCTTGAGGTGCTCTGAATTGATATCGTTACCTCAACGATTTAAGTCTCCTTATAATCAAGACCTAGAGAAAGAAAATCACTATGTAGTTAATGATGGTTCTTGAGTATTATCTAAATGTAGTTTGGTAAAAGAGACTGAATAAGTGGATACAGAGATAGAACGAGAACTATTTTTGCATGTACATGAAAGATATTTATAATTGAAAAGTAGTTTTATTTTAAAAAGTGTTTTTTATAAAAATTAAATTTCTTGAAAAATAGATCAATTTTTTATATTTGATAATGTTATGAAAAACAAGTTAAAAGATATTTTTTTAATTTTAATTATGTTATAAAAAATAAGTTGTAAGATAATGTATTAATGTTTTAATTTTTTTTAATTTTATTAAAATAATTAATAAAGATCAAATCTGAAGGAATAAAAAGCTAGAGGAGAATAAAATTAGAAATTTTTAATTTTATAAATTATTTTAAATGAAACAAATAGAAATTAAAGAATCAAATCTAACAAATAAAAAAATAAAAGATAATAAAATTAAAAAAAATTGATTTAATAAATTATTTTAAATAAAATAAACTAAAATAAAAATATTAGAAACCAAATCTAATAGATAAAAAAACCTAATTAAAAAAATAAGAATAATAATAATAATAAAGAGAATGAGGATTAAAATTGATATAAAAATTAAATTAAATCAAATTTTAAGTAATGAAATTGAAAAAAATATAAAAAAATAATTGAAAATAAAATTTATAACAACCAAAGATTAAATATTAAATTTAATAAAATAAATAACTTTTAAAAAAACTTAAAAATTTTTGAAATTTATGAAATGTATATTTCGTTCAAAATAAAAAATTTTTTTATTAATCAGGTTTTTTAATAATAACATATAAAAATTTTAAAAATATTTTACAAGAAACACTTTTCAATTAACAAATTAAACCTAAATGACTTTTAATTTGAATCAGAGAAACATTGTCAATCAATTACTATCAAATTGATTGCAATTCTTTCTGCTTTTGAAGATCCCACCAGAGCACCTTCGATTTTTAATAAGCAATGAACTAGATCATAATTACTCTCTCGACCAGACAAATTCCCAGATTTCTGTATTATCTCTTCTCATATAAAGTATTATCAAATACAATCTTGTCTAGGTCATTTTGCTCAAAAATATACCCAGCAAGGAACTATCCTTTCGGGCCTTCATTTATATGTAATATACAATATAGTACAATTGGACTTGCATCTGGGTTGTGTAAGAAACTATTCCAGGTTCTAAGATTATGTTGGGCTTTGATTCGTTTGCTGTCGAGGTGTTACAATTTGCCTCAGGCACCATGGAGTGGGTCGAAGCCCCATGGATCCTTGATTACATGATTAATAAGCTTGTCAATAATTAAGTCATTCCAATCATGGAAAGGAAAGGTAAATAGCTTACGCAAAATCCAATAATTCTATATATGTACAAGTTTGGAAATGTAATATATTATGTTTTTGAGTAAATTGGAATTCTATAACAATAAAAAAAAGAGAGGCAAAATAAACCATTCAAGCCATGTAGACGATGCTTGAGAAATCTTATGGTATTTTAGAAGTAATTATTTATATTTAATCTTTGAGGAGAGATAGATACAAGAAGAAGACATAAGAGAGAGAAATAAAAAAAAATATTTTTCAGTATAAATGAAAATATTTTTATCATCTTTGTTAAATTTTATAATTAATTTTTTCTTTCATCATCTTCTATTTCTCTTCAAAATAAATTTGAGTAATCTACTCAAAATTCCCATCTAAGCACCTTGAAAAGCATGGTTAATTTGCATTTATATACATCATCAGACATATCTAACATTTTGGGATTTCATTTTTAAGGACGAAACAAACTATGCTAAAAGCATTCGTTTCAATTGTCTTTCATTATAAACGAAGTAATAGCTTTGAGGGTTTGTTTTTTAGATAATTTTTGTGATTATAATTTTTTTAAAAAAATAAAATTTAAAAAATATATACTTAGTTGGATTTAAATATATATTTGATAAAAATCATAGTTGAGATTTATATGGAACAAAAAAAATGTTTAAAATATTTGATAATTATATGGTTGTGGTTATTTTTAAAATATTTTTTATTTGAAAATACATTAAAATAATATATTTTTTAAAAAAATTATTTTTGATATCAACGTTTTAAAATGATCTAAAACACTAAAAAAATATATTAATTTAAAACAAAGAAAAAAATAAAAAATTATCAATATTTTTTAAAAAGTGTTTTTAAAATTCAAAAAGAAATGATATTTTACAAAACTTATATAAAAAAGAATATGCAAAAATCCTTTACAAAAAAATGTATTTAAACTTAATTTTTAATAAATCCTACTATATAAAATATAGTTTTTATAATCGCTAAATACCTTGTTATATTATTTACACCGCAGACATAAAAAAGAGTACAAAAGAGACGCGCCCCATCAAAAGCTCTCACCACAAATTGATATCCCATTTCAAAGGGTTTCACATCCTCTTCTAGCTAGTTTGCTCTGTGGGCTCCAAATTGTGCATGTCCCTTGCCTTTATCCCTTCAATCCAGACCAGTTCCTTCACTTCATGCTAGCTCGACTTCATTTCATAAATCACCAACGTCTTATCTAGATGTTGATGTTTCACTTGTTTGCTTTGGACTTTATTCTATAATTAGGTGTGAAAAAGCTATGGTTGTAATCGCTGTGTCTTGATTCTTTTCATGTGATAGCCATGCTATAATTAATGTTTGAGACCCAATAACTAATAAATTGAAGTGATTTTGCATAGGACTAACTGTACCAGATGATCGATGTCAATGTTTAAGATCCATGGAGATTTACAATTTATCAATAATGAAGTTTTTAAATTAAAATTATTTAACTTGTTCAAGCCTGGTAATTTATCTACTCAAAAATTGATATAAATCGGTCATTTTAAGAGAATTTCTAAAACTTTTATATCCAAAACAATGTATATTCATTTTATTCAATAATTTATGATTAACCTTTAACAATTAACCAAGTTCGGAAAAGTCTAATCTTGTATATTATCTTAGTATCTTACCTCAACTTACTATATGTGGTTTTTATTCTCTTACTTTGATCACCTAATGATAAACCTTTAACGTTAAATTCGAATTAACCTGAGAACTTTCTTCTGTGCAAAACAAATCATGATAAACCTTAATTATTATCCATCTCTATAATCTCTACACGAAGTTCTAGCTTCATTTATCCAAAGCCAAAAATATGTGGAAAACAAGAAGAGGATGAGTACAAGTCCTGAATATGAGCCCCATACAATGAACTATCCCAGCATGATACTGAAGAATGGGTGTCCTTCACTCCTTTAGATACATCAATGGCCATGCACGCTTCGATGTGATGCAGACGACCTCTGTGTGAATGGCTGGACTTGTGGTACCATGGAAAAGCCTGTTGCTTGGATGTGTTTGCCGCTGGTTAATCTACTCCAGAATAAACTCTCTCTCTCTCTCTCTGACCTCTTTCTTCCTTTGGATGCCGAAGGGCCCCTCGAGTGGAATCATTTGATTCCTAAAATTGACCGCTCTCCCGAACACTATTATTTTTGCAGACCATCATTTAAGATGGCCTGGATGCACTCTATTGGAGTCGATTCCCATCTCTCTTGGTGCCTTAAATTCCCTGGCATGAGAAAAGGCACAGTTTTTAAAGCAGTCGGCCATCCCATGGTGGAAAGGAAAACCCAAAAACTCCAAGGAATTGTGTCCCCAAAAAACTTTATATGGTCCAAGAAATTTATGGGTAAATTGTATTCATCCATCTCCGATCATCATGATTGTAATAATGCAATTAAACAATTACACCATGGTTTTCACATTTCATTTGGAATCAGAATTCTTGGTGGCAAGGGCACGTCTCCCTCGTACCAGAACAGTAAGCTAAACTGAACAAGCACGTAGTTCTGAAAAGAAATTAAAAAAAAAAAAACTGATAAGCTAGATAAGCTCCAGTTTTTAATTGAATCATAGAAGGTCAGCTTTTTTCTATTTTATTTTATAAATCTTAGTTCATATTATATCTTAAATTAACCCGCTAGACCAATCTAGTTTTGTAACAATGACGTTGATCAATAGTTTTGATTTTAATACTTGAACCATATTGTGTGGGTTGTTGAATAAATATAATATTTTTTTATTTAAATTTATCAGGTTGAACTATTAAACATCATATACAAATCACATGTTTTTCATTAAAAATATTAAAGATTATAAAAAGCTATCAAACCATTAAGGGTTGATTTTCTAGATGATAATTTTTAACTTGTTATAAATAATGCTTAATATTTTTATTTTCTTGACCAATTTTATAAGAAATCATACATAAGTTGCATGTTATTTAACAAAGAACATGGATAGAAAGTGATGAAAAAGGAGTCAATCAGAACATTGATAGCTTAAAGAGTTGAAATAACAAATAAATAAATGAGAAAATCCTAGTCAAAACCACCTCCAATTCATGAGGGGTTTGCATGAATTAGCCTAAATCAAGTGCCTTTGACAATAGACCATATACTTCACTGTCCATTTCACCTGTTGTACAGTGTGATAGCATCCCATCATCTGTGCCCTTTTGGGTTTTTTGCTATTCCTTAATTTCTTACTTGCAGCATCAATCAGTACATTTGATTCAGAAATGGAAACTTTCATGCTTGTTGTCAGCGCAAAATCCCCATGGAACCCCCCACCCTCTCTCCCCCCTTCTACCAAACCCACAGTTTTCCCCTCTTCTTTGAAACTATGATGGTGGTGGCCTTTTTCTTAGCTGTAATACTTGGCCTAGGCCGGCGAGTCTATTGACTTAAAACCTAGACTTAAAACACTCGAGAGAGGTTTAGGGTCCCCAATGCCTACCTCTACTTGTGTTTATTTTCAAACTAGTACGCAAGCTGGCTCTTCATTCCCATTTCTTGCATAACCTTGTCTTTCTTCTCCACATCCACCAGCCATAGTTTTCACTTCCATGGCTCCAATGGCGGGACATCCAGTGCATAAATGTACCCACCCCATTGTTAAGAGTCTCCCAGTAGGACCCCATTCGAATTACATCAGCATGGCGACTTGCTCTACGAACACATTATAACACATTTGGAAAAGGTGCTCCCATAGAAATAAAGAAAGAACAAATCACATATTAATCAATAGTACTATCTTACAAAACAAAACCTGAAAGAGGACAACATGAACAAGATATCAAACATGGAAGACATGTTTATCTGACTTTGTTTCCCCTCCTTTTTACAACAGTACCAAAAAAAACCCAAGCCCTCCTTCCTCGATTACTATAAACCCTTGTTTCAGTCCTAGTGGTGGCGGTGGCTGTGGTGCAGGCACTCTAGAGGAGTGACTGGGAACCTAGCAGTGTCGCTGCAGTAGTCGTAGACCATGTGGTTAGCCTTAACCCACAGAAGCTGATGGCTCTGGTGCGCATTGAGCTCAGACAACGTAGGTTCATCCCACCAGTACCTTTTCTCACCACTGCTGCTACATTTCTTAGCATTATCAGCTGCAGCTACTGATACTGGACACTCACATGCATCAATTTCAAATCCTTTATAGGAAGCAACAAAGGGTGCATGACTCCAATCAGTCTTGACACGGCCACCTTGTGTAGCCCAATCATCTGCATTCCATATTGAGCTGTATACACCCATGGCTTGGTCCTTTGGAAAAGGAATTCCTTTGGTTTCCATATTGGTATGCAATCTAATTGGGGTATCGTCCACTAGAAACCTGTAAACAAACCAATATGAGGGACAAAATTAGCTTATCTTCAACACAGTAACTTGTTATCCTCCAAATGCTAGATTAACAAATAACTAATCCAATTTTTTTTCCCAATGAAGGTGTGCTTAAACAATATTGATTTGTTAACCATGAACTCAGATTTATTTTCAATAAAGCCAAGATGAGCACCATCAGGAAACATACAAGAGCTAAACTTCGAGTCACAGGAACACCAATTGTATTCTATGTACGGAACCCACTACAGGCCAAGAACCATTAGAACACCATTTGGCCCTTTTAGGGGTTAGGTTTTATGTGCTATCTTGTCTTGTGAAAACACCAGTAACAACCACTAGCCACGCATGACTTTCAAGCGCCAAAGGGCATGACCTCAGACATACAGAACAGAACAACAATGAGGCCTTCCGCATCCCTTCAAGCAAAACAAGCAACAGTACCGTGATGCATGCAGTGACGCTACAGAACTGTTCATGCTACTATTACTACTTTTTATGCGATAAGGCAGCAGTCTTTGCCTAGCATGCCACTTTAATCTTCAGTGAAATTACAAGCAACATGCCCCAAATATTCACAGATCCCAATGTTCATGTAATGCATGCAATTATGCAGATCTTGGCAAGTTATGCATGTCTATGAGCAGTAAACAAATATATTATAGTACACAGACTAAAAGAAACTATCTTTTGTGAGAAAGTGATGGGGCTTACACAACATGGTGCTGGTTCCAAAGGAAGGAGTAAGAATGGAAATCCTTGGTAGGGTCAAACCAAAGGTTCAGTCTCTGTTCTTTGTTACCTACACCATTGACATATACATTGGTTTGAACCAAGTAAGGTTCTCCTGTGGTGTTGCCAAGAAACTCAAAATCAAACTCGTTGTGATATGGACCCTCAGATGACATCTGTTTCATCGAAAGACCAAAACTTTAGACAAAACCCGCAAGTAAAATGTCAATGTCAACACTATAATACACAATTAAATAAAACTGATGCACACTGTTTACACTTTGACAAGCACTACAATCAACATCCAAAATAAAAACCTTCTGGCTTTTACCAAGGTAAAAGTTCAAACCAATGAGAGCAATTAGTTATAGATTCGGGGGTTGGGCTGGGGATGGTGGGGTGATACTAAGCTAATAAAAACAAGATAATGTAGACTAACAGGAAATTCAGGAGACATAAAATTAACGGGTCTTCTGCTAGGGACTCAGTACGTGCATCTGATGAAGGCAAATGAATCCTAGATTAAATTGTCTGCATATCAGATCTTCTTGAGTGTATTAAATGAAAAGGGTGAAACATTATTGAATGGGAAAAACAAAGGTCATGGTCATGGGGTAATCCAGCTACGCAACAATTAATTCTATCTCAAGAGGATAAAATAAAGGGTAACAATTGCTTGAATATACTCACATAGAAAGCAGTAACAGTTCCAGCAGAATCACCCTCTACAAGCTTGATTTGTACTGTTACTTTTCCAAACATATACTTGCTTTTGGATTGAAATCCAGCACCTGAAAAGGAATTCCATTAGTCTGTGAATGCCGAGAAGACAATCACTCAAAGAAACCAAACACACGTACACATTTGTGGCTAAAATGTGTTCATTGACATGATAGCATTGGAAGAAAACTACTGTACAGCAACAGAACCAATGGGACATTCTAGACCAGAATCATTCTCTTCTTTATAAAGAAATGGCCTTACGAAGACCACAAAGATGGCACAGCATTGGAGCTTGCTGGATATTAAAGTTTCAAACTTTGTGCATAGAAACTATAAATTTTCAATGTTTGCTAGGAAAAAAACGTTTATTTACCAGAATAATTATCAAGCTTGAGCCTGAGAAGCTCTCCTTCATAAGCAAAGTGATCAAGAGCCCAGCTTGGTTGAAAGAGCTCGTCAAACTTAGCTGAACTGACCAAACCCACAATTAGGAAAAAACCAACAAAGGAACCCAACATCTTAAACACTGAAACAGCCATTGAAATGAGAGGAAGAAGCTCGAGAGAAAGAGAGGAGACTTTAAAGAGTGAAGAGTGAAGAGTGAAGCTTTCTACTCTGCAATGCTTCAGCACCGCAACACACGGCCTTTTTATAGCCCCACACACTCTCTATTGGCTTCCTCTTTAATACCCCTCTTAATTTAAATTTTTCTATGAGTCATTTAATTTTACTATACCATTTTCCACGTCATATAATATTATCCCACGCCGGCAAATTTATTCCTCCAAAAGCGATGTAATTTATTTGATATTATAGTATAATCGGTTTCGAGATTTTAATATATTTTTATGTGTATTGTGTAATAAAATTTATTAATTTAATAATGCAAATAAAAAAATAATTGTCATTTATTTAAGATGAGTTTAGTTTAGTTGACTTTAAATTTTATTAAATTTCTTAATAATTTTAAAAATTTTAGGATGTTTTATTTTAAATAAGTAAATTTTATGTCACCAGAATAATAGTAAATTGAATTGATTTTGTTTAATTTTAACTTTTTTTTCTTCTTGAATTGTATAATAATTTAATTAATTTAGGATTAATTTTTAAAAACAAGTTATCATTAATATTATTGAATATATTTAATAATTTAATAGCACATCCAAAATTAATTAATTGTTATTTATATTTTGAGCAAGGATTATACATGAATGTAAACAAAAAAACTCAAAATAATATTTTAATATAATTTTAAATCAAAAACTAATTTGAAAAATAATTTACATCGCAATTTCAAATACACTGTAAAATAATTTGATTAAGTTTTGAGAAAACTGCCCTTGTAATCATCTTAGACTTTATTATCTTTTTAATATATATTTATGAGTATTATTTGATAAGAGTAGATAATTTAACAACGCACCATGCACGTTCAAGGTAGCGGTTTCAACTTGGGCTTTTTAAATTAGTCGGGACGGATGCTCACCGGGCCGAACCTAATGGCAACCCAACCATGTCATTTGCCACGTCAGATGCAGAATGTGACAAAAATTCCCACAAAAAATCTGAAAAGTTTAAAATGTAGCCGTTCAGGGGTTGCTTTGCTTAGCTGGATAAAAGCTGGGCACTGTGTGGTGGAGGAAGACTGCCGTTCAAAAGGATTAGTTGCAGATATCAGCCAGTGGAATCATGAAACGTGGCCAAGAACAGCTGTTTCACTGTCCTCTCCAGTTGTCACTGCCGGAATGAGTTATAAAAAGTTCCCTCTTTTACTCTCATTGCGTTTGATGACTGTTCTTTCAGACAAGAAGTGAGAACACTCTCATGGTCGTGTTAGTAAACCCTACGCGCCTTCTCGGAGTGACACGTCATCACTAGGGTGGAAACTTGGCTTTCTAGTATAATCCTATTTCGTCTCGCAAAAATGATATGTGATATTTTTCATGTATATAATTTCGAGATTGGTCTAAGTAATAAATGGCTACACTTCTTATATTATCTATCAAAATATAGTTTGAAGTTTAGTTTAGATAATATTTTTTTTAATTTTTTTTGATAATTAAATCAGTAATGTAAATCTTGTTTAAATATAAATTAGTTAATATAAAATTATTAATTTTAAAAAAAATTGAATAAATACATTTCAATTATATGTCTTGCTTGACATGGATTTAATTGAACAGTTGCGAGAATTGTGCTTATCTTATAACATACTTAATGATTAAAAAACATCACAGAACAACAACCAAATACATTTTACTTGATTGTAGCATTTTTAATAATAATTAAAATAAAAAAATTGAAATTCCAATATCAAGAATTAAGTGTGATAAATAAAGGGTGAATCTAATTCAACAAAAGAAATCGTTATCTACTATATTTATAAATTAAATACTTTGATAGTTCAATTTCTCCATATATGCACATTAATTTGGATAGTCATATTAACCATAGTAATTGATTGAGATGCTTCCTTGAATTTGCAGGGTGGGAGAGTGAGGAGGGAATGGGGAGTATGTCACTTTACTTCTTTGTTTTTTTGTTTTGCTTTGGTGATGCTATAGCCAGCTGGACAGTACAATACGATGCCATATATTGTTTTAATTAAAGTTTTGGGTGGGAATTTAATTCCAAAGAAAAATGCTAGTTTCCTATGCTCATAGAGATGTGTGCCAAATGAAGGAGAATTTATTTTATTTTATTTTATAATAAAGTTCCAAAGGGTGAATGGCGTGAGCAGGTATAAAATGTACGCTCGTGTCAATAAATGGGCAAGCAATGGTCCAACAATTTGGTGGTGGGCAATTTCAGGGGAGAAAGATATTGCAATAACCAACTTTTTTCGCAATTATTTTTTTATTATTGTAGTCATGTTGTGTCACCTTGAATCAAAGATTAAGGTGGGAAAAGTATGGTAATCATACTTACTATATTTTTTAGAATTTTTTTTTTATTTACTTGGTGTATTCGGGTCAGCTTACGCGCAACACAACTAATTCACACGGTCCACTGAACATCCTGCAAGCCCAGTAAACAGGTAAGGTACCGCGGGAATGACAGATATGTATAGTAAGGTTCAAACCCAGGTGCGGAGGAAGAAGACAAGGCTCTCCCACCACTAGACTATAATCTTATTTTTTAGAATTTTTATGCCTCATAATAAGGTTCAACGTGAAATGTAATATCATGATTTATTTTTATTTTTATTTTTTTATCCTTAATCTTGGTAAATATAGTTTAACTAGTTAATTTTTAAGTTTGTTTTTTTTAAATTATCAATTCAAGTTTTATAAATTTTCAAAATACTAAAAATTTATATAATTATTAATTTTAAAATTTATAAAATTAATTACACGTAAACTAATTCAAAAATTTTTGAATAGCTTCTTTCCTTTTAGTGACGTTGCATTTCTTAATTTGTAACACAAAAGTTACCTAAAAGGGTATAATTGACTCATTGTTTAATATATATATATATATATCAGACAAATTAGAGTATTTTTAGATAATCTTTTTCCAATCTAGATAGAAATGAAATATCCATGTGTCATGATTCTCCCCCACTAACCCGGAAAATCATGTCACTCTACTGAGTTAGCATCTTTCCTGACAACCCAATTAAACTCTTCCAGATGGCATGGGATCTTTTTTGCTTTTGAAATATCTAAGAGCAGTACACTCTTATCATTTTCAAATTCCTGTGGGCTACAACATGGCAGCTAGATAGCCAGCTTTAGGGCACCATGCTGGTGCTGTGCTTGATTGACATGGGCCAGTCTTCAATTTTTCTGCTGTAATTTACGCAGGAGAAGGTGGGAGGCTCCTTGCAGGTGAATTAATAACTATGTGACGTTTAAACCTCTGAATTTTCTACATCTCCTGTGCAGAGATGACGAGGAAGGAGGAGCTGCTCATCGTTGTAACAGAGAGTCTAGGTTAAACTTGGCAATCAAGCGGGTGAATTAATGAACTCATCAAAAACTAGTGTGATTTTGAATTTTTTGTAAAAAGTGTGATGGCAATTTTATTTTAAAATGTTTTTGTTTAAAAATATATTAAAATAATATTTTTTATTTTTAAAAAATTATTTTTAACAGCAAGATCTAAATATATTAAAAAATTAATATACAAAATTAAAATCTAAAAAAATAATATTTTACTACAAAACTGTCCGTATCAATTCTGTTTAATAGTTTTGTTTAATAATGGTAGTGCTTGGTTGCTCTGGATATTCAAAGCTGCATTTTCTTTTCTAATCACTTCAATTCAAAAAACCATTCATACTACAGAGAATTAAAATTTCATGAGTTTCTTAATTCTATTTTAAGCATATGTTTGAGTTACTTTTAATATAATAATTATCTTGATTGTAGTTTGCAATTTCAATAATTATTTATCCATTAACAAGGAAAATTTTCATGGTCTACTTTAAGTTCACGACTGTGAACGATCTCATCATATTATACTAAAAACAAAAGGAACTTCAGATTTAAATGTAATTGTTTATATAAACAGTAAGTTAGATTTTTTTGAGTTTTTTTTATTAAATTGAGGAGAAATTATTTTTTTTATATTCTTTTATTATAAACTAAAATAATAAAATAAAATTTATTTAATAGAACCCATAACATGAGAAGTTTGACAAATAAATTAAATATAAATAAAAAAGCTAGATGGGGATTTTTAACTTTCTGTTTTTATTTTTCAATGTGAAATTTTTAATTAAATTTTATGATTCAATATGAAATTAATATTAAATAAAATTTTATATTTTATACTATAAAATAAAATAAAAAAATGAATCCAATCTAGTAAAACCCATAACCCGTATAGAGTCTCATTACATGTTTAATCAAAGAATCGAGTAATAAATTTTTAAATTTAAATAATTATATCAAATTTATTAAAAAATTCTATAATCTAGAATTTTTTTATATTCCAAAAAAATATAGGTCCGCCATAGGTTGGACACAAATTTCCTTTACAGGTAATTCTAAGGATCCGCTAACTATTTTGCTGGCAGTTATTCATATTTAGTGCACCGAATTTTATGTTCAACCAAATTAATCATATTCACAACGATATTTCAATAGATCGATAAATGGATTTGCCCTCACATTATTATTATTATTATTATTATTATTATATGAAAAATATACTTGCTTTTTAAAAAACAATTGATTTAACGTTAAAAAAGTCTTATAAACTTTTAGATAATATACTGAACTAAGGGGGAAAAAAATCTGTTTTAATAACTTCAAATATCAATAATTTAATGCTAATAATACACAAAGTTATTTTAAACGAATAACTAAACTGACTTAACTAATAAAATTTATATTAAATAAATAAAGAAAATTTCAAAACATTAACCTCCATACCTCATTTGAGCATAAAAAATCCCATCAAGCTATAACAACCAACCGATATTTTATAAAGCCAGGACTATAAAATATAATCTTATAATCTCAGTATGATTTAATAACCAGATCAACTAATTTTTTTTTTTTACCACAAATGAATCTCCATGTATTAAACAGATCAAAACCTATTATTATCATGAGAAAATAATAATTATCAAAAAAAAATTAATGTTTTAAAAGTATTTTTTTAAAATAATTTTTTAATATAAAACTAATTTTTTAGTATTTTAAGATATTTTAATATGCTAATTTATAAATATTTTAATATATTTTTAAATAAAAAATATTTTAAAAAATGTTACCGAAATTCTGACACCCAATGAAATTTTAAGGGTGTTTCGTATTCATGATTTGGATGATAATATGATTATTATTTGAGATTGTACCAGTGGTGATAATCTGAAGTATTTTTTATTTATAAATATATTAAAATATTTTTTAAAAAATATTTTTAATATTAGTATATTAAAATAATTAAAAAAATATAATTTTTTTATTTTAAATAAACAAAATTTTAAATTTGTTTTTTAAATATTATTTACATCTCCCTTCTCAAGCACACCATCAACAGGGAGAATCCAAAGAGATGGATTGAAAAAGCTACCTCTCGAAGATGGTAATAAAACAGGGGCCTCTGGTAGAGGCTCGACGGGGCCTCCCAGTGACAGTAAAAGCCAGCTAAACTGAGAAAAGATCAATCGCATCCCAAAAACAATAATGATCTAGTTCCATAGGCTTAGCTAATGTATAGTAATAATAGTAATAATAATAATGTGTCAGAAATCTTACATAGGCATAACTACGGACAGCACGTAGTAGAGTGCACGCTTGTTGACGAATACGTGCCCTGTCCACCACAGGCATCTCCCCCCTCTGATATTCTCTCTCAAGCTTCACAATCGGGGACTTTCCCTGTCTGTAAATAAATAATTCCATCGATGAATGTTTTTTGCCATTGATTTTGTGGAAAGAATTGTTCTCGAAGTCTTATTTAACTTAAGTCACCACCTTTTCTATTCACTGGTTGAGTGGGGAACTCCACTACAGCTCAGTGATCTGATGGCTGCGTGGCAAAGTGAACTGCTGGGCATATGATTAATTGTTTTTAAAATATGGTGGTGGGAGTAGGTGATGGCTTTGATGAGACACACGTGAGCTCCTTTGCAGTTTCCAAGCTGTGGAATTTGATGACCATTTATATCTTTCTCTTACATGGGTCACTTACCTGCGGACAAAGTAACTGGACCCTGTTTTTTCGTATTGGGTACTGATACAACCTGGAAACAATTTATGGATTTGGCATTTCTCGTTGCCTTTTACTCAGATTCAGATTGATGCTCTGCTGTTTATGTTTTCGGATTATTTGTGATGATTTTTTCATCAAGAACGGGATGGTATATGTAACTGGCAATTATCATCTGCATGTGTTTACCTAGCTAATAAAGATGATTAGGATCCTTTACTGGGCTCTCACTTGTCCTCATCTCTGAAAGCAATATCAATTCGATCAATTATTCAAGCTCTTGCTCCTTTTACTTTTCATCTGACGATTTCAAGTCTTTTTTTTTTTCTATGCTGAGAGTTAGATAGAGAACTATAACATGATGGCGTAGTCAATGAAAGATTTTACTGTGCTCAAGTTTGTAATTATTTATAATTATATGAGAGATATTCAACAACAAGAGAGTTAAAAAAAAAATAATTTCCAAGGAATACAGATATATTTTTATTGTTAGCTGAAAGTGATTTTCTCCCCTTTTTTATACCGTAAGTATTACAATTTAAATATTATATAATTTTTATCGTTAATTTATATCATTTATGATTTTTGAAAACCTATTGTTGGTTTAACCTTTTTGGAGATTACCTCATTAAAATCTATCAAAATCTTCTATTTTAAAATTTTGATCTTTGAAACAGAAGACAAAAATAGTTCCATTGGACCTCTAAATTATTATTCCTCGTAAATTTTGAAGCCAAATGTTGTCGTGGATGACAGAACTCAAGGAGTAGCAGATTCCAATGGTTTACGGCCATGTTATTCAAGAAAAACTCCAAGTAATCATAACACTCTCGATCAAACACTTAAACCACATAGTTATAAACCTGACTTGACTGATAGATTTAAGTTAGAACTCCACTCTTGGCTTCATTTAAATTCTTTCAAAAAAATTTAAAGTTGTACCAAAACAAAATCAGAAACTACATCAAACAACCTCTTAATCACTTTGTCAAAAAAGAAAAGAAAAGGGTTTTCAGGAACAAAAGAACAAACGACAGCAACTTGTACCAAAACCATCTTCCAAGAACCAGCAGCCCCACTTTATATAATCGATATAGTTCATCATTCATGCTCCGATGGCTCCAATAAATTGATCAGGGATACAAGACAAAATCCTAACATTTTCTTACCGTGTTGGTTAGGTATAGCCTGCAAAAATATTGCACGATAAACTATTTCCATTGAAGTTCCAAACATGCCAAAGTGTTTGGATCTTCAATGGTGTTCAATCTGTGAAAGGAATAAACGAGTGTCTTAACTTGGACTTTGTTTTGGCTAGGTTGCTTAATCAGCCAACTCATCATCTGCCAAAGAAAATCCTATGTACATCATCAACAGGCAGAGCATAAGCTGGATCGATGGCTTTCAAACCCGGGTATTCAAGAAATGAAAGTCCTGCAACAACAACAGAGGAAGAAAAATTCACAAGTTAGCATGCGATTTCCCTGAGATGAACAAAACCCTAACCATTAATAGAAATCAAAGAGCACGAATGAGCTGACCACAGTAAATGCTATCCTAACTCATAGTGAAAACGGTTTACAAACAATCTTTTCAAGTTAAAATTTCATACAAACTGATGTCTCAACTCACAATTAGTGGTCGACGAATGGCATCCCGGGAAAAATAGAAAGTTTGTTTGCATGACATATTGATGCAAGTTCTAATGATCCGAGTTAAAGGAAAGAAACAAAGTAACTGTTATTTGTTAAAAAAACTATTTAAGATAGGAACGTAACTCTAGAAGAGAGGCTGCTGCGATGAAGTTAATTTGGCGGAATAACATCCGTAGATGCTCCGACGCCACAGATTCAAAACTATCCTTTCTCTTTAGTTACACAGTCAACCAAAAAATCATAAGAGCCAGGTTCAATAACTCGAATCACATGGTTAAAATGTGGACAAAAGACCGAGTAAGGAAACACAAAGGTACTTCATGTTCAATGGAAAAAAACTGTCCTTTTCAACTGATACAATGTATTTGACATGTTTATCTACAGCTAGCTCTCCTATCTGCCATCGTTGTAAATTATAAATTTGATTTCTTTCCAATTGCATGTACTAAAAAATGAAATTTACTGCCAAAAAAACTAAATGAACCTCAAATTCTCCGTTTTCAGCTTAATTGAAAGTTGGATTCATTCCATTTTCTTCACATTCATCAAAAAGAATTTATTCACATCAGTATAACAAGATCACGCACATATTAGACCAAACATGTATGATAAATTTGCACCAAGTTTGAAACTTTAGGCATCCGATAATCATGTCGAGCATCACACCAAACACCATTGTGTAGCTATCTTTGCTAAATTATTCAATGAGTTCTTTTAACATGATAAATAAGCCAAGCCCAGCTAAAAACATAATCAGCGTGATTGTTAAGACAAAAACAATGAAGTTGGAGGGAGGTAAAAGGTGGTCACCTGGTTATTGGTCTGATTTTGAGATTTTGAAGACAAGAATTAATGTTGTTATGATCCTTTATAATCAAAGTGTTCAATGTCAAAGCAGTCAAAGTTTCAGAAATCCTGGATTTCTTGGCAGTTCAGTCTTCAGAGACCAGCAACCCTGGGACTCTTTTGTTTTGTGTTTCTCTTTGGGTCTATGTTTTGGTGTTCTTGTTGAATTTGTGAGCCGAGCCTTGACAGATAGATAGTTTATGGCTTACTTTTTATTGGATTTAGGCCTCTAGCTGTCATCTTCTAATGTTTCATTGACAAAAAAAATATTTAACTAAGTTTTTTTTTTAAAAAAAATTTATACTAGGACAAGGGAATTCTTGTATCAGCCTAAAACTTGAAATATTTCTTGGGGCGATGCGGATTAAAGTATAAACTCGTTACTGGGTGTGTGCGTGTATTGTGCTCTTAGAAAGTTAATATTCATAAAAACATTTTAAGGGACAACGAAAAGAGAGAAATATTTACCTTGTAGTTCCCCTCATCGGGATTATGGCCAATAACAACACAATAATCACCAGAAGCTCAAGCTAACACTCTTACGTTCCACGTTGTACACAACAGCTCCTTCAGGTATTGATCTTAAAGGCAAGACGTTACCAACCATCAGATTTACTTTCTTTCCACAGTAAACATACTGGCCTGAGGACTTGCCTTCAGCAGCCACAAATAGCTCCTTTTGAAGCGTATACAGTGAAGGGTGTCTAAACGTGACCCTTGCAGGAGGGGCACAACGTCCGGGATCATGGACCATGTCAGTTACCACTCCTCTAAGGTAGCCGTTTCGCTCACCAAAATCGAGGAAGCGGAAGCGAGCTGGGCCATTGCGGTGGTGAGTATGGGCCTTGAAGACAAAGCCAGCTGCACCCTTGCGTTGAGCTCTGATGACGCGACCCATTGGAGTGGTTGTTAGGCTTTTTCCGGAGAAGGAGGAGGGGTATTGAATTGATATTACGATTTTAGCCATAGAGAACCTTGAAAACGTTTTATGATTGTTCGGCAGGCGAAGGATCTCAACGTAAAAGACTTGGTGGACTTTGCTTGGAGGCCAGGGAACTATAATTGGGCAATGGCTTGGCCTTGAACTAGAGTAGGCCTTCCTTGTCAAGAACACCTTTAAGCAACTGGAGTTGGGGTTGGGCATCATCATCAAACCTAGTTTGGGCTTCACAACATAGCCTATTTGGTCTACATAATTTTTCTTTTTTCGACATCGTTTTATTTTCTCTTTTTTCCCCGGTTCAGAGTCGGCAAAGATATATCAGAATTACTTGTACATCAATTATTCTTCTTAGATATTGAATTTAAAATTCGAATGGAAAAAATAAAGAGAGAGAGACCATGAATCAACCAAGGGTAATAAGAGTTGTTTGCGTGAGAACCGAGAGACCATGGATCCATGCCATGGCTCAAACAACTCTGATTGTCCATCAGAAGCTTGGCTCAATTACTACGGGCTAGAGATTCAATACACCTGAACCTATTGTTTTGTTTAGGTGTTACCAAGCCCAGTATATGGCCCTAACCATGCCATCCCCACCAAAGCTAGTCAGTGATAACATGGCTTTTGTTAGCACTTGCGGGGGTGGTAAGAAAATCTTGTCCGTCTGCTTTAGAGCTGGACTCAAGGATTTGCATTTATGAGCTTCGTTGAGACAGAGTTTCAAGTACCAGTAGTTCGCAAACCATTTAGGATGCAATTTCCGGGACATTTTGGCCACCGGAATCCTCACAAAGTATACAAGAACACAATCGGATCCTCCTAGGATTCCAGAAACGCGGGTTCCAAAATGAAACTAACTATAATACATTTAAAAATATACTATAATGAGAATCTAATAATTACACACATGATTTTTGTTTATGTCTCTACACACATGCATAAATTCAGTTTCACCCAATAAAAAAGTTTATTAAATCACCTTATACATCTAATTTAAAGTTTAAATTCTTTTGTATGCAAGCAAAACGATAAATTCTAGATTGCTTGGGGGATTTGTTTACTGTATAGATTTTTCACTAGTGCTTTATGACAATTATTATGAGTTGACGGTGTTCTTTCTAGGATCAAGCTACCTTCTGGAGTTTAGGAAGGTTGTGCCAAGGGAATGCCGAGTAATGATTGGTCAAGTTGCAGGTGGAGGCAGGACTGGGAAGCCATTGATAAAGGCAGGAGATGCGAATAACAAATATAGATCAAGAGGAACTACTGGCCTAGGGTTCGTGGTGTTGCCATGAATACTGTTGAACATCCTCACGGTGGTTGTAATCACCAGAATATTGGGCATGCCAGTACTGTTTGTCGTCACAAGGTTTCAGGCCAAAAGGTTGAGCAAATTGCTGCTAAGGCAAACTGCCGTAGCAAAGGAACAGCTGCTCTCATGGCTAAAAAGCAGAGTGCTTAGAGAGCATTGGCACTATCCAATTCGCAATTTCAACATAGTTTGTCCAGCATTAAATGACATATTTTTTGGTAAAGAACATCATTTTAATTGCCATATTTTGTTTGAAACTAGTTACCTGCTCGATGATTTTTCTTAATCTCCTTTTTATTGCTTCTGTTGCGCAGCCCGAGTCTTAGCCTGACAGGTTACCGAGTTTGTATGTTTTTAGTAATTTTCTTGCAAACTATTCCTATAATATTTGAACAAGTCATTTTCCATTTAGCAAACTCCTTCCCTGGTTCAATGGTCAAGCAAGGTGTATATATGGTGTCACGGGGTGAATTTTTTATTCCCAAAAAAATCTCGTGCAGCAGTCCTGTTAGACTCAATTTTAATTTTTCCCTCACCTATTCACTTGTTTTTTGCCTGCAACTAGTTTGTACTATAAACCCAAAAAATCCCCACACTCTTTCAACATCACAAGCAAACGGAATAACACAAAAAAATATGAACAAAATGTACAACACAATAGATTACATGAACAAGTCTCAACCTTTTCATTAACTCAATTAATGGATTATACAAAGTCATTCTTGTATGCTATGCCCATTTACATTCTGCATGCTACATATTTGACAGCCTATCTAATTATAAGATAATGAAAGTTGCAAGTATAAATAGCCTCTAACTTCCTGCATAATTGAAACACCCGTTATCCCATGTTTTGACCACTTTCTTCTCCACATAAAAAACTATCATAATTATCAATAGTTGCTTTCAAAATTGTTGTAAATGCATTTACATGTTTTTTCACAAGCCAACTGTCCACTGCCAACACACTTGTTGTCAATGTAATTGCCTCGCATGTCTTGAACTGTTCGTTGTCCAAGTTATTGTCAGCCCCTGCTGTTGATTTTATTAATGCTGTTGAATTTCTTAACGCTGCCAAACTCATCATTGTTGTTGAATTCCTCACTATCTCATTGTGTCATTCCAGCACTGTTTCGTCAAGTCTTGGACAATCTTTATCCAAGTCTTAATTCTCGTAAGTTTACTGTTGTGCTAGCTGTTGTATGTTGTCACACATATATTTTGCTGATTTTCGTTATTATCATGCCATTTGCCACCCCGTAACTACTATCTAGCAATGTTTTTTATCGGTTTATATCCTGATGGATTTTAACCTCGTGACACATGAGTCCGCATGTCCTGTTCCTGTAATCGTCTACAAATAATCTTTTCACAAAGCGGATATTTCTTTAGGATAATTTATTGTTGCCCATCACATGATAGTTATTAGCAGGCAAAGATTCATGAGGTAAGAGATATTTACCCCTCTCAATGTGATGAACCTAAAATATCGTAACTAAGTTAATAATTAATGTCTAAAACCAATTTAATGATGGAATTCGACGGGTCCTTTAAGATGACCAATTCGAAAAATTCTCAAGATGAAAGATGGTCATACGATCTTATCAATAGTTCCCGTGGAATTTAATATATGAGGTGCTTTTTCATAATTATCTACTATGATATGATCACCGCTGCTAATGGCACAGAAAAAAAATACAATACCAACAAAGTGGTGGTGTTTTTGTTGACTTGAACTATAATTTATTTTTTTCTTGAATATACGGCACAGAAAGAACTACAATGAATACAATTTGAAAAATTAAAAGATGATATTAAATACAAATTCAATTATTTATAGCAAATAATTCATAAAGAACCTACACAATAACATTTATTAACAACATACAGACTCTCATTGTAACTCCATGGCCATAAAAACACAGCACAACAATCTGTCATTGCATGTGGAAAGTTTATTAAATGAAGAAGAAGAAGAAGGAATCAAACCTGAGATCGATGACTAGAGAAGAGGTGCTCTTGATGCCAGATTTATGAGTAGGGGAGGGTGACTGTTGGGTTTGGGAGGGAGAGGGTTGTTGTGATTGCAAAGAAAAGAAGAAGAAATGATCGGGAAAGAAGAGGAATTGGTCAGGTTTTAATTCTTTTAAAATCACTATGAAATTTTCATAAATAAACTATATCGATAAAATTGCTGACATATATATATATATATATTTTTAATTTTTTGATAATATTTATGAAGCAACATAAAGAGTTGACAAATACAATAATAAAATAGTTCATCATTTTTTTTTAACGAATGCCTTTCTCGAACAAAAGTAAATTCCCAAACCCCAAAATTTGGTTTGTGGAGATCAAAATATGTTAATTTTAATAAGTTTCAGATATTTATTAAAATTGATATAAATTAATTATTTTAATAAAATATATAAATTAATCAATTTACCAATCACATCTAAAAGAAATAAAAGATGGGTACCAACTCTTATTTTTTATTTCAAAACCACTTTCATCATATACTCTGACAGGTTATATGACAAGCTTACAAGAATTTTATATTTTTATTATTAGTATTAGTATTTTTTTAATTTATTATCTAAATTATGCATATCATAATTAATTTTCTAGTTTATTAAACATCCTGCAAATTCTTCAATAAATATATAAGATACTACAAAGTGACAAGCATGTACAATAAAATTTAAATTTTATTTCAAAGAAAAAAAACAAGTTTTATTATTATTGTTGTTGTTAGCAATCTTGTATATTAAATGTATGGTTAACTAATACTTAATTACGCCTAAAAACCCGTTAAAAATATGCAAATAAATAAATAAATAAAAACAGCCTAACTAACATTTGGTTCCCAACATTTAGATGATATCAAACTATGATCGTAGTGAACTAGTAATCAGATGATTTTCAAGTGACAAGATAAAGAACGTATTATATTAATGGAGACAACAAGTACATTAAGGGAAAGCTAAAGCTAAAAAGCTTAGTATTTATTTAAAATTTATTTATGCCAACTCATGACAGTGAGCTTCCTCATTCAGGATGGCAGTAGTGATCGATATCATTCTTGCATCATTTTATACTCGATTTTAGGAGCTTTTATCTGCAACTGGTTCAAACACAACAGGAAAAGGGATGGTGCTGGGAGCCAAGCGATCGACAACGTTTCCAAGTGGGACGCATGCGCATGAGCATTCGCACATGGGGTCGGAAATTGGACAGTAAGAAAGCTGATACACATTAGTACCACCTTCATACTTGGTGATCTTAAACCGATTCAATCCGTCAACACCTCCTGTGGTCACAACGAATCCTCGCATTGTTGGCCTCAATTCCATCTTCCACATGGTTGAGACGCCCGCCATCCTACATGTGGCTGCATCAAAGTTCACGTTCAGATAACTGTCTTCGCGGATGACACCGTCGTTGGATTCTCCAACTGGTGATGAAAATGTTACCGGGAGCCCATTGCTCATTGAGGAAAGCACAACATCTGAATTGCATATGATCCGGCTAGTCGCAGATACCGCAACGGTGGTTGTATTATCATCCGAAGCGGCTCCGATGAAATAACGAGCATCAGCTGTCACCTCATTACCGTAGACATCGATCACTGCTGCAGGATCTCCGGCATGAACGGCATGAGGAAATATTGAAGTTGCTGTGAAGGCAAAGAGAAGAAAGGAGAGCGCTAGAAACTTGGTGATCTTCATTGTTGAAATATGATCGAGTATTAGTTAATTATCTCAGTATTGTTTCTCGTTGTTGATGTGCTGAAAGTATGAACAGAGAGCATAGATTTATAGGGTGAAGGCATTTCGATTATTTTTTTACAATTAATTAAAAAATGTGCCTTAGGCTCCACGAAAATATAAATTATAGTGGTCCCCTCGTACTGATTAAGTTGTCGTCTAGGACGTTTGAAGCCGCCTCTTGCGCGCAGAACTCGATTAGCCACTTGTCCCACTTGCTTTCTCGATTCATTCCACCAAGGTGTTCTGCTCTTGCTTATTGGGTTATAAGATCCGATCAATTAAACGCGGAGATGATTAATTGGTGATGAAAATTATAAATTTTTCCATAAAAAAACTCGATTAGCCGGTGTGTATCGCATGAATAGTCATTTTTATTTCAATTTGAATCCATTTATAATTAAAATAAGGCTTTGATTATTCATAAATAATGATATTTTTTCTCATTTTAATCTTGCACTTTTAATTATTTAATTTAATTTTTAATTGATAAATAATGTAAAAACACTCTCTGCTATTGGATAATATTTCTGCATTAGATTTGTATGATAAAAAAACATATCATATGGCTTTGGGATAAAACAAAATGAGTCTTGACTCTATGCCTATTTTCTTGCACTAAATTTTTTTATTGATTTCATTGCGGAGATCAGTTTATTATGTCTTCTAGCTGATGTGTCGGAAGAGCTGTTAATTACAAGACGACAAATGACAGCCTCGGCAAAGAGTTGTCTAGATTCAGTCCACAGAAGTGTTCCGCTCGTGCTTGATAAGTTATAATATCCGATCAATTGAACGCGGGGTTGGCTCTTCAAAGGAGGTTGCATAGGAAGTCTAAAGTTGTAGGCTACCCAGCGTAAATAAAGAAAAAAAAAAATAGTCTCGTTCATGTAACCAAGACAAGATGGCTAGATGAGTATATTTAAAGTATGATTATAGTTATATTTTAAAAATATTTTTAAAATTAATATATTAAAATAATTTAAAAATTTTAAATATTTTTAAAAATATATTAATTCAAAAAAATTAATTGTTTAAAAAATATTTTTAAAACGCATTACCAAATACACCTATATCCAAGAAAAATGTAGCCTTGTTCTTATCTATTCTTCATCCTTAATTTTATATCTTTTTTAGAGCTGAAGTCTTTATCCTCATTTCACATGATGTAAGGGATTGGTTCGATACTCTCGCTCCCTTCATTCTTAATTTTACATCTTTGTCATCATTATCATTTCACATGGTATCGTATTCTGAAACAAACCTTCTGATAATAAAAAGTTTTTTAAATTTAAAATGTAGTCGTATCATTACATTATAATTATAATTCCAGAGCTTTGTTGGACAAGATTTCAAAGCTGCTAATTATTATTCTGAAACTATTGATTTAAAACCTGCTCATACGCTGACCAATAATTTCAGTGACTCAATGCTTGATTAGACTAAATTTTAATAAAAACGAAAAGAAAACCAACTAAAAATATGAATTGATCCGCATCTTGGACAAGCCATGTCTGAAACTTCTCTAGTTTCAGCCACGTGGTCCATATCACTAATAAGCAATTTTACATCTGTCAGTTGCTTATCCAAAAGTACGAATCCAATCCTTGAGTTTTTCCTTAGCAGCCTTAGCTTCTTTATGATCCTAAAATGACGTGGCTCAACAGAAGAGACCTCCGCCTACGCGCTCCCGGCTAAGCTTCTAATGTATGATTGTTTTTATATTTTATAAATATTTTCAAGAAAATTTATTTTTTTTTATTTTTTTATTTTAAATTAACATATTTTAAAATTATTTAATACAACCAATTGATAGTCCAGGTTCTGATGTTCCCATTACAGCTATTGCTAATGCAATTTGTCGCATCAACTTGGGGAAACCTATGCTATAAAGAAGCAGTATTCTGAGGATTCAACCGCATGCTGATACGTCGTGTAAAGGACAACAGATCCTTTGGCGTGATCCTTTCGATATAGTGAAGGTAGAAACTGAGGATTGCAGACAAGATAAGAACACCAAGTAAACTCGTAAAGGAAAATGGTAAAAAAAGAGTGCATTGAAGGCTATCAGGGAGCTCAGTTTAGGCATGCTGACCTTAAAGAATTTCGTACAGGTTCTGACCATAACTATGGCATGCGACCAACCATAGATCTAGCAGCCACGCTTCTTAAATTTCCTTCTTTTGATCCTGTTTATTTTCGATTTTTTGGCACAACATCCCCGGCCTTTTCTTCTCATCACAGGATGTTGAAAGGGAATCCTCAATTCCAGCAATGTCCCGACTATGAGACATAAAACGTTTTACATAATCTTTAAAAAGAAGAAGAGATGAAGAGAGAAGGGATAGTTGTTATGAACAAGAAAAATTAAAGAGAGTTGAGGAGATGTTCAGGGAGAGAGAAGAGAGTGAAGGGAAAGGAGAAAGAGGGGAAAAGGAAAGGAGAAAAGAGAAGTGAAAGGGCTAAAAGAAAACTGAATACATATTTTAATTTATCATCAAAATTTAAATTTGATGTTGATGTATGATGTAATTCTTGAAAAGATGAAGTTAAGGAATTAACATTTTTTTATTTCAATCTAAATACGATGATGGAATAGAGAGGGCTTGAAAGATGACAATTCAAAAATTCTATATGCAAGATATATGTAATCTAAATAAATTTATTATTAATTAGTGTCTAAAACCAATTTAATTATGGAATCCGAGAGGCCATGAAGATTTCCCACGATGAAGGATAATTACAGGATCATATCAAGCATGCTGAAGGATTCTAGTAAATTCGTGATAATAGCCGAATATGAGTTTAGTAAGCAAAATAAATTCAAGAGTTGACAAATACAATAATTCAAGTCACATGATTATAGATGACTGTTCTTTCAAAACCCTAAATCTGATTTGTGTAGATACATTGATATAAATTGATTGTTTGATCTATCATATGTATTGAAAAAAAATAAACGGCAGCCACTCCCTTTTCTTTTTTTTTTTTCAAAGCCCAGACCCCTCTCCTATCAAAAGGGTTTGATGATTTTAAATTGAAATGAATTATTTTTATTATTATTATTCGTTCGCTCTTGTATATTACACGTTCCTCCCCATTACCTAAAAACCCATTAAAACATTTAGATCGATGATATCACACCATGATTGTAGCAACCAAATGATTTTCTAGTGAAAACCAAGCAAAAGCCAAAGCGAAAGAGCTTCGTATTTATTCAAGAGTTATTGATGCCCAGCACATGATCATAGCAGGCAATCGATGTCCCTCATTCAGGATTGCAGCACTGATCTACATCATTCTTACATCATTTTATACTCGATTTTAGAAGCTCTGTCTGATGGTACAAACACGACAGGAAAAGGGACCGTACTGGGAGCCAAGCGATTGACAACATTGCCTAGTGGGACGCATGGGCATTCACATATGGGTTCGGAAATTGGACAGTAAGAAAGCTGATACAAATTATTACCACCTTCATACTTGGTGATCTTAAACCGGTTCAATCCAGCAACACCTCCTGTGGTCACAACGAATCCTCGCGCTGTTGGTCTCAATTCAATCTTCCACATGGTTGACACGCCTGCCATCCTACATGAAGGTGCAAAAAAGTCCACATTCAGATGACTGTCTTCGTTGATGACACTGTCGTTGGATTCTACAACCGGTGAAAATATTACTGGGAGTCCATCGCTCATTGGAGAAAACACAACATCTGAATTGCATATGATAGGGCTAGTCGCAGAGACCGCAAACTCATTCGAAGCGGCTGCGATGAAATAACGACCACCGGTTGTCACCTCATCACCGAAGACATCGACCACTGCTTCAGCATGAACGGCACGAGGAAATATAGAAGTTGCCGTGAAGGCAAAGAGAAGAAAGGAGAGCACTATAAAGTTAGTGATCTTCATTGTTGAATCTGGTGGGTAATAGGTATATCCCAATATTGAGTCTTCTTGTTGATGTGTTCGAATATTGAATAGAGACCATGAATTTATAGGGAGAAAGGATTTGGATTATTTGTTACAATTAATTAAACGTGTGCCACTTGCTCGACGAAACTACAAATTATTCTCCGATGGCAGAGATTTGTGTAGGCTTGGACTTTGGAGCTCTTGCCTCTTGGGCAACGTGCTTGCTTGATTTATCCCACTAAAGTGTTTTTCTCGTGCTTATATTAGGTTATCAAATCCTACCCCTTAAACGCATAGATGATTAGTGATGGGATTTATAATTTTTTCCATAAAAATTTAGTCCTAATATCTAGTTTTTTAAGGCATGGTTTAGTTACTATTACAGTAAAAAAAAAAAGGAAGATAGTGTTTAGTTACTTTTTTAAAAAAGAAGAAATTAATAAAGATAGTGAGGAGAGAAACGTGTTGATTTTAAAAATACAAATAAATAAAAAATTCTCTAAACTATTTTCAACTAAATTTATTCAATTTTAAAATAAAAGGTATATAAAAAATATGTCTTTCCTAGCCCAGTAAATCGTACAAGGTTATTTAAATTTTTATAAATTTTAAATTTAAAAAATTTCACTTGAAAAGATATATAAAAAATAATATAAATCATATCTTGAAACCTCACATAACAACTTAAATTATTAGGTTTAATTAATCCTTTAATATCATATTAGAGCTTTAATAACTAAGCAATCACGAATTGAAATTTTACTATTTATATTTATTTGATAAAAATTAAGTGCGTAATAATGTGATTCTATTCAAATTTGAAGTTCAAATGATTTTTATTTAAGAATATATGTTAATGAAAAATATAAATTATATTTTAAAATCTTATCTAATAATTATTTGAGTTAAAAAAATAAAAAGCATATGTTTTTGGGATAAAACAGAAATATTTTTTACAAAAATTATAATTTGTGTTCTTAAAATAGATTAATATTTGAAAACATGTGTATTTTACAGGTAAATATAGGTTTGGCTGATTGGAGGTTTACTTTCATGGGCATGCTAATTTTTGTTCCTAGAAATTTATGGTGTCCTGTACTTGTCGTTTTCTTTTTCTTATTCATTGAATCCTCTACTTTGTTTTATATTTTTATAATTGCGACGTTCATGATTGAAATACATGTTTAAAGTATTTTTATTTAAAAATATATTAAAATAATATTTTTATTTTTTTAATTTTTTTTAATATCAATTTACCAAAACAATATAAAAATTAAAAAAAAATTAAAAAAAATAATTTTAACCATATTTCTAAACATGATATGAATTAATCTTTCAATGAGTTTGTCCTATATAAATAATTACATGTACATCCGATTAGACAAAACTATAAATTATTGTCCTATGCAAGGACCACTTGATTTGTCCTATAGTGTAGTAATTAAAGCATGGGTGGCTACATGTTCGTCACGTGTCTTTTAAACTTAATGATTTAAATCGTGTATCTGACAATCTACTCTGATAAACACATATCGTGCACAGACTGGAGTGAACAAAATCCACTCAAACTGTCATTCCATGCCGACTCCATAAATAATCTTAATTAAAACTAATAATAATAAAACCATTGAAGCTTATTATGAAAGGTTATGGCTAAACTCATTGTAAAAATACTTCTCATCTTTTAAAATAATTACTGTAACCTTTTCAAGTCGATAATAATAATTAATATAATAGGAAAATATACTTCTTCATTTAGCTGCGTATATCCTACTCTAAATTGTCTCATCTCCCTCTTGGATTTCAAGTAACGAAATGTGTCTTCTAGTCCATGTGTCAATGCTGTGATGGGATGCCTATCCAATACCAAAAGATGTGGTCGGTAGAAGATACCACCGATGGATTTTGATTATGGAAACAAAAATTGAATGTAGGTAGGAAAAAAATATGCATGTGCTATTCATATAATTTTGAGCAGTGAGAAAGATTTTTTTTTAAAAATAAATTTAATTTATTTTTTTAAAATATTAAAACAATAATATATTAGATAAATTTATGGTTTAATTATTTTATTTTTAAAATTTTTTATTTAATATCATATAATAAAAATAAACACTCATAATAACAAAATCCATCGAATAACTTTTTTAAAATCAAACATAAAAAGTTGTAAAATTTTTTTGATTAAAATAACAACATTAATCTTATTCAAAAACTAACTAAAACTTTTATGATATTTCTAAAAAAATATTAGCCTAAATGTATTCTAAATCAGTTTAAAAATTTCATAATAACCATAAAGACACAACTCATATAACCCAATAAAAACAAAGCCCAAGTCACGTGCCTGACATTGCATAAATACACAAAACTCACTCTTGATTTATTAAATTTTCTAGGAGTTCAACTAGGTTTGGTTTGGTTTTTATCTACTTTGATTTGTTTTTTTATTTTTAGATTTATAAAATTAAAATTAAACCGAACAAGTAATTTTTTAATATTAATTTATTTTATGATTTAGTTTTTTTTTTAATTTAATAAGCTTTTTAATTTTTTTATTCACCTTACTTGAAGGTTTGGAAATCCGGCCTCTCGGACCCCTTGCTCGATTCACTCCACGTAAGTGCTCCGCTAGTGCTTAATAAGTTATAATATCCGATCAATTAAACGCAGAGGTGGCTCTTCAAAATAGGTTGCATAGGAAGTCTCAAGTTGTAGGCAACCTAACATAAATAAAGAAAAGAAAAAAAAAAAAGTCTCGTTCATGTAACGAAGACAAGATGTAGTATCCAAGAAAAATGCAGTCTTGTTCTTAACTATTCTTCATCCTTAATTTTAAATCTTTTTTAGAGCCAAAGTCTTTATCCTCATTTCACATGATGTAAGAGATTGGTTTGATGTCCTGCCTCCCTTCATTCTAAATTTTACATCTTTATCATCATTATCATTTCACATAATATGGTATTGTGAAACATACCTTTTAATAATAAAAAGTTTTTTAAATTTTAAAATATAGTCGTATCATTACATTATAATTATAATTCCAGAGCTACTAATTATTATTCTGAAACTATTAATTGAAAACCTGCTAATATGCTGACTAGTGATTTCAGTAACTCAGATGCTTAGATTAGACTGAATTTTAATAAAAACAAAAGGAAAATCAACCGACAAAAAATATGAATTGATCCGCATCTTGGGCCGCCATATCTGAAACTGCTCTTGTTTCAGCCACGTGGTCCACATCATCAATAAGCAATTTGCCTCTGTCAGTTGCTTATCCAAAAGTGTGGATCCATTCCTGGAGTTTTTCTTTAGTAGCCTCAGCCTCTTTATGATCCTAAAACGACGTGGCTCAACAGAAAAGACCTCCGCGCACATGCTCTCGGCTAAGTTTTTAAAGTCACTATTTACTTTCATGTTTTAAAAATATTTTAAATATTTTAATTTGTTTAATTTAAATTAATATATTTTTAGTGTTTTTAAATAATTTTAATATATTAATATAAAAATACATTTTTAAAAATAAAAAAATATTATTTTAATATATTTATTAATAAAAAATACTTTAAAAAAACAATACAACCCCACTCTCCAGCAAAATCCTCGATATACTTCCAACAATCCTCAAGCAACTTCAGTGGTCACCCCTGTCACAAAATCAACAACAAATTGATAGTCCAGGTTCTGATGTTCCCATTGCAGATCTTGCTAATGCAATTTGTCGGATCAACTTGGGGAAACCTATGCTATAAAGAAGCGGTATTCTGAGGATTCAACAGCATGCTGCTCACGTAGGGTAAAGGACAACAGATTCTTTGGCGTGATCCTTTCGATACAGTGAAGTTAGAAACTGAGGATTGTAGACATGATGCTATTTTATGAAAGATTGAATGTCAAGCTAGCAAATAAAAAATGCAGGAAATGGAATCTTCAATGAGTGAATGTCATGGTGCAATGCGTATTAAATAGTCTAGTTAAAAGATAGAAGTATTACTTTTTTTTAATAAAAAAACAGTCTTCATGTTGTAAATTTTATTTTTCATAATTATAATAATAATTATTATTAGTTCCGCTCTTGAATATTACACGTACCTCCCAATTGCCTAAAACCCCATTAAAACATTTAGATCGATGATATCACACCATGATTGTAGCAACCAAATGATTTTCTAGTGAAAACCAAGCAAAAGCCAAAGCGAAAGAGCTTCGTATTTATTCAATAGTTATTGATGCCCAAAACATGATCATATCAGGCAATCGAGCGCCCTCATTCAGGATTGCAGACTGATATATATCATTCTTATATCATTTTATACTCGATTTTAGAAGCTCTGTCTGATGGTACAAACACAACAGGAAAAGGGACGGTACTGGGAGCCAAGCGATTGACAACTTTGCCTAGTGGGACGCAAGAGCATCCACATATGGGTTCGGAAATTGGACAGTAAGAAAGCTGATACACATTATTACCACCTTCATACTTGGTGATCTTAAACCGATTCAATCCAGCAACACCTCCTGTAGTCACAACGAATCCTCGAGCTGTTGGCCTAAATTCAATCTTCCACATGGTTGACACGCCCGCCATCCTACATGAAGCTGCGAAAAAGTCCACATTCAGATGACTGTCTTCGTTGATGACACTGTCGTTGGATTCTACAACTGGTGAAAATATTACTGGGAGTCCATCGCTCATTGGAGAAAACACAACATCTGAATTGCATATGATCCGGCTAGTCGCAGAGACCGCAAAGTCATTCGAAGCGGCTGCGATGAAATAACGACCACCAGTTGTCACCTCATCACCGAAGACATCGACCACTGCTTCAGCATGAACGGCACGAGGAAATATTGAAGTTGCCGTGAAGGCAAAGAGAAGAAAGGAGAGCACTATAAAGTTATTGATCTTCATTGTTGAATCTGATAAGTAATAGCTATATCCCAATATTGAGTCTTCTTGTTGATGTGTTCCAAGACTGAATAGAGACCATAAATTTATAGGGAGAAAGGATTTGGATTATTTGTTACAATTAATTAAATGTGTGCCACTTGCTCGACGAAACTACAAATTATTGACAGAGACTTGTGCGGGTTTGGACTTTGGAGCTCTTGCCTCCTGGACCACTTGCTTACTTGATTTATCCCACGGCAGTATTTTTCTCGTGCTGATATCAGGTTATCAAATCCGACCCCTTAATCGTATAGATGATTTGTGATGGGATTTACAATTTTGTCCATAAAAAATCTAGTCCCTAATTTCTAGTTTTCTAAGGCATGGTTTAGTTACTATATATTACAGTAAAAAAAACAGGATAGTGTTTAGTTACTTTTTTAAGAAAGAAGAAACTAATAAAGATAGCGTGGAGAGAAATATGTCTAGTTAGAGGGGTAAAACTAAAAATAAAAAAAATAAAAAAATAAATTTTTTTCTGAAACTATTTTAAACTAAAGTTATGTAATTTTAAAATAGAAAGTATATAGAGAAGATGTGTCTTTTATTTCAACTAATAATATAGGTCACGTGAGTGTATAAATTTTAAATCTAAAAAATTTTTATTTGAGAAGATGTGTTAGAGAATAATATAAATTATATTATATTATCCCATTTAATAACTTAATTTATTAGATTAAATTGATTCTTTGATATGATATCAGAGTCTTGATGATCAAACAATCACGAATTCAAATATTACAATTTTTATTTATTTGATAAAAATTAAGTGCAGGATAGTGTGAATCTATATAAATTTTAAATATAAATAACTTTCACTTGAAGGAGTATTTTAAAGAATAATATAAATTATATCTTAAAATATTAATTAATAACTTAAGTTATTAAATTAAAATAGTTTATCTTTATCTACAGATAGTGAGGCATGAGATAGTGAGGCATGACATCTTGTTGCAACCAAAGAATGGAAGATAACCGGTTGCACTTCCCTTATTTTTACATAAATTCTTATTTAGGACCCTTGTGTGCCTCTATTATTTTTGTTCTAGTTTAGGAAGTGATTTAAGGATACAAATCTTATTTTATAGGGATTTTCTTGTTACCCCTTTATTTTGCTATGTACTTATGTAAGTATTTATTTGAATAGGATTAATAGGCAGCTTATAAATACAAGCAACCATCAACTAATAAGGATACTTTGATTTTGAATAAGAATTTTTGTTCAGAAACGTTATTTTGTTACTCGTGGATTTGGGTAGTTATTTTTTCTCGTGCATTCAAGTAAAACCATATAAAAAAAGAGATAGTGACCTTTTTATATATATATTTTTGTTAGTTATTTACTATGTCAATTGGTATCAGGCAGGTCTAATCATTGTTCAGATAGCCAACACATTAAACTAACGAGAAGCCTTTGTTGGTGGAATCCATGAAGAAAACATGATCACATAAGTAGAATTTAGAACTTTCCAGTATGAGACCCAGCAAAACTTGCAAGCAATACAAGCAACTCTTACCAGATTAATAATTGAAAATAATCAGGGGCGTGAAGATGTGAGGGATCGAGACAATTACAGGGAAAGGATTGACCCTGTTCGGAAACACAATCAATTCCACGTAGGCAGCTAGGCTGCAAGGAAGAATTAAATGATGATGAAAAATATGTTGAACGCATATTAGAACTCAATTGAAAGAGCCATCACAATACGAGAGAGCAAGAACCTCAAGCGTTTTGGATGAAGATGAACCTACTTAGCTTTAATAGTCAATTTTAGATTGAGGGGTTTCTCAATTGGCTAGTAGTAGTGGATAGATTCTTTGACTACATGTATATCCTTGAAAATAAAAAAGTGAATCTAGTCGCCTATAGATTAATGGGAGAAGCCTCCGTTTGGTCGGAACAATTATAACTTATACGAATGAGGTAAAGAAAATGGATGGTACAGACTTGGTAAAAAATGAGATGATTATTACATTACATGTATTTGCCACCAAATTATAAGCATATACTATTTGAGCAGTACGAGGATTGTAGACAAGGGAGCTAAACAGTTCAAGCATATGTTAAGGAATTCCATATATTATTTTCTTAAAATAGTTTATTGGGAACAGACGCAAAACAAGTAGCTAGATTCATTGCAGAATTGCGCTTAAATATACAAGAATGAATTTCAATGCACACTATCTATTCCTTCACAGAAGCCCTTAATTTGCCTACAAAAACAGAAGCACGCAAAGGAAGTTTCCAATAAATTCTCTACCTCTCATGTCCAACTTTACAAAAGGACTAAGTGGTAGCAGAACGCAAATGATGACTGCAAGAGTGGTGCCTCCAGAAGCACCGAGGAATCCCTATTCCAGACCAACTTCAGATAAATGCTGCAGTAATGGTTACCACAAATATAGGTTTGGCTTGTTGCAGATTTACTTTTGTTGGCATGCCAATTTTTGTTTTTAGAAATTTGCGCTGTCCTGTACTTCTTGTTTTGCCTTCCTTATTCATTGAATGCCTCCAATTTGTTTCATATTGCCAGAGTTGCGATATCTATTAATGAGGTCCATGTAATTCTGCGTTTTTTATTTAAAAATATATTAAAATAATATTTTTATTTTTAAAAATTATTTTTCATAATATCAAAACAATATAAAAATAATTTTAAATTAAAAAACAATTTTAACTACATTGATGTGAATTAATCTTTCAATGCGTTTGTCCTATATAAATAATTCCATGTACATCCGGTTAGACAAAACTATAAATTATTGTCCTATGCAAGGACCACTTGTTTTGTCCTATAGTGTAGTAATTAAAGCATGGGTGGCTACATATTCGTCATGTGTTTTTTAAACTTATTGATTTAAATCGTGTCTTTGACAATCTTGCTGCTCGAGACACATATCATGCGCAGACAGAAATGAACAAAATCCACACAAAGAGTCATTCCATGCAGCCTCCATAAATAATCTTAATTAAAACTAATAATAATAAAACCATTGAAGCTTATTATGAAAGGTTATGGCTAAACTCATTGTAAAAATACTTCTCATCTTTTAAAATAATTACTGTAACCTTTTCAAGCCGATATTAATAATTAATATAATCGGAAAATATACTTGTTAATTTAGCTGCGTATATCCTCCTCTAAACTGTCTCATCTCCCTCTTGGATTTCAAGTCAGGAAATCTGTCTTCTAGTCCATGTGGCAATGTTGCGATGAGAGGCCTATCCAGTGCCGAAAGCTGTGGTCGGTAGAAGATACCACCGAAAGATTTTAATTATGGAAACAATAATTGAATGCAGGTCGGAAAAACAAATATACACGTGCTATTAATATATCTTTGAGCAATGAGAAATATTTTTTTAAAATAAAATCAGTTTAATTTTTTAAAATATTAAAACAATAACATATTAGATAAATACTACAAATTATTTTTTATTTAATATCATGTAATAAAAATAGATATTCATAAAAAATTTATTAAAAAAAGAACACCATTAATATTATTTAAAAAACTAACTAAAATTTTTATGGTATTTCTAAACAAATAATAGCCTAAATATATTTTAAATTAATTAAAAAATTAATAATAGCCTTAAAAGCCCGGCACACATAGCCCAACAAAAAAACAAAAGCCCAAGTCATGGACCTGCCATCGCATAAAACCCCAAACACTCGGCTTTAGTTTTAAAAAAGTATCAAGATGGGTGGACACAGTTAAAAAAGAGAGAAAGTAAGAAAAAATCTAGGGATGCTTTTTTTGTCTATAAAATATATTTTTAATCCATTTTAATTTATAAACATTCCTAGAATCTCTTACAACACATTAATTAACTCAAAAAAATCCTTAAAATGATCTAAAAAAATCTAACAAGAGAAAAAATTATTTTTTAACCCTAATTTATTTTTAAATAAAATAAAAATTTAAATATTTCAATGAAATTTTTCTTGTAGAATAAACTGAATAATACAAGGATCAACAAGTTTCATAGCCAAAAACCTGTTGTCCGTCCACTTCCTCTTTCATTTGCTATAAAATGGTGAGTCTCTCTTTTTTCTCCTTTAAAGTTAGGAATTGAATGAGAATAAAATAACATTTTAGACTAATCTATATAATTGTAAAACTATATGAACTAAAAAAGAAATTTGTCAAAAGCTTATGCCTAAATTTAAAAGAAAGGCTTTGACAGGTGTCACCTTCCTAAAAAAATAAAATTGAGGGCTGATATTTGTTAAAAGATAGATTGAAGCCGTTTGAGAATGTATTTTTTATTTAAAAATATATTAAAATAATATTTTTTTATTTTTTAAAAATTATTTTTAATATTAACATATTAAAACGTTTTAGTTTTATAATTGATCGGTTGACCAGTTAAAGAAGGCAGTGGTGAAATTAGGTGTTTTGTTTTTCCTCCTTTTATTGGAAAAATTGAAGCTTTTTATTGTTTGGTTGATTTCAAGAAGATAGTTCTGATTTTTTGAAGGCAGTAATTACTAGACTTGAAGCGTTGGAGAATGATTATACAGGGATGGAAACAGTAGAAGCTGTTGTTGATGATGAGGCTTCTCTTGATGATGACGATGGTGTTGCCCGTTTGGCACTGTGGCTGTGGCGGTAGCTGCAATTGATAATTAAAAGCAAGACTGAGTTGTTTGATAATCTTAAATCACATTTCTATTGGACATGGAACTCACTCAAAACTGAGGTTGGATCTCAGTTTGTGAAAAGTTATTAACATCTGCGTTTCACTCCATGCTCTTCTCTCACCGACATTTTTTTCTTGTAAACAAAAACAGCTAACAGCTCTGTTCCCTTCCTCTGTTTGATTAAAGTATAATCCATAAAGCCATCCTAGCACAAGCTGCGTTCAAGCGCTTCTTGGGTGAAATGAACTGGCCTTTCGAGGAAAAGATTGAACCTTGTGAAGTGGAATCAGCTCCAAAAATTCTGCTATCTGTAGGAATAAAAGAGGTGTTGGTGTTTGAACCACAATTGATAAGGTAGTTGCCCGTAGGAGTAAAAGAGATGGAGAAAGAGACGAGAGAGAGCACTGTCAGGGAGAGCAAGAGAAGTGTTTTGCTTTCCATTGAAGCAGGTTTTTGGGGGTTTCATCAGGAGAGATTAAAGGGAGAGCTTTTAAGACATGGAGAGCAGTGCATGATTATGGTGAAGTAGTGAAGATGTGCAAGAACAGGATCAGTTGAACTTTGTCTCCAGATCAAGTTTGACAAAATACGAGAAAAAAAGGCTAGTTCCTCTACATTCTTGTGTCTTTTGGAAAGTGCTGCTACCTAATTTTTCATTTCCAGAATCTGAAAATTAACACAACAAAAAATTCGAGAACTTTCTATTAATCCATTAATTAAAAAGCATTTTTAATTCACCTTCACTAGCTAGCAATGATATAATTATCCACTGAGACGGTGGAGACGAAGGCTTGTTATGGTAGGGAAGTAGGCGCATCGAAGCTGTAGGAGCCATGTCGAAAAAGAAATGCAGGCAAGTGAAGCCCGGATAGTACAAGGCTCTGTATATAAATATAGGTGTACGTTTTTTTAGTTAATTTTACTAATTCTACTCTCTTAACTAAACATAATAAATTATTATTGTAATTATAATTTTAATTAAACACGTCAAATTCTAAAATAAACTATATAAAAAATACTTTTCATTAAATTTTTTTAAGCCACGATACCAAACAAACAATTTAGACTCTCACTCATTCCATTCCTTTTTTTTTAAACCATAACTATAAAAACAATCATAATATTTTTTTATTAAACTATATTTTTATTTGTTGCATATATATGGTGTCATGGCGAAAATATTCATCCTCAAAATCATAAATGTAACAAATATAAAGAAATAAAAAGTTCTCATCTTTTATTAATAGAAAAATAGAATGAAAGTCGCCATTTAGTATTTTGATTATTAGAAATTCTAACTGGTCTCAAAGATCAAGTACAAAAATTAGTTACGAAAGAGAAAATATTAACATTTTAAATATGTCCACCTTAAGGTAAGCTGCATTGTTTTATTATCTAGTAAAATCTAAGATCTTGAAATGCTTTATCGTTTTATTATCAGGTAAAATCTAAGATCTTGAAATGCTTTATCGTTATTGGTCCATCTATGGTTTTAAGAAAAGTCATTCTCGATAAGAAGATTATTATCTATTTAAGTATTTCTGATGTAAACAAAAAAATTTAATATTTAAAATACGTCTTACATGTAAAGTCGTAATCTTAGATATTAAAAGAAAACACTTATTTTTTTTAGAATTTTTAAAATATTTGTCTAGTTCTCGTAACTTTAATAAACTGGTTATTAAAGTTAAATATATGCCAATATATATTTTTAAAATTTTTTTTGTTATATAAAAATACAATATAATTTTTTATATATATTTATGAGAGAGTTGGTCGTGTGTATGAAAACAAAATATTTTTTATTTTTTGATGAAAATTAGATATTTTAATATTAAATTTATCTATTTATAGTATAAAAATATAAACTAGTATTGATCAAAATACAGAAAATAATTTTGGAAAATCACATGTTTAAAAAAAATTGAAAAAATTTATTATTTTTATTATTTTTTAAGATATACTCAACATTACTAACCACGTCACTAGGCCAAACCAGTGATCTGGCTTGGCAAGGAATCACGCATGCAATCTCCTTTGTACTGTCCAAGTGAATTATAATTCACTTGAACAGTAAAGAGCAACAATTACTGTTCAAGTGAATTATATTTCACTTGAACAGTAAACAATAACGATGAAAACAAAACTGCGTGCTACAATCAAAATGCAAAGTGAGAGAAGCTTACCTGGTAACTGAGACCAACAGAAATGACAGTGCTAAAACTTTGGCTCACGATCAGTAGTAACTGGTTCTGAAGAAGACGATGACGATGGCAACACTGGTTTAGTCTCTGTTTATATATATATATATATATATATATATATATTGCTTCCTTCTATTGATGTTGTTTAGAGACAGTGAAAAAATGATGGCGATGAATATGTGCTGTGCTATTTCTTCTGTATTTTCTTGTTTTCGACTATCTTGTTCTCCCCTATCCTCTTTCTTTCTTTCCTCTGTTCTGCTCTTGTCTTTCCTCCTCTATTCTGCTCTCCTCTCCTCTCTCTGTCGTCCCCTCACTGTCTCGTTGTTTTTTCTCTCCTCTCCTCCTTTTCATTGTGCAGTGCTAGTGCGGTTGTGATGGAGAATGACAGTGGCTGCTGGACGAAGAAGATGATGAGCTGGCGATGGCGTTGGCAATGCTGGTGCGGCTCTCTCCCCTTCTTTTTTTATCCTCTATCGTTCCCCTCTGGTTTTCCCTCTCCTTTCTCCCTTTGTTCTCTCTTTTCCTTCTGTCGTTCTCTCTCTCCCCCTTCCTCTGCTTGGTCCCTCCTCTGGCTATTATAGCCAGAGGATGCATGCATTATGGCAGGGATATGGTAACGATCGGCGTGCATTATGGTGTTGAGGAAATCAGCCGCGAGACATGCCCTTGATTGCAGCTCCACCGATCCCGTTTTCACCGCAAAAACCGTTGCCTGAAGACAGTGAGCAGAGCGCCGTAATTCTCAATGCAACTGCGCTGTTTCAATTTTAAAATGATATTTCTGATTTAATCCTCGGATATTGTTACTATTTTGTAATCAATTCCTTACTGGAAAAGTTTTAATTGAATCTTTCGATTTTCGCATATTATTTGGTTAGGCTTGCTTTCGGATTGTTTGAATTAAATTTTTAATTGGTTATTAAATTTTAATAATTATATAATTTGTGTTCAAATTAATTTTTTAAAATTATAATTGGACTTGAAAACTTTAATTTCATTTAATAAAAATCTAAATTAAAATAAAAATTTATTTTTATTGCAATTAAATTTTTCATAAATTTAAATAAATCTTAGATAAAATTTAATTGGATTCATAAACATCTAGTTTCATATTTTTTTTCTCGAATTGTTTTTGTCAACAGAGTTTTTATAATATCAAATTTTAATTTTTATATTTTTAAACCTCCTCAACTAATTTCTAGTAATTTTATGAGAATTTCAACATCCTTTTCTTATTTTTATTTTTCTTATTCTTTTCAAATTTATTTTTTTGATATGTATATTTTTGTATTTTTATTTTATTTGTTGTGGGGAATCCAAAAATAGGTAAGAACAGTGTTAATGTTTGGTTGATTCAGAACTACAAAAGTAGATGGGGCTTTTTATTATTATTATTATTATTGGAAAAATTGAAGCTTTTTATTTTTTGGTTGATTTCAACAAGAAAGTTCTGATTTTTTGAAGGCAGCAATTACTAGACTTGAAGCGTTGAGGAATGATTATACAGGGATGGAAACAGTAGAAGCCGTTGTTAATCATGAGGCTTCTCTTGATGATGACGATGGTGGTATTAGACTCTCACTCATTCCATTCCTCTTCTTTTTTTTTTCCTGCTTTGAAAACTACTTGTTGCGTCTGCCATTATATGCCTTGCTTTGCATATTTTCGAAGTTCAAGAGATGTCCTTTGACAAATTGAAGGTGTGGAGATGTTTGCTGTGTATATGACATGCTTATACCTGCCTCGATTATTTAATCTTTTGTAAGATTCTATGTAGTTAGCAAGCTTGAAGTTATTAGACATCACATCAGCAACATGTCATCTAGCTAGCAGCAAAAACCTGTAACGGAATAATTTGTAAATACAACAGAATGAATTATTTATTATTATTGCTTTGTTCTTTTTCCCCTTACTTAGTTGAATGCCTTTTGTAGTAGGGAATAGAACAAAATAATTTGTAATATTGATCTGTATATGAATGATACGATGCTCTGTAATTTAACAAGAACGCAACAGAGGAGAAAATAATTAGTTCTTGTAAAGGCTCTTTTCCCTTATTCTTCTCTAAAATCCTACAGAATCCATGAATCTCTGGATTCAGGCGAACAAAGACATTTATATCTAATGATTGACGCGGGAAACTGTAAATACATCATCAACTGAGAAGACTAGATTCCATTGGTGTTGAGCCGATGTTGGTGATCTTTAGCACTGAGGCAGGTCAAGTGGGGGGGGCTGTACTGACTGCAACTCGCCAACTCCATTCTCAACTAAGAAAGCCATAGCCAGACCCCAATTGAGATGTGAATCTAGGTGACAGTGCAGCAACCAAATCCCTGTTTCAGACCAGGTGAGTCAATGTGAGGTATCATATCTGTGAATCTGTTCTATATTGAAACCAAACTAAATATATTAAATGTTCCTTCATGATCTCCTTGTATCACCTGGATTATCAGCCACAAGCCGGATGGCTACCCATCCACCAGGAGGGTTTCCAATGGTATTCCTATATGGTGGGTCAATGAGGTTGAACTTTGCCGGATCTGTTTGAGGGTTGAAGTTACCAAAGCCTGACCCTACAACCGCGAAATGGTGTCCATGGAGATGCATTGGGTGGTCCTCAACCGTGACTATACTGGTATCCTGGAAGACTATTTGTACCTTTGCACCAAATTTCAATTTGTAAAGCTTAGTTGCTTTAACAGGCTGCCATAGTCCTCGGCTGACGTTGCCAGTGTAATCGAATTTTACAGGGGGAACTGGTGGAAAATCTGTCGTAAAGACTCCAGGTTGGCCTTGGTAGTAGGCCTGCATTAAGGAGTTTCTTGTCGGGAGTACAAAAGACACATTATTTATGCTAGCGGCGAAACGAGTTCCATTTGGACCTTGGCAGCGGGGGCTATTAGGATTGGTGCAGTTGATGAGTCCTAACCCCACTGTGAAAAACAGGTTTTCATCAATCTGAAGAGGGACATTAACCTTGGAAGGGCTCCTTAGACTGGAAGTGAAGGCAATTGCACTGTTTGTGTCATTAAAGCCTGGCAGTTGTGGGAAGATAGGTGCTGAGGACTTCCCTTTGTTGGCATTGCAAGGAGCAGATTTGTATTCAAGGATTGCAGTTGTAGTTGTATTGTCAAAAGGTGCATTGGCTGAGTTGTAGGCATGAGCTGCCATGTAGTAGTGACCTGGTGTTTGATCAGCAGTGAGAAGGACATCGGTTGTCTGACCAGGAGCTATCATAATGAATGAGGTTGCGAAAGGCTTGGTGAAGTCAGCATCAACAGCAACTACTGTCAATCTATGGTTGGCCACTGCAAAGAAGAGTTCTTGGTTCATGGCAGAATTTATGACCCGTAGGAGGATTGTTTCGCCAGGATCCACAGGAAATCTCACGGTTTCTACATTGTCAGAATCGCAACAGATGTGATATCATGGTCAATGGTTAGTGAAAGTTTAGTTTGCAATTGAGCTGAATAAGTGCTAAAGCAAAAACAAGAATAACTGGCGAACCTTGCTTGGAGCATCTGTAGAGGTCGCCGGGTTGACCATTGATGGTGTAAGCATCAGACACATTTGGTGCTGCACCTGTGAAATCTGCCAGCCTCAAGACATCCATGGGGTTCCTGTCCCACCACTCCCCTGTTACTCAACAACATAATCAGTTTGTCAGTTATGCAACCATCTCTAATGGTTTGAAGACTTTGAAATGAAAATGAGAAATTAATCACCAAGAAGAATGGGAATTTCTCTCCTGGGCATTGGGAATGAATATGGGGAACCCAATTTAGGATGAATGATTAGAGCACCATAAACAGTGGCTCTAAGCCAGCTGCTATGAGCATGCCACCACAAAGTCCCCTCTTGATTTTCGATTGTGAACCGGTAGGTATAACTCCTTCCTGGTTGGATAGGGCATTGTGTCACGCGATCAGGTCCATCTGCCCATGGATTTCGCATCTGTCGGACTCCATGCCTGATAAATTCAGACACAACAATTGAACATAGTTGAAACATGCATGTATGTGCATGCAATTCTCTCTTTTCTCATCTTGATTATTTTACTCTCATACAACATGTTTGATAATTACCAGTGGAGGGTAACATCGTATCTAGCATTATTTATTGCCTTGATCACAAGAGAATCACCGTCCCGCACTTCCAGTGTTGGCCCTGGAAATAGTCCATTAACTGTAATTGTATTATGAGTTCTGCACAGCCTCCTCACTGGCTTAGCTTGAATCTGTTTCAATCCACACAAAAAAGAAAAAGAAGTTACTTCTATGCTTCATTCTCACACACACAACAGAACGAAGATAGTAATGAAGACAACACGTACAACAAACTCATGGTAGTGAGTTTCTGCTTTAGAGAAAGATGCTTGGAAACTGATGATTACAAAAATACCAAGGAGGAGGCAACAATATAATTGCTTTACAGTCAAGTTATGAGTCTCCATTGCTTTCTTAGCCTTGGTTGTGTAAGAAATCTTGAATGTGTTTGATATAGCCCAGGAAGACCATCTATTTATACTATTAGGATAAAGCGGGAAAGGACAAGACATGGAGCTCTTCTTTCGTTCTTTCTCCTTGGAAGTTTTAGGGCAGTTTAGTCTAACCATAAAGGAGATTTGGTGCACCCACTTGCCCCGTCAATCTTTTGATTAACCAAATGAAGAGTCTGCACTGAAAGGACTGAGGCACCAATCATATGATCTTGCTGCTGGGCAGGTGCACCTCTTATTCCATGGTATTTTGGAGACCTCTCTTAAATCCTCAATATCTTGATTATTTTTTAGCTTAGTGGTGGATTAACTTGTTTCACTATATATATATATATTATGCAAATGATTAGAATTTGAATCCTTCTTTTTCTTGTTTTTATTAGTGATTATATGATATTTTTGAATTAATTTACGCGTATTAAGATTAGTTTTAACTCGTTGATTGGTCAAAGATAGTGTGATCACATTGTTCTTTCATCGATTATTGATTTTTCACTTGATTTGTTTCTTGATGCAATATGAGTAAAGCTTAAATCCAAGTCCTCTCTATGAAGAAATGATAAAATTGCCTCTCTTCTCTGCTTTCAATTACTGGAAAAAGTAATGCTAATTTTATGAGTCTTATTCCAAGAATTATTTTTTTAAGAATCCCGTACATTGATTATAGAAAGGATATTATCGTATTTTATATTATAATAATAATTATTTTTTATTTGAAAATATATAAAAGTAATATTTTTTATTATTAAAATTTATTTTTAATATCAGTATATTAAAACAATTTAAAAAACTAAAAACACTAATTTGAAGTAAAATAAATTTATTTTAAAAATACAATATAACCGTATAAACAATCGCATCTCATAGATAGATAATTAAAAAATTAGATTAATAATTATAATTATTAAATCTAATTTAAAATTTAACTTGATGTAAAATTTAAATCATGGGTTAAATTTAAATCATAGGTTAAGTAGTTTAATTAATGTCAATTTTTTTAATTTAATTTAAGATCAAACAATAGTAAATTAAAATGTATACATTTTAGTCTATTCATGATTAGAGAAGATGAATTGTTAGCTCAACCATTATCACCCCAAGTTGACCGATCATTTTTCCTGCAAGTAAGTGAAATAGAAGATCAAATTTTTCACTCTCAAGTTCAACGTCTAGTGTTGATATTTGTTGATTAGATTTTGAAATTTAGAGGACCTAATGACAGTTAGGGTGAGGTTGGATTTTGGTTAGGGTTTGGTTGAACAAGGAGAAGTAATGATGTGTGTTTTCTGTTATCACTCCACAGTCCATGGGCTTGTCAATGTTAATTATAATTCAAGGAAGAAGACAACGCTGAGTCTTGAGTCTGTCTCTTATACACATCTAGATGTGTATAAGAGACAGTNAAATGAAAAAATAATTTTATATTACTCTCTAACATGTTTTTTAAAATAAAAATCTTTTAAATTTAAAACTTAAACGAGTTAATACTATCTTATAAATAATTTTTATCAAATAAAATAGAAATAATAAAATTTAAATTTATAATTATTTGTTGAGTAAAACTTTAATAGCATGTTAAAGTATTAATTCAATTCAAATTTAAAATCAAAATTTCAGTTTAAATTTTTATCTTACGATGATTTTTGTTAATATAATATCATGACTATGTTAATTATATAATTAAAATTTTAAATTTTATTGTTTCAATTGTATTTAATAAAAATTAAATATAAAATAATGTTTTTTTTTCCGTAGCAGGGAGTCCAAAATTTCATTAAATTTGCCAGAAATTGCGTCTTCTTTTCTGGAGTCAAGACTGGCGGAAATGCATCAACACCCGAATTGATGCTTGCTAACTGACCAAACGTCCGTTAATGGATTTTTTTTAAAAAAAAAAACAAAAAGCTTCACCAACACATCCCATGATTTTGCCTATAATTCTTATAACAAAAACCCACGAACATAAAGGAGTATGTGATCCATTTTGTAAGAACTGGGAATTTCTTTAGAGCATACAAATTACTGACTAATAGTTGCGAGGACAAAAAAAATAGCTACTTAATTGTTATATCACTTAATTACTAGTTTAATAAAAATTAAAACGAATTAACTAACTTAGTATAGTTTAGTTTAATTAGTTAAATTTTAAATTTAATTTTTAAAATTTATTAGTTTGAATACGATACACTTTGAAGCTATTTAAGGTTTATATAGTTATTAATTTTAAAATTTTAAAAAATTAATTAAAATTAATATAAATTAACAAGAAACTCCAAAACTATATATATGTATAAAAAAAAAGGTTGGGAGGAAAAGAGACAGTAACATACTTGAGAAAATATGGCATTAGTGACTCCACGGTATCATCACCATTGCCCTTTCAATGTAAACTCTTCCTCCTCTCGGTCTCAAGAATTGCCAGGTAAGGGCACCTAATAAATTCATTATTGGTGTCTGCTTGTAATTTTTTCACAAACGCTGATGTGGTTGATATACAAGAATCAAAATACATATCCAATTTGCAAAAATCAAAATCTCCATAAATGTTATTTTCATAGATCTAAAAACTAAAAATATTTTAAAAAATTATTGATATTATAATGTGAGCAAATTTAAGTATGATAAAAATTGTTTTTTATAGAATATTTTACTTGAAAGTATATTAAAATAATATTGGTTTTTTTTAAATTCACTGAAAAATGTATTAAAATATTTTTTTTATTATTTTAAAAATTTTATTTTTGTATTATCACATAAAAATACTAAAAAGTATAATTTAAAACTAAAAAAATTGAAAACACCAATGAAAACATATCTTGAAGTATCTCTCTCTCCCCCCCTCCATCTCTCTTTTATAATATTAGGAGAGTGTTTACTATTGTTTTTTAATATATTTTTTATTTAAAAATATATTAAAATAATTTTGAAATATAAAAAAATATTAATTTTAAAAAACTTCTTCTTAAAATACAAAAACAAAAGTTTGGGTTGGAGAAGAATTGGAGTGTTTGGGTACGGGAGCGGGAATGGGATTGGGAATAGATTAAACTGGGATTATGATGACTCTAAACCAGGCTAGACTGGGCTTTGTATTGTTCAAAAGTTCAAACCCCAAAATTCATACCCTACCTTGAACGACAAGTCGTTTGATTCAGAGAAGCAATTCAAGCTCCTATTCCATCAGATGACAAGTCGTTTATCAGGTTATCTGGCCCTTCCATCGATATCCTTTGATATATTTTTACTTATTTTGTGCAGTGAAATAGAGCCATCGTGGAGAGTATTTGATTTCTTTTATTACAAAAATTATGTTTTGTTGCAGAAGGAAAGAGGGACCTAATTGAAAAATGTTTGTTACTTGAGAGATGAAATTGAAAGAAATTACTACTTTGATATGAAATTAAGTCGGGTCCTTTTGTTTTTTCATATGGTTTTTTGAGGTAAATATTCACTTCTTTTAATGTAAAAATTATGTGAAATAAGAAATAAAAGTATTTTTTAATAAAAAATCAAAGAAATAAAAGTATTTTTTAATAAAAAAACAATTAGGTAATTAAATTTAAAATATAATAAATCTTGTATAATCCATTAGATAGCCACTAACCCAACATATTAATATAATATATATGTTAGATTAAACTTCATTTTCATACAGCATAAAAGCTTAAGTTTTTTTTTTATTAATTCTAGTTAACTATTAAAATGCTTACATGTTTAAAATCTGTGAGGTATTACAAATTCTTTATTTATCCAATGTATAACTAAAATTATTGTGGCTATTTAATATATTAAATTTTATATTATTACTTCTCAAATTTAAAATCATTATAACTTATTACAACAATCGGGATGCGGCACAAATGGCCGTTCCAAAAAAATGAATTTTTTATTTATAATTATATATATTTATATATATAGATCATTTTAATAAATTGATGTTAAAAATAATTTTTTTAAAATATTATTTAATATATTTTTAAAGAAAATATATTTTTAAAAATAAATTCTACCGGGTTATTTTATTATTTTCAATTAATCAAAACAAATCTCAATAATCTATTAGATTCCATTAAATAGATTCTATTAAATGGACTAAATTAACATTTAAAAAAAACTATGGAGTTATCATGGAAATATTTCAAGCTACAAGAGCCAAAATGAACAATTGAACACTACTAAAATTTACGTGCTTTCAACCAATCAACTGTTGCCATGTAATCTCCCAACCAATCAAATCCATATCTTATGTCATCAAAAAAAAATCCATATCTTATGTCATCAAACCAAACAAAACCAAAGTACCATACTTTGATTTCTTCTGCACACATTCCAAACAAGCCTTCTAATCCATATCCTCTCTCAATTAATATCCACGTGTCCTTTATGCTTCCCTTCTCCTCTGTCCGGTAACCCTACCCCACTCCCATCCATGAATTAAACTCTCGGTATCCGCCAGAGCTGTGATCCCCTGCCGGCGTTTCCTTTCTTTTCATCAATCAATCAATTAAAAAAAAATCATGATGGGATCAGATAATAATCAGAGCTTCCAAGACGATAAAGAAGAAATGGAATCTCTCACCCTCGACGATCCGTTAACATCATCCGCTAACAGCAACTACATGTCTTTCGCCGATTACCGATCCGCCACGTCATCACTCTCCGCCACTCACCAACTCAACCACCCTTTCTCCCCTACGGATTCCGATCCTCTCCTATCTCCACCTCCTCCGCCGTACTCTGCCACGGAATCCGGTTCGTACATCGAACCGCCGGCGTACGCGGATGTTGTTTTCAGTCCTTTTGATGAGACTTCGGTGAATGAAATCAACGGTGTGGATAGAAATCACAGTTTGAACAGATCCTCTTCGAGTGATTCGTCGCAGTCGTTCTCGATTTCGCGATCGCTTTCAACGGCGTCGAATTCATCCCAGGATTTCATGAAAATTACGGTTTCTAACCCTCAGAAAGAGCAGGAGGCGGCGAATTCGCTTGTTCCAGGAGGTAATACTTATGTTACGTATTTAATTACTACGCGAACGAATCTTCCTGATTTTGATAGAACCGAATTTAGTGTAAGGCGTCGTTTTAGAGATGTTGTTACATTATCGGACCGGTTAGCAGATAGTTATCGAGGGTTTTTTATTCCACCGCGGCCGGATAAGAATGTGGTGGAGAGTCAGGTGATGCAGAAGCAGGAGTTTGTGGAGCAAAGGAGAGTTGCGTTGGAGAAGTATTTGAGGAGACTGGTTGCACATCCCGTGATTAAGAAGAGTGATGAGTTGAAAGTGTTTTTATCGGTACAAGGGAGGTTGCCGTTGGCTACGAGTACGGATGTGGCATCTAGAATGCTTGATGGAGCGGTGAATTTGCCGAAACAGTTGTTTGGTGAGAGTGTGGCTGTTGCGCCTAGTGAGGTTGTGCAGCCCGCGAAAGGTGGGAGGGATTTGTTGAGGATTTTTAAGGAATTGAAGCAGAGTGTTGCGAATGATTGGGGTGGCGTGAAGCCAGCTGTTGTGGAGGAAGATAAGGAGTTTTTGGAGAATAAGGAGAGGATGCAGGACCTTGAACAGCAACTTAGTAATGCTTCACAGCAGGTGGGTTTTGTAATTTTGTGTAATTGGATTGTTGTCTTAATGATGAATGAGTAGTTTGAAACTAAGGGTGATTGTTGTTTTGTTTATAGGCAGAAGGGCTGGTGAAAGCACAGCAAGATATGGGAGAGACAATGGGAGAACTAGGGTTGGCGTTTATTAAGTTGACAAAGTTTGAGAATGAAGAGGCTGTGTTCAATTCGCAGAGAGTGAGGGCTGCCGACATGAAAAATGTTGCGACTGCTGCTGTCAAAGCAAGTAGATTTTACCGGGAATTGAATGCACAGACTGTCAAACATTTGGTAATTTTAGCTGTTGGCTGCGCCTTTCAATTTTTCTAATTAAGTTGAATTGTCCATAAATGTTATGTCTGAATTACCTGTTCTTTAATGGATTCATTTATTGCATATCAAATCTGCAATACTGAAAGCTGTTATGTTGGACTTGAGAATTGAAAGTCCTGATGTCTTGAAGGAAACTGTGCTAACTTTTAAGCTGTTTTCTGCTTATATCTGCTTGACAGGATACCCTCCATGAATACCTTGGGCTGATGCTATCTGTCCATGGTGCATTCTCTGACCGCTCTAGTGCTTTATTGACAGTGCAAACTCTTCTATCAGAATTGTCCTCATTGCATTCTAGGGCTGAAAAACTTGAAGCTGCATCATCAAAAATATTTGGTGGTGACAAGTCAAGGATTCGCAAGATAGATGAGCTAAAAGAAACTATAAGAGCCACCGAGGATGCTAAAAGTGTTGCTATCAGAGAATATGAGCGGATCAAGGTATTGTGTCTTGACTTTTCCTATAAAAACCTTGTGAAATGGGACTTTTTTTTAATTTCTATGCATGGGAAGCAGTAAACTGCTCGAACTATAGCTTGTTATATCTATTGGGTGACCAGTTGATTCAAAAGAACTTATTAATTTTTCCTCATCTCCCTAGTGGTCTAGTTATTAAGATTGACAACATAAACTATGTCCGAGCTCCTTCCCGTGGTCAATCAGACTCTATCCACATGCAATCTCACAGGGGAAATAAAGTTCTAGTTGGACACGCAAGTATGCTCATACTAGTACATTAGTAACTAGCACTATACCACGTCTCATGTCTCTAACCTTCAGGCCCGATTGAAAAAGATTGCATCATCACCGAAGTTGAAAAAGAAAGATTCAGGGAAATCATTCTATAGAGTGCATCCCCTGTCTCTTTACATCTAATTCTTGTTTGATTCAGTTCCCTGCATCTCAAATAACCATGACCTGCTTTTTAGAATGGCAAGAATTAGCCATTCACTGTTGCTAAATGCACAAGTTCTGTAGGATTTAATCGAATTTTTTTATTTATCAGCTGGGCTGATCATGAACTGTTCAATGTAATAGTTCGCTGATATTTAAGTGAGTAGATGCATGCCTTTCAAGTATTGTATGAGAAGGAAAATAGTCAATGTTTTATGATTTGGAGTTAGCTGTTCAATTGAATATTACTTGCTTGCTTTGCTCATGTAAGCAGATACTTGGCACTCTTTTTTGCTTATGTGATTCACCCATATACATACATTGAGATTTAATGTTTGGCAGAGCTTCCACTAAAAGAAGGTTATCAGAGCCTTCTTTTTACGATTTATGAGAGGAGATATCCAGTTATGCATTTGGCGCGCTAGCCTAACAGTTGGCACACGCAAGACAAGGAAAATAAATATCATGAATTATTCATCTCTGAATGTTTTAGAGGTTGTTGGTATGATGATGTGTTGGCACTAGCAAATAGCCTGTCCGAGTTATTTCTTAATTCCTTTTATTTTTAAGAATTGATTAATCCCTGTCTCTTCCATTTTATGTTTACTGGTGCTTTTTAATGTTATTCAAGTATCATGGCTACATAAGGTTACTACTGTTAAGGCTTTTGAACTGCTTCCAATTGATTATAAGGGGTGAAGTTGAGACAGTTTTTCCTTTTCAAGCACTTTGGTTTTTTGCAAGGTTGTTAGTTGCTTTGGGAACTAAGGTTGGAAGGCAAATTAAATAGACATGGGAATTCTTCATCTTTGCTTGCTTTGTAATTGTTGTAAACTCATGATTCAAATGTGATCATTCCAGGAAAATAATAGGAGTGAACTAGAGAGGCTTGACAAAGAAAGGCATGCTGACTTCCTGAACATGTTGAAGGGATTTGTAATTAATCAGGTACCTTTTATATTCCTGGCCCTATGGATGGAGGGTTATCTGAGTTATCTAAGGAGCATGTATTTTCTTTTCAAACATGACTTCATGCATTTTTTTCTTAAAAAAATGTTTTAAACTTCGTTTTTGGTCTGAATTTTGGTCTTATACAGGATTGCCTAGGTAATGTATGCAAGATCTGACTGATCAGGACCATGTTGAGTAGTGAATTTTTATATCTCTTCTGTTTTTCATTGATTGTTTTTGCCCGTTAGATTTATTTTTCTCTGGGTTCCGGTTTAAGAGAATCCAATAAGAGGTGGTTATAGAGTTTCTTGAAAGGCTATTCTGGAAGTGAATGTTGTTTGTGTTTGAATCTTTGCACGTCCACAAGAGGACTTGGTTTAAGAAGATCCAAATTTCTGTCTGTTTTCACATTTTTCTAACCAGGGCTTTCATTTATGACTAGAAGAATATTTGCATACATTTTCAAGAAAACACGCATCTTGCAATAGTATTTTGTTAGCATTTTGCAATGCCAGTGCAGGTTAGATCTATTTCCCATGTTGATGTGATTGTGACTAAAAATACAGGTGGGATATGCTGAGAAAATTGCCAATGTGTGGGCAAAGGTCACTGAGGAGACAAGTGTTTATGTGAAGGAGAGTTCTTGAACGTGCATTTGTACATTCGGATCTTCTGCTCTTATTTTATCTTTTCTTTATATATTGTTATTGCACACCGCTAGGCAATATAGTCTTCACATTCATGAAGACAATAAAGAAAAGGAAGCACATAAAAAGCCACCTCCAAGTTGTCTGTTAGAGAGAATTGTTAGGAACTTTTTTTTAAAACTTTTGTTTATTGTAATTTGCATCTAATTACCTGTTTGATTTCTAGATCTTTAAACCGTTAGAGAGAATAGTTAACACACCCTTTTAAACTTTCTTTGGTATTTGAGGTTGTAATTTGCTGCTTGCGTGTTTGGTTTCCAGAGATTTTAAATGAGATGCTGATTTTGCACGCCTTTTTATTCTCATTGGTGTCCATGTGCATACATGTGCGGTGCCGGACTTAGTGTTCTTAGAAGGGTAATTTTCAAGTAAAATGCTAGAGACTCAAGCTCAAGTTTTGACCCTTTGTGCTTTTGATGACTGCTAGTGATAGTTGTGCCCAGTGTTCCTCGGTTGGTTAACTTGGCGTGGTGATTCTTTGATCTGGGATTTGGCTTGGGTGGGTTTCATGTTGAACGGGAGGGAGTTGATGGTCAAATTTGGTCAATCCATGATTTGGTTAAAACCTGAGTCAGAATTAGTTTCACCTTTTTATCTGGTTAAAACCTAGTGGACGATTAGTTTGACCTTTTTTCGAAAAATAAATCTTGAACCGATGTTGTTGTTGTGGATTGATTTGTATTAATTTGGGTTAATCCATTTAATCTAAAGATCTTTCGAGTCATGAGAAAATACAAGCGAGGGTAGATATCTTGTCTGTTTTCTTTGGGCTAGTTTCTAATGTTACGAGCTTTGCATTTGTATTGTTTATATTGTTTAAAATTATATGTAACATTTTTTACTATTTTTCTTTTAATTGATTCAGTAGTTAATGGTTAATAAAATACAAATCCTGTATATATTTATTACATGAACAACCTAAAAATAATCTTCGAGGATTTTGTAGTCACTTTTTTATGCACAAGGTTAAAAATTAGGGTAATATTATTTACACTAACTTATATTTGTGGGCTTATGCTGAAAATGTCAGCACAAATATGTTTTTTTCTTAATAAAAAAATGAGCAAAAAATATTGGTATAATGTAATTAGATAATAAAAGAATAAATAGTAAAAAAATGATCAATATAAAAAAAATCACATTAACCTTAAAAAAAAATCATTAAAGAAAAAAAAAAGAATGATGAAGTTAAGATATTAGCGAATCAAATGTTAAGAAATATAAAACAAAAGAAAAATTGATCTAAACCAACGCCAATGAATATAAACACAAGCTAGCAAGTTGAATTTCAAATAAAGATAAGTTGAATTCTAAATAAATTCAATAAAAGAATATATATATATATATATATAAACAACAATAAAAAAAATCAACAAACTAAGCAAGCTAACTAAACCTGAAAACTTAAATAATATAACTTTAAAATAATAAAATTAAAGGAAAAAAATTATCAAAGAAAATAAAAATAAATACATAAAAAAAACAAACAGATACCTTGAGTTATTTTGAAATTTTTAAAAAACAATCCTATAAAAAAAATATAAAGAAAGTAGGAAACTGAAATACTAATAATATAAATGATAAATAATAAAATTTTAAAAAGGTAAGCTTAAAAAACACCTAGACGGACATTTTATATCCC
>SRLM01000015.1:694210-704262 GCA_015708895.1 Populus ilicifolia
AATTATAAAATCATAAGAAAAATATTAATTTTAAAAAAAAATTAAAGTAAAAAAATAGTAATTAAAATAATAATTATCAAATTTAATAAGAAAAAACACTTAATAAAGGTGATATTGTAATAAAAAAATTATTTTAAAAAATTATCTTAAATAAAATAAATAATAATTAAAAGAATGATGAACAAATTTGAAAGATTAAGAAATTCAAGGGGGATGAGATTGAAAATGAATTCTAATTTATAAATTATTAAAAAATATTTCAAATATTAAATGATAAATTTAAAATAAAAACATCAACTTAAAAGTTAGCAAAAACAAATTCAACAAATAATAACAAATAAAAAGACTTTGTATAATAGACGTCATTCTTAAAATTAAAGTACAATTCTGCAAAAAAAAATAAGAAAACATAATCTTAAATTGAATAAATGTTAAAGGATAAAACTAAAAACAAAATAAGCTTAAATAAAAATATAAAAAAACCAAATAAACCCAATTAAACCTCCTAAACCTAGGCAAGCACCAAAAACTCGCAATTCATGGAATCGTAAACACAAGCTCAACAAAAAAACTTAATTTTCAACTAATGTAATTTTCAAGATTTAAAATGAAAAGAAAATAAATTTAAAAATTTTCTAAAATAAGAAAAAAGGGTAAACAAAAGAATAAGGATTAAATTTGATAAAGAAAAAAAACTTTTAAAAAATAAAATTGTAAAAAAAAAGCTCAATTAAAATTTATTCTAGATAAAATAAACAACAATTAAAAAAATAAGAATCGAATTTAAAAGGTTAAAAAATTAAAAGGGAAAGAAATTGAAAAAAAAATTCTATTTTTATAAATTATTCAAAATAAAACAAATAGTAATAAAAAATTAAATTTAAAGAGAAAACAAATTAAAGGAATTGCTTTGAAATTTTTAAAGAGCAATGTGAAAATCAAGGCAAATAAAGAAAACATCGTCAGTGCCAAATTAGAGGGTCATTTAGAACACACATCATCTCATCATAAAAGGGATGTCAAGATAATTCAAATGTTGCTGTGAAAGGTAGCATCTGGTGGCTAAAAGGCTCCATACATGTTGCTCAAGCAGCATAAGGGGTGTCTATTTGCTGGTGCTTGTTATACATGCACCATTAATTTTTTTTATTAATATTTAATATATGGTAAAATAACATAATGTCCAAAGTAATCATGACATTAACAACAACAAAAAACCATGATAAAATCACCAAAAGGTCCCTCTAAAAGAGCTTAGTTAATTTTCTTTAAAGGTAATAAAATAATTTTATTATTTGAAAAATATGAGAAAGACCAAAATGCTCATGTTTGAAAGATAATATGTTTTTTTTTATTCTATGATTAAATTAGTAATTTTATTGTGCAAAAAAATAAAATGACTAATGCTGTTACTTAATTTTGGACCCCTCATGTTGGAGATGGTGTATACCTCTTTTGAACTAAGTGTAAGAGTTTATCTCATGTTCACCAAAAAATTGACAAAAGCATAGAGAAATATTTTTTTTCAAAAACCTTGTTTGAGCTGTTTTCTGTTTTTTTGTTCTAATTTAGGCTCTAATTTTGATTTGTTTTTGTACGATATCTAATCATCCTAGCTATATTTTGTCACTCATGACATGTTGAAAAATTGACTTACACCTTTTTTAGATCCTACGAATTATTGTTCTTAGTGCAGATTCTTAGTTAGATTTGGATGCTCAATATTGTCAGATAAAAAACTTTTTTTACCAATAAAATTGCTGTCAAAATATGTTCTTTAAAATAATTTTATCTCACTTTGAATCCTCATCAAATTTATAGTCCTAGATGCATAGATAAATTTAGGATTTTGAATAGCTTAATTTTGATATCAGAAACTCAAGATATTCCTATTTGAATATATAATGTGAAGGCGGAGAATCCTGTCACAAGAAGAATGTTGACTTGAGTCTACACTAATTTATTTTTTTGTTCTTATTTTATACTATCAATCACATCAGGATTCTTGGTATTCCTCGGTTTTTGAGTTAAACTCAGAGATCCCTTTTGACTAACCAAATCACTGCTAGATTTTGTTCTGTAAAACAATTTTATCTCACTTTGATTCCTTCATCAAAGTTGTAGTTTTAGACATGTAAATGAATTTGAGCTTTTGAATTACTTGATTTCGATATCAAAGGCTCAAGATATTCTTGTTTGAATATCTAACGTGAAAGTAGAGAATTCTACTGCGAGAAGGATATTGACCCGAGTCTGCACTGGAAAAACTCTATTTTGGCCTCGTTTTTGTGATTTTTGTTCTTATTCCATACTCTCAGTCACATCAAGATTCTCAGTATTTATCAGTTTTCAAGTTAGACCTAGAGATTTCTTTCGACCAACCAAATCACTGCTAGATTCTGTTCTGTATAAGATTTTATTTCACTTCAATTTCTTCATTAAAGTTGTAGTCCTAGACATATAGATAAATTTAAGCTTTTAAATTGCTTGATTTTGATATCAAAAGCTCAAAATATTCTCGTTTAAATATCTCAGGTGAAAGCAGGGATTCCTGCTATGAGAAGGATTTTGCTGAAGTTTGCATAGACATAATCGTAAGATGCTTAAAGTTTGAAAACTAATTGCAGGCTAAAGCACTTTTTTTAGGGCAAGGACGAAATAGAAAAGGTGATAAAATAAAAAAGCTGATTGAAGATAAAATTAGTAGGAAAAAATTGGAGAACCACGTTTTTTTTCTACAATAGCTATCCCGGGAGTAGGCCTCATGTTCCCAACTATGGAAGGAAAGAAATCACTGAAAATCATTAGAATATGCTGGTTTACTACCTTTGCTCACACGAGATTACATCCTAGAGTTAATATAAGATTTTGTTTCCTAAATGTAGTTGCAGATAGACTATATGTAAACATCCTCTACTAACCTAAATGGGGGGAATTGACACGGGGGAACAAAAGAAAAAAAACCATCTTATCTACAGCCGTCTCCCTTTTGGAAAAGAAAACAGAGGAGAAACCCTGTTTTAGGATTTTGAACCATCGGTTTCTTCTCCTTGTAGCCAGACCCGTCATCTCCAACCATCCCAGCCTCCCTCAGCAGCCCCTTTTGTTACTCAAACTAGCAATCCATGTACACCCACACCATCTTCCCCAAACCATGACCACCATCTCCCCCGTAAGCACCAACCCTCACTCTTCTTTATTACCGTGAGCATGCCAGCCATAGCAGTTGTAACCATCTCTTCTCAGTAGAGACAAGACGGACGCGAGTGAGAGGACAGATGAAGAGAAAATACAGAGGGAGAAACAAGGGAAGCACGGGAAAGCAAACTAGAGAAACAAACGGATGAAAAAGAGCACAATAGGGACGAGCAGAAGGAAAGAACATAAACAGAAGAAAACACAGAGGGACCGATCAGGATACCTTTGCCATCGCCTTCGTCCTTTCATTTCCGTCTCTAGTTTTCTTCCGCTCCAGCGGTACAACATTTTCTTTCATATATAATAGTCGAAGCAGCAGCTCACAAGAAAACAGAGAAGAAGCAAGAAAGCACAAAGGGAAGAACATCCATTTCGCCAGCACATCACATCTTCATCATCGTCTTCGCCATCTTTAGAGAAAGCGTCAGTAAGAAGAGAAAGACAGAGACCAACACCAGTTACCAGCGTACATCGTTGTCTTCAGATCTGTGATGACCGTTTGCGCGCAAGAAACTGCAACATCATCATCTTCGCCCGTTTCAGCGCCAAAGACGAGAAGGCAGAAGCTTTGCCCTTTGGCTTGTATGTCATCTTTGGGATTCAAAACAAGCAGGATTTGCAGGAGACCGACGCAAGCAGAGAACAAAAAGGAAAAGAGCTGGAACAGGCGAACATAGACAGACCAGCCAGCACGCCTTCAACGTCGCTATAGCTCCTTCGTTTTTCTCGAAGTCTTTTATTCAAATCTGCATGCATTTCTTGATTGCATATGTTACTATTCAAGTGAAATTTAATTCGCTTGAACAGTAACTCACCACTTTCATTAAGCTGTATGTGTCCAGCCGGGTCACTTGCTTGGGCAAGTGACCAGGCCGGACCTTCTTTTTTTTAGATAAAAAAAAAAAAGGGATTTATTGATTTTCTAGCATATTTATTTTAAGGTCTAANAAAAAAGAAAGGGATTTATTAATTTTCTAGCATATTTATTTTAAGGTCTAAAAAAAATATTAAAATCATATTTAGAATACCCAGTTTTTGGTGCAATGTGACAAATTTATATATATATATATATATATAATTTTCTTGTGTGTTGTATACGACCAATATCCTAACATGTTTTGAATGCTTTTTTTTATACAAAAGTTTCAAAAATATGTTTTCACATGGATTTTTTTAAACACATAAAAATTATTTTCTTGCATTTCTGGATTTTACAACATGTTTGTAAAACTCCAAAAGGTATTGATTAATATTTCAAAAAAATAAAGAAATCTTATTTTGAGGGAAATTCATCTATTATTCACCGTTAATGTTCGGATAAAGAGATCCCAAAGAGATGAATATCCAAAATATTTAATGGGAATAACTTGTTATTATTCACTATTAATATTTGGATAAAGAAACCCGGAGTGGTTAATATCCAAAATATTTAATGAGAATAACTTGTTATTATTCACTATTAATATTTGAATAAAGAAACCCAAAGTGGTTAATATTCAAAATATTTTTTCTAGAAATAATAATTCATCACATATCCTTGAAAGAAACCTCGATTATAATCGAGGATATTTCAATTTTCGACTCCATGATTTGCGAGCTGTCAAAGTATGAAATACTAAGGCAAAAAGGAGGCTTTTAAAGTGCTCTGAATTTTCTTAAATTTCTAAAATTCTGTCTCTCCTCCTTGTGATTTACGAGTCGCAAACTCTTGAAATACTAAAAAAAAAAAAAGCTTTCTAAGCACATGAAATCTCCTTAAATTTCTATCTTAATAAATTTAGTTTGAATTAAACCTAGAAAAATTGATGGGATTAGAAAACATCAACACCATAGCAATTATAAGAAAAACCAAACACCAAGCAACTTACTTTAGATAGGATGTACTAGGAGTGTTAATATCTTCCCTTTACGTAACTAGTTCGTTACCTTAGAATATTTGAAAAACCAGTTAGGATTTCTAGTAACTAAAATACTAGATGACAACTTCTTTACTCACAAAAACAAGAAAATAACCCCAAAACCAATCAATGGTCGTCGCGACGCCGCGCTCCACTAGTAAGGGTGCAACAACTAAGATAATCATATATAATTTGTAAAATATATTTATATCATGATAAAAAAGCATCTTGCCTCAAATATTTAGTTCAAATGTTTTATGACTCAAGAGTAATTGTGACATTACACTATTATAATAAATGGTGTTTTGTATCTTGTTGTATAATAATTCCCCTTCTAGTTATTAGTTTTTGTTAACATTATAGAAAGGTTCAATATCCTTTTTTTTATAAAAAAAGAAAAAAAAGAATTTCATTTTTATGTAAAATTAAAATTAATTTGAGAAAGAAGTATTTTATTTCTTTTATTTTATAATGTTAAAAGGTTTCACTATCATAAAGGAGTCTTGATCCTATTTATGAAGTTTGTTTCTATTTCGTAGGCCTGAAGGCCAATTTAAGGCACGAGAAAAAAATATTAATTTTATAATTTTGACAATCTAATCTATCATTTTTTAATGGAGTGGTTAGTGGATTATGTTTGTTGCTTATGAATCTTTATATATATATATATAGAGAGAGACTCTGATAATTAAATTAGTATCAGTTAAGAGAAAAATTAATTATACTTTTAAAAAAAACTTTTTAAGATAAATTTACCATTGTGAATACAAAGAAAAAGATTAACCCCTTTTAAATGTTATCTTTTTCTTTCTTTTTATAGCTTATTATCGATGTAAACAATGAATCTTACTACTTATTAGACTTTCATATCTGGATTTGACAATTAATTGACTTTAGATACGTATAAGTTTTTTATAATTTATTCTCAACATTTATTATTCATAAATTAAGAAAAAAATATTTTTTATCTTAAAATTAAATGCTCATTTAATGCAATTTTTTATAAAAAAAATTACTAATTTAATTACCAGAAGGTTTTTAAAATTTTCCAAAAAATAATTGTTTTGTAGGAAATTCAATATTTGTCACCAACCTCTCAAATCTTCAGTTATTGACATAAAAATGTAATCATTCATCTTCTAAATATGACTAAAAGTAATTTATCTAACATTCTGAATTTTATAGGACATATAAAAATACTAATAAGCTAACTTGCTTATAAAGAGTAATCACAAAAGATAACTTTTCTATTGAATTCATCGTTGTTTTATTAGGGGATTTTTCTTATAAAGAATCAATTACTAGATTGTTAGCATGTTTCCTTTTGAGCTCATGGACAACAAACTTATTAACCTTTATATCTGAAAAACAATGTGGGTTTCTTCATCAACTTCACTATTCATATAAAAATAGTTTTTTTTAATACAAGCCCTTTTTTCATTTTTTTTATAAAAAATAATTAATTTTCAGACTTTTTTTTAATAATTATCTAGATTATTTTAGAATTAATAAAATTAACTAGATTATATCAAGATAACTTTCACATATTTTAATTTTAAACAATAATTAAATAAAGAGTTTCCCTATCAATTTTATTTTTTTCTCAACTTCATCTATAATTTTATTTTTATTTTACTTGTTGATTAAATTGTTTTTGAATCTATAATTTAAATGGTTCAGATATAAAAAAAACTTTTATATGATTTAATTTTAAATTTAAACTATAAAAAATCAAGTAAAAAGATTTCAAAATAAATTTATTAATTCAAATTTAATAATAATATCAAATAATTCTTTACAATTTAATATTTTTTGTTATGTTTTTTTTTTTAAATCGAATCCGCAGGCAGCGCCAGTGCTGGACTCTGCAGGACGGCCAGCTTGAGACAATTATATAGTGAAAATCATAATTATGCAGAAAATACACACCCGATGCTCCCTCCTAAAATAGACAATCTGGCTTCAATTCCAGATTAATTGGGGTCAACTATATAGATCTTTTGTGCCATGCCACGCTATCAGCACCTCAATAAGCTACCACATAGAATGCCTCGGCCATTGAGATTATCCTCGGCAGCTATACCTCCTCTCATTGAATGGCTCGACCAAATCATTACAATGTTCTTTTAGCAAATGTACAAAATATTAGGCAGCGAGGGAATGATATAAATGGTAGGAAGGTAGATGCTACGTCCATTGCTATAATAACTAAACACTAGTCTGCAGTCGATTCCCGGGAAGGAATAACTACTTGGGATAGCTGCCATGGCAAAGAATTAGTGATTTCACCAGCACATCAATACTTCGCTAGTACCACTGCAGAGAGAACTTGTCTATCCAATAGCAGATGCTTCTCCTGATGTGCATAAGGCATGCATGGGAGCTGAACACAAATTTTACAACGAAGAAAGCCAGTATAAGATTAGCTGTGGAGAAATCCAACATCCCAAGCCTAAGTCACACTCTGCTTTGGTTAAAACTACAAATATACAGTGGTTAAACTGCCCAAAATGTGTCATCCTAGACTTTTAGCATGTTTTCATGACAGCTCATGGACAAGACGTTTATTCATGGACTAGGCAAGATCACCATGATCATTTAACAATATATCAAGGTGAAAATGATTAATACACAGCAACTGCACGCTTCAACTCTCAGCTCACACAAAATCAAAATATCCAACGGCTATATAGATCCATTCTTGAGCATCATGCATCATTTCACGCAATCATATACCAAATGCATCTCTCAATGGAGAGCTATAAGGGATCCACACAATAGAAATGATATAATTCTACAAAAGCTATCAAACCCACAACAACCCTCCCCTCCCACAAAAAGTTTCGACCAAACTCCTGCAAGTGCTCAAATAGCAGGTTCCAAACAAAATGCAAATCAAAACTTTGATCAAATTGACAATAAATTGTGAAGAGAGAGTAAAATCTGAGTCTTAAGACTCCTCAACATTCAACTAATTCAATCCTTCATAACAACACCAAATGCAGCAATCCCAAAATACTAGCATACCTAGCTTCTCTTTAGGCCTCAAATTAGAAGAAACTCTAGCCCTAACTACAACGAGAACAATAACCTCCGCCAACCACAAACCAGCTCAGGCTGGCTATCGGATAGATCCTTTACACCATTCTACATGAATCAAACCAATTCTAAACACAACAATAACCCCGCTCAATCCCAAACTACTCGGGGTCGGAAATCAGTCCTTTACACCTTTCCACACAAATCAAACTCCAATTCTAAACACAACAAGAACAATAACCTCCGTCGACCCCAAACTACCTAGGATCAGATATAAAATATATGATCTTTTAACACCATTCCACACGAAAAGAATTCCATTATACAACAAGAACAATAACCTCCCTCGACCCTGACCCCAAACTACTTGGGGTCGGATATAAAATATGTTATCTTTTACACCATTCCACACGAATCAAACTCCAATTCTAAATACAATCTCTAAACTCATTGAGAAAATAATATGAATGCAAAATTAAAACAACATCGACATCAACTTCAATATCAATATCAATTCAATTCAATTCCATGTAAATTTTTTACAATTTCCATTTCAACATGTAAAATAAAAAAGCCATAAAGCTATTAAGAAAGAAAAACCCTCCAATCTAACATTCATTAGATTAGTGATTAGTCACATCCAAGAAATCAAAACCCTAATCTCCCATCATTCATTCCTTCAAAAGTCATAAACTCATCAATCAATCAAACTAGAGGTATCACATTGGATCCCGCAGATGGTCCACCAATAAAAGAGAACAAACCAGTAGACCCAGCAATATCTTGATCATCCATGAACAAATCCTCAGGATCCCTAAATGCTCCGTGCACACACACAATCCCTACCCCAACCAAAACAGCCGTTATAATCAACGACCCAACGCTCGTCAAGAACACAACGATAACCGTCACCAGAACCAGAATCCCCAAAACCTCCCTGTTCGACATCGTACGGCCGAGCACTACCAGGGGCTGATCTGACGGCCGGAAGGCGTAGAGACCAAGCCAGGCGGCGACGAGTGAGAGGAGGGTGAGGAGGGAGAATGGGTGTGAAAGGAGGGAGAAAGCGAGTACTATTGCGAGGATAGTCAGGTAATTTACTTTGAAGTAGGAGAAGTTTTTGCGTACTCGCGTGGTGGCGTCGGAGAGGGAGAGGGGGCGGGAAAAGGCGGTGCGGTCGACGAGTTCGAGCCAGGGACGGCGGTGGGAGAGGGTAGTGCGGAGGGAAGAGAAGAGGCGCGTGAGGAAGGTGCGAAGGGTGGTGAGGGTTGTGGTGGTGGCGGAGGTGGCGGCGGTGGTTTCAGTGGTAGAGATCGGGAGAGGTTGGGAGGTCATTTTGGGGATTTTCAGCGATCTTGAGGGTAAAATTGTTGATTGCTTTAGAAGGGCTGAATGCGGTTCTATGCAAGGCGGAGTCAATATGTAGGGGAGGTGGGAGGAGTTATGCTGTACTCTTAGGTACCATTATTGAAGTGTTTGCAGCCACTGATTTCAGCTTGACGGTCTTGATTGAGTGGATTAGAATGACGTATGGGTGCATGTTTGCTTTTTGTGGTAGAGGTTGGTTGTATAGTAGCAGAATGAAAAGGCAACAAGAAGCCTTGTGGGGCGGCCGAAGCACTTTCTAGCATAGTTAAAAAAACACACTCAGTGGAATCAATCTGTTTGGTACTGTAATGGTTCCGGTGACAAAAATTATTTTATATAAGTTTTTATTTTTTATAGTAGATTTGATATTTATATATATTTAATTATAATTATAATTATAATTAAATTTAAATAAAAATAATTTAATATATTTAATTAAAAATAATTTAAAATTAAGATTATAAAATAATTTATATATATATTAATAGTTTTAATTTAAATATTATAGATTTAACTTTTGTTATTATATTATAAAATAAATAATATTTA
>SRLM01000015.1:704555-739160 GCA_015708895.1 Populus ilicifolia
ATATATATATATATATCCAGGCATTCTGGCTTCAAGAACCCTTGCCTTTAGCTTCTTTCTTCGTCAGTGCAGTGCCATGTCAAAGGGGAAAGAATCCCAGGCAAGCAGCAGCTTATTCGATTCCTATTTATAGAGCATGCATGCGTTAAATCTCCTCATCCATTCCACAACCTGAGGCTCTCATTCCGATTAATACCACGAAACATACAAGGAAGTGGGAGTTCGCGATCAGGTTTCCTTTCGATATGTGGTAGACGTGACTGGTCACAGAGACTCGTGTTGGCTAATACAACAGAACTATACATTTCCGGTGCTCGCTTCATCAAAAGACTCGGTTTTCCTTTAGGATTCTCCATTGAAGGTAAAGGTGAGATCTTCACACTTTGCAGGTGATGGAATCTATGGCTCGCCAGTTGGATCACGTGTTGCTAGACAAACCAGGGGCTCCCATGATATGTGGTTCTGATGGGTCATGATTTATTGAAACCAATCTCAACACATGAAAACCACAATCTAAAATGATATTAATTTTTTTTTAGCACCCAGCTCTAATTTGAGTAGGGGTATTTTAGCCCTTAGGCATAGATATGTCTGCCTTCAATTCTAAGTTGGACTCTGAATATTCTGGTATCTAATTCCATGTAGAGTTGAATTTCACGTCCCTCAACTTGAGGGTACAACTGAAAAGTCAGTGTATCTATATTTTAAATCTGGGTTAATAATTATTAAACCTATTATCATCTTATTAATAAATAATTTATATTTATATTAATTAGATTTGATGGTATAAATAATAATATAATATTATTTTAATCACATTGATAATTCAAATCAAATAACATAGAAAAACAGGAATATTATTTTAGAAGAGTTTCACACTCTCTAAGAAAATCTATCAATAAAAAAAAGAAAAGCCGTAGCGATCTTTATTTAAAAATCATAGAACATACCGTACATAAAATACAAGAATTTCTAAAAAATAATTCATCCCAAAAAAACTTCATCTAATTTTTGTAACCTCGTCAGGTTCATCTTTCCATTGCGAAGTTACAGCCATCAATGAATTTGATTCGGTGAATAAGCCGATGCTTAGTGGTCTGTGGTCAGATCAAGCCACGTCAGTGATGATCATTTGTCACGTCTCCGCGTAGTGGAAAATCCAGTCGGATATCGGGTCAGGATCAACCATGTTATTGTCTCATACTAGCATTTATTTGTATAGTTAAATATATATTATTAGATTAAATTATTTTTTCATGAATCCTAAGTTGTGGAAATAATAATAAACTTATCTATTGTGTGAAAGATACGAATTTTTACATAAGAAAATATAATAGTATATAATGAAGTCCTCAAAAAACTTTATATAAAAATATTTTTTATTTACAAATTTTTTAATGTTTAAATTAACAAAAATATAAAAAATATATATCTATTATATATAAGGTTATTGAGGCATTGTTTGGAAATATGCTTGCAAATCACGTTCTCAAAAAAATTAATTTTTTTTGTTAAAATTTAATATATTTTATATGTTTTGAATTGTTTTGATGTGTTAATATTAAAAATATTTTTTAAAAAATAAAAAATATTATTGATATATATTTTGATATGAAAAATTATTTAAAAAATAACTACAACTATACCGGTAAACAAACCCTCTTATAAATAAAAGTTATGTTTGAGATTACGGTAATGATAATGATTTAAAGTATTTTTTATTTTTAAATATATTAAAATATTTTTTTATTTTTAAAATCTATTAGAAAGTATAAAAAATTAAAATTAAAAAAAAAACCCACCGTTGCACTACATTTTCAATCACTGTGTGAGTTTCTCTGGGCTAGGAATGTGCTCTGCCTGCCTGCGTGATGGTGCCATGGCTTTGACCGGTGACTGAGTATATTTATGCACCGATGCCCTGAAATTTCTTTACGGTCAAGGAGACACACTAGTGCTAGTCACTGTTGCCGAGCTGGTAATTCATTTGGAATTGATGTTTTGTCATTGCTATTGTACAGGAAAAAATCACTGGTAGCCATTGTTGCTTGTTAGTGGATATGCCATGCCATAGTTATTATGTCATCTTTCTCATTGATAAAGATGTTTATGATAACTAATGTTAATTAGCAGTATAAAGAATAATATCTGCTTCGCTTTTTGTTTTAAAGATCTTAGAATTGACTGGGGATGACAACAGAAGTGAATAGGATCAGAACTCTTCAAAGAAGAAGAAAATTGTTTGATGTATACTTATCATTAAGCTTTATTTATTATTTGTTTTGCTCATCGCTGTTATCAACCATCCTTGATCATGGGAGCAACTACGATAATGATTGAAAAATCATTGAAAAGCTATATTTAAATTAATAATAATTTCATATTAATTATCATCAATGTTTATAATTCATTAATAAAGCTATAATGACTAAAAAAATATTAATCAAATAAAATATTTTTTAAAAATAAATTTAAACCCAAACTTATGAGCTTACAAGCTTACTATCCTGTAAACAAATTTATTTTAAGTTTAGAATTTTTGTTATTTAAAGTTTTTATAGAATAATTTCTCATTTATTTTTAAATAAATTTTTAAATATTTTAATATTTCTCATGCTGGATTGCAAAATCCAAATGGTTTTATCTCAAGCGAATTTCACTTAAAATTTTGCCTTTAAAAGATATGTTGATTTTTATATAAACCATTTCCAACATTAATGAAGAAATTATAGTTATGAAAATAAATTTAAAATATAAAATTAATTAAAAAGAATAAAAATCTAATAAAAAATGATGAATAAATAAATAAATGATCAAGGTACTTTAATTGAAGTATAATTTGTTTTTTTCTAGTCCAATTGACCCGGGCTATAAAAGGAGATACATTCTTCAAGTTTAAATCACTCCCCAGTCATCTAAAACAAAAAAAATAAAAGATATTTGAGATCGTAGTTTAGTAGTTATGGAAGGGATTTTTTTTTTTCAACACTCGGATTCAACTTTTTATATGCATGTTTATCATCTCTATGATACTTTACTTGTTTACTAGTTTTGTAGGATATTTAATAAATTTAAAAATTAGATATGGTGTGCGTAAACTAGACTGAACACCTTGAGTTACCATAAAAAAAAAACTCATTCAAATCAAGAAAACCTAAAAAGAAAAGTAAAGAAGAAAAAGAAAATTACATGAAAATTTGCATTCCAAGTATCATATAAGCTTTAAGCAAGTCCTCCGTCTACTAAAAATCTCAAATACATCACCCATATTCCATAATTAATGCAATACCAAATTCAATCTAGCTTTCATTATTTCTTTACATTAGATTAGATTAAATGTTCATAGTACTCGCATCATAGTTTGCTAAAAAAATTCTTAACTCATTTTTTTAATAAAAAAACTTATCATATCTATTTAAATACGAGTCAAATCTCTCTAATAACTAACTTTATTTAATTTTATGAAACAATCATTTTTCATATAAATATTATGTGCGTTTTAATAGAAATAATAAATTTTTTTAGATAAATCTTATTTAAATCTTAACTAAACTATTAATAATCATCCTCGAAGTTTCATAAGACTTAACCATAAACCACCATGGATATTAAACTCTCATTATCGTAACCAGCATTTCAAAGATTATTGATTCCGCCTCTCATTGAGATTTTTAAGGGATGAGTGACCAATTAGAAACCCGTAAGACAATTGACGTATCAAAATAAAATCTTGCTACAAAATAAAAGGAAAAAAATCCAAAAAAAAACCCAAATTAAATATCAAAATTGCCACCCAGAAACCTCTCATGTCCATCTTTCGTCCACGTCTGCCGTCACGTCCCGTCCCGTCCCTCTCAAATCCAAACCGCGTTGCACAAGGGCATTCTCGTCATCTCTCCATATCACCAGCCTCTTTTTCTTATTCCCTCCTCCACTCCCACTCTCAAAATTCCAGCCACCACTTACTCCAAAACGCAGCCGTTTGACGCAACCCTTGCAGAACCGAAACAGCCAAACACAGCCTTAAAAAATGGCGGCAGAGAACGGAGAGGAGAAGCTGATCGCCGTAGCACGCCACATAGCGAAAACGCTTGGCCACAACGAGTCAATGGCAGACGATATCTTGCAAATCTTCTCCAAATTCGACGGCCGTTTCTCTCGCGAAAAATTTGTCGATAAATTGACAACGGCAGGACAGGAAGAAGAGTTGAGAGCTCTTGACCATATTATCAAGTCCTTAAAGTGTCAGATCTCCCGTTACGTTGCCGCCGAACACTCGATTTGGTCTGACTCCGCCGACTCATCCGCCTTCCTCGACTGTCTCGACGAGCTAATCTCTATTGTCCGTGAACTCTCCGGCTCCATTTATGCCGGAGCGTATCTGTCAAGCGCGGAGGATCTTCTTCAGCAGGCTATGTTTCGGCTGGAAGAAGAGTTCCGTCTGTTAATGGAACGCGGAGGTGAGTCCTTTGAACTTCCTAGATCTTACAAAAACGGTAACGGAGTGTTAACGGCAAACAATAGTAATAATTTATTGTATGATGATTCTGACGAGGATGACCACGATGATAGTGATAGTGAGATTCCGGTCGCGCAGCCTATAAGCAATTATGACGTCATAATTGATGCATTTCCGTCGGGGATTGTTAATGATTTGCATGAAATGGCAAAGAGAATGGTGGTTTCGGGGTATCGTAAGGAGTGTTTACACGTGTATGGTAGTTGCCGTAGGGAGTTTTTGGAGGAAAGCATGTCGAGGTTAGGGTTAGGGAAACTGGGCAATGAAGAAGTGCAAAGGATGCAATGGAATGAATTGGAGGTTGAAATTGATAAGTGGATTAAAGCGGCGAATGTTTCGCTTCGGATTTTGTTTCCGAGCGAGAGGAGGCTGTGTGACCGTGTGTTTTATGGGTTTGGTTCTGTGAATGACTTGTCATTTATGGAGGTCTGTAGGGGGGCGGTGGTGCAGATATTGAATTTCGCAGATGCAGTTGCGATTGAGAGAAGGTCTCCGGAGAGGTTGTTTATGGTTTTGGATTTGTTTGAGACAATGACGGATTTGATGCCGGACTTCGATTATAATTTTAGTGATCAGTATTGTTTGGTTCTTAGGAATGATGCATTGGGGTTATGGAAGAGGTTAAGGGAGGCAATAAGGGGGATTTTTATGGAATTGGAGAATTTGATTAGGCGGGATCCTGCCAAAGCTCCAGTGCCTCATGGAGGGCTTCATCCAATCACGAGATATGTGATGAATTATTTACGCGCTGCGTGCAGGTCAAGAGAGTCGCTAGAGCTGGTTTTTGAGGAGAGTGCGAGTGTTGTTCCAACAAAGGATTCTACTTCATCTTCGCTGTCAGTTCAACTGGAGTGGATTATGGAGTTGTTGGAGAGTAATTTGGAAGTGAAGGCGAAGATTTATGGGGACACTGCGTTGTGCTCTGTTTTCTTGATGAATAATGGGAGGTACATTGTGCAAAAAGTGAAGGATTGTGAATTGGGTTCACTGCTTGGGGATGATTGGATAAGGAAACATACTGCAAAAATCAAGCAATACATTTCGAGTTATCAGAGAAGCACCTGGAACAAGCTCTTGGGGGTGTTGAGAGCAGACTGCAGCCCTGTGGGTGCTAATGTTGGGGGGAAGTCCATGTCTATGAAGGACAGGATTAGGGCATTTAACTCGCAGTTTGAGGAAATTTATAAATCTCAATCTCGATGGATCATATTTGATGATCAGCTAAGAAATGAGCTGAGGATCTCTTTGTCCAATCTAGTGCTGCCTGTTTATAGAAACTTTATTGCGAGGTTTCAAAATACTCCGGATGTGGGAAGGCATGCGGATAGGTTTATTAAGTACAATCTGGAGGACATTGACACCCGGATAAATGAGTTGTTCCAGGGAGGTAATGGATCAGCTGGTGGCAGGAAATGAAGGCAAGCCACTGCATGCTATACTATTGTGTATGAATGCAATCAATGATTTTTAGCTCTTAACTAGATGCGTGAATGTGTTTTGACTCCTTTCTCTTCGTCTTTCTCTTTGTGAATAAAAATTATAGATGCTGTGCCATGATCAATCAAGATGGTGTTCTGCTTCCCTTATGAATTGTATTAAACTAGATCGACATGATAGGTCAATTCATGGCTAATGGCTAACGTACATTTTACTATAGTTATACATGGAAACTAGTTTTATATGGCTAACCCAAAGATAAATTAGTTTGTTTCCAGTCCCTTCTCGAAAGTTATGGTTTTTTTTTAATACCAAAGCAGAGATAACAAAACATTACAATGAAGCATGATTGATAGTAGAAAGAACATAGAATATGATGAACACTTGTTTTTCTTTATAAGAAGTCCTTTTCTTGTGGGGTATGAAGTCTTAAGAAGTTACTGTGAAAGCTGAGAGAAGCTGTGAAATCATATAGTTCTCTAGATAGTTGGTCAGGAACCTGTAGGATGATTAACTAGGAACTTGGAATCATTTTCACATCATTTTACAGGAGGCTGCTGCTTTGACAAGCCCTGTTCCGCAGCACCCTCTGTGTTTCCACAAGAATGTTAGAAAGCTACCCTATAAACAAGGACACGAATCGAACCTAAGATCTCTAAGATCCTGACGAAGCAAGACACTCGTGCGAATATCATCAACTGTTAGGCTTGGACCGGGGACCAATATTTATTCCAACCCAATAAATACAATTCATTAGGAGCAATTATAAATCATTATATATATTTTATCGACATAGGAAAAATTATGCAAGTTTTTTTTTTTTTTATTATCAACAAACACAGAATTAAACACACACATGCAAATGAAAAACTGATGAATTCAATTATGAACTTGTAGGTCATAAATTAACTTCAATTGTGAAGTACAACTAGGTCAATATATATTAATTTAAACCTGCCATCGTGTCATTTATATTCTTCAAAATGCAAAATTATTAATTTTTTTCTTACTACATGATCACTGAGTTGAATTGATAAAAAATACAGTTGTCTTGACTGAGTTAATTGGGTTATAAATTCAAGTTATCAATTGACCTATCCAATGTCGATGTAGTTTAACTAAATTATTTTTTACTTTAAAAACCAGCCTAGAATCAAATTCACAAGTACTCGCTTGTTTTTTTTTTTCCTGTTTTTGAGAAAGGACAAAATAAAAGATAGTGTAACAAAATTGAGAATCAAAGCAGTTCATTTCTCTTTTATGAATCAATCTTGGACTTGGAAATTCTGTGGTCCAAATATGATAAAATAGTAATAAAGATCTGTAATAAGTGATTTGATAAATTAAAATACTCTAACAAACCTCTCCTCCTGTCAGGAAACATGAAACAAAACATATAAAAATATATTTGTTCATAAGGTGGTTAATTACAATGGCATGCTAGCCATGGGCAATCCATGAAGGTTTAATCTTTTAAGTTTCAGCATGAAACACGCAAGGCCATGTATATAATATTTGAGCATGAGATATAGTGTAATCTTACCAACTACCGATTCCTCATAAGCAAACTTTTATAATAATTACATGATGATTGCTGCAAAATCTGCAAACTTATACAAGATTGAATCTGCTAGCATCGTGCAATAAGAGACAAAAAGATTGATTTTTCTCGAAGTTCCATGGATTTTGTTTCTGAAAACAAAATTTTTTGCATGAAATGTCAGCTCAAGTTTGATCCTTTACACTTCAAATTCGATCAGGATCTCCATGGATAATTGCAATTCACATGCCCCGACACTGCATTTTATTTGATAGAAATGGCTTTTTGACAGGACTGCGTGGAGCTTGAGTAACCACTTTTCATATTAATTGAAATATATATATATATATATAAAATCAAGGTTTCCAGCTTGTGCTATTAATGTTGGTCTTTTTGCTCCTCCTATTTTATATTGTTCCTGGGTCCATGTCTTTACATCCAGCCATTTAGATGATCACTGCCTTATTGTTAAGTTATGATTCTGATTAGACTTATGTGGGCTTTTTTTTCCCGTCTCCACCCTCCACCCTCCTCCTTAACCCCTTTTATTTCTAATGCCATATATTAATCAATAGTGTTGATGTATTTTTGTTTAAAGATTGGGATAGTATTTGGATATTGTCTCTGTTAAAAATAAAATTAAGACAATAAAAAAATAGAAGACATGTCTCTGTATATATATTTCTTTAAAATGATAGAAATTAATTTTAAAAATATATTTATTTAATGCTTTTGTTTTTGTCTTCTTCTCTCTAATAAAACGCGTTTTTGCTCCTCTTGCTTCTATTGTATTTTTGGACACTAATTAATTACAGTAATTAATTGCAGGATTCAGGATAAAAAATAAAATATTCATGATATAATTTATATTATTTTTTAATATATTTTTTTAAATAAAAATTTTTTAAATTAAAATTTAAATAAATTCATGCTATCTTATACTTAATTTTTATTAAATAAATAATAAGTGATGAAATTTAAATTTATGACGGTTTAGTTATCAAGATTATGATACTGTATAAAAGAATTATCTCAATCCAATAACTTAAAATGTTAGGTAAGATTTTAAAATATAAATTATATTATTTTCTAAAATATAACATGTTTTATTTTACTTATATAACTTATGAATTAGTTTGTAGCTTAACTTCACATATCGGAAAGATAATTTTCAATCTTTAGCAGCCACGATAACTTGCTAAAACAAGGACAATCGAACATAACGTATATATTTAGTTACCTTGTAATAATCAAGTTGATGAAGGCACCCCAGTTTCTTGCTGCATCAAACAATCCTAGCTGCAGTGGATTGTGCAGAAATTAACTGTTGAGGGTCCTTCCACTAAACAAATAAACAAACATTTCAGTGACCTTCCACTATAAGATTTTTCGAACTAATTATGGTGTGACATGAAATGTTTCACATGAACTAAAAATAATCAATAAACAAACAAATGAAATACTTATATATTTAGCAAATTAAATGTAGCAATCAAAATATATATTAGGATTTTATAAAACGATGGTATGAAATTCTATGGGCTTAAACTCAATGAAAACAAGACTAGATATTGGCTAATCAAAATACTTGATTATAATGCATGAACTCCACACCTCGTTGCTGAAGAAAAGAAAAGAAGTGAGAAAGTGCTAATGAACTATTTAAAGTTAATTAATTCCACTTCTCTCTCACACTATTTCAGACCTCTCGTTAATTATTCCTTTATCACATATGACCATCACTCTCATCAACCCCCTCATTAATTTTGGCAATCACAACTAAAAAAATAAAAAATAAAATAAAATAAAATATTAACAACGTAGGATGCAAGCAACTAGTCGTGATCACCACCCTTTTGTCATTTTGTTCAACAAAATATTTGATTTTTCATTGAATCAAATGTCAATTCAAATTTCATAACTTGTCTTCTTTCTAATTTACAATTCCCACATAAATCTTTCATGATACAACAAAATTGATAAGAAAATGAGCCTACTAGCTACAGATTCTACGAACATTAAATCCCATAAAACAATTGGATATATACACTGAATCAGATTCAATTAAAGCCACAAGACTCGTGTAAATAATTTAACCTCGAGCAGCAAACAAAACCCTACAATATTATACTGCCAGCTACCTTTACCAGACAAATCAAAAGCTCAAGATAACTTGCATGATCAGTATTATTATATATTGCCCAACGTACCTAGAGATAACCACCACATAAGTGTACAAAAACAGTATTAAGTATGAGAGCATGCCTCGTGGGATTGGCTGGTGGGTAGCAAATATTTCAGTAAGGTCTGGTACGACTAATCTTTTAAGTGATGCTTCTTTTTCTTATTATTCACCATAAATATGGACTGTTTTGTTGCTTTCTCCTGAAAGAAAAACAAAAGAGAGGTGCTTCTATTTTTAAAGGATACGCCTAGTTTCAAATTTGGGGTTTGGAAGAGATTGAATGAAGATTTAAGAATTTCGAGTAGTTTATTAATATAAATTATATTTTAAAATTTTATCTAACAGTTTAAATTATTAGATTAAATTAGTTCTTTAATATAATATTAGAGTTTTGATAACCAAGTTGTCATAAGTTTGAATCTCATTATTTCTTATTTATTAATAATAATTAAGCATAAAATAGTATGTGCTTGTGCAAGTTTTAAGTTTAAATAGTTTTTATTTGAGGGAATATATTAGAAAATAATATTAAACTCAAAGAAATAGACGGGGCCCCACTTAAGCAATGAAGCATGTGGTTTAATTCGATACAAAGCAAAGAACTTTACCAAGGCTTGACATGCTGCAAATCCTCTTGAAAGAGAGGGATGCCTTCGAGAAAAATACAGGATTTCCAATCCTAGTAGGAAAAGGAGGGAAACAGATACTAAATTTAAAGTGAGTAAACAGAATTCCATACTCAATACTCAATTTAAAGTGAGTAAACAGAATTCCATATTCAATCTCATAGATATATATAGAATTCTGTGGAAAGCTGTATGTCAGGAACCAGATTTGAATTGGTGACACGAGGATTTTCAGTCCTCTACTCTACTTACTGAGCTATCCTGATCATTTCTGATGCTCCATCTTTCTAATTTTATTATGGATTTTATAGGATTTCTAAGAATTCTTTGACTTCTTTCGAAAGCAGATGATTATTCATCTCCTTCGCACCTTCCGTGAATAACTAGGACATTGAGGAACATCCAGAAAGGCATTTAGGGAATCAGTCTGATGCTATCTTTGTTCATTCCGTTCGAAGAAAAAAAGGATCCCAAAGAATCAATCTTTCTGGGTTGAAGTGGTTCTTCGATAGTTATTGTAATTCTATAGTTTAATCAAATCATAGATATAATACCTCATATAAGATTTACTTATTTTAAGATTTAGATCACGAGTTGAACAAATTGACTCATGAATTAACTTAAAATATAATTTTTTAATAAAAAAACAATTGTTGAAACAATATCTTTTTATTTTATAAATAAAAATAAAAATTAATGGTGTTTTGATAGAAAACAATAGTTCAAAGTAAAACCTGTCCAAGCCAAGCTCCAAGTTAGTAGGTACCAAAATGATAGGTTTGAATCAAGTTGAGTTTTATAATTATGAATAAGACTTTTTTGGTCCTATTATACATTTTTTTTTTAAAAAAAGACAAGGCTAGATTACCAAATTGACTTGTTAGACTAAATCAAAAATTGATTTGTTAGACTAAATCAAACTAGATTTTATAACTACCGATAAGGCTTTTTTAACCTCTTATACATTTTACAAAAGAGAAAAAAATGATGCTGTTCTTTTTAGTGAGAGAGATTTAGATTCAAGTTTGTAAAAATTAAAGCTATTGGTTTTTTATTGACGATATGAAACCTTGTGAATTAAATGTGATCATTTTTATTCGATTTGGTTTTTATAAAAAAAATAACCAAACTAATTTTTTCAACAAACTAAAACCAAACTGAAACCTGTTCAAACCGATCGGTTTTGGTTCTGTTTTTTAAAAAAACTAGTTCAAACTAGTTAGGCTAGGTTTTGGCTCAGTTTTTTCTGGTTTGTTTTTTTTTTTTTTTTAATTTTAGGCTTATAAAACTAAAATCGAATCGGTTAATTGGTTTTTTTTCAACGGTTTGGTTTTTTATGTTATTTTTTTAGTTTTTTCAATTTAATCAGTGTTTTAGTTTTTTGCTCACCTTTGTTGTGAACATACTTTTGTAATAAAAAAACTACTCTATTGATTTTTGTGATACTAGTTGGTAAAATATATTCTTAGTTTCTCAAACAATATGGTTCAAATTCTTCTTCTAGTAATTATCTTCTTATTTTAAAACAAATTATAATAATGAATTTAATTTTGATAAATTACAGCTGGTAGAAAAATAAAATTAAAAAATCATGAATAAATTTGCACAATATACACCATTTTAACCTAAAAAAAGTAATCCGATTACAAAAAAACGGAGCTCAAATCACACTCTTGTAACCGCACCAACTTATTACTAATTAATTAGGGTTTTCACCTTGGCTTTAGTGTAAAGACAGGCTTGACTCACGTTGTTCAATAATGGGATGGATAGTCTCCTTTGCTTCTGTTTAAAATGGATTAAATCTTATTAAGAATCTCGTAGTACGAAGGGCAGGCCTCGTGCATTCACTTAAATACCATTATTGTCTGTAGATAGCGAACCGTAATTGGGTTTTATGGTCGGTGCCTGAGACCTCCATGCATGGCAGGAAGCTTCCTTAGCTAATGTACGAAACAAGGCCACCTCTTCGGATGAATAGTCCACACAAGCAGACAAAATCCTTAATTAATTAAGAGTTAATCACCACTTAATTTAGTAAAATTAACCTGCTTAGGTGGGTGGGTTGTAATCCATTTTCATATTAACGACTAGTAATAAACATTCTATCAATGTTTTTATTCATATCTAAATTATTTAGGTTGATTGAATATGACTTTGATGATTAACATTTTCTTTATAATTTGAGAGATACAAATTATGGGACATTCTATCAATATTGGTTTTATGGGATGATAGTGTCCCTTTCAAAACTTCACCAACTTATTTCATGATTTGAATTAAATCTTAAATTTAATATTCAATTAAAAAAATATTAAATTGATGTTTTTAGTAGTATTTTTTAATAATTTTGATGTACTGATATTAAAAAAATAAAAATCTAAATTTTTTATGTAATTTTAGGTAAAAAACACTTTTGAAAAGTAACAGATATCATATTTTTAATATACACAGTAATATTCATCAATACAAATTTAATTCAAAGATATTTTTAATAAATAACTTTATTAGAATTAATTGAGGATTAAAGATTTTAGGAGTTTGTTTTAATTTCTCATTTCATTTCAAATTAATAAGATCAGATTAAGAACTAATAAACTTAATTATACCTAACTTGGTAGGACTCACAAGTTGTCAAAGGGCATGGTACATACACCGAAAGATTCTAATAAAGGCAGGCCTGCAATCCAGGGTGCCAAAACAAAAGAAATAATTAAGAAGTTGTAATTTTATTATGTCTACTATAAGATGACGAATTAATCATTTTTAATTAATATTATAGAGATATTTAGCTGGCCCCAATTTTTTTTAAAACAAAGTTTAATCCCTGGAAGAGAGAAAATTTGTTCTCTATTTTTTTGATAAAAAAAATTGTATTAAAGACAGCTTGATTAGTTTATAGATGCCACAACTAAACAAATTAATGTCACCCAAAGATCTCCTTCCATTAGTCTTCAACTTTTTATAGTTTTCCTTTATTTTTGGTTAAACAAAAACATATATGGAATAAATGGGAGAGGTATAATTAAATACACAAAAAATAAGAAAATAAAATCAAAAGAAAAAATTATTATTTTTTATTTTTATAAATTATAAAAGTATTTGAATATTATTTGATTATTATCTCAACACATAAAAGACAAGTATGATTGAGACAGGAGCAACGCGTTCTCGTATAACTTTCTTTTTTTAAAAAAATCATTTTAAAATTATTAAATATATTTATTTTATATTTTATGTCTTTTTTATTTTGATAAAGTAACCAAATACAACCTTGTATCTTCAAACATATTTATTTATTGTTTTTATCTTAATTCTCTAATTAAATATATTTTTATTGATTTTATATACCTTTTTATTCCGCACTAATCAAACACAATCTTATATCTTCCAAACAATTAGCCTAATTTTTTTTCTCTTGTTTCCTTTTTGGCGGGCAATACAAGTTGAAGGAGAATAGCTGCTTCTTTTTTCTTTTTATTTTCATTCTTTATCTCCAAGGTGGTTTAACAATCTTTTTTTTTGTCATCCATTATAATTTCTCAAGTAAAAAAAAAAAATAGAGCCAATATAATTAATTATTGATTAGAATCAGTGATCTAAGGATTGAATAAAATAAGAATTGGTTATAATTTTAGTTCAATCACATCTTATTTGAGACGACTTTAAGAGATTGTTTGAGTACGTGGTTGTGGTTGTTTTTTAAATAATTTTTTATGTTAAAATACATGTTAATAATTTTTTTATTCTTAAAAAATTATTTTTAACATCAACATATCAAAATAATTTAAAAATATTAAAAATATATTAATTTAAAATAAATTAAAAAATTATTTTTAAAAATTATTTTTAAAACATAAAAATAAATATACTCTGGTAGTTTACATGACAGTTGCCTACTGCTAAAAACTACAATGGTTAGAAAGTCAAATTAAAGCCCAGGGCATGCATCTATCCTTGCCAGCATTGCTTCGATGATACACACATCCTAGCCAGAACTCACACTAAATATAATTAATATCTAATATATTGTCTAATTATTGTCTTGAAATATAAAAAATTAAAATAATATATACAAATAAGATATAACTTTTATACTTATTGTATCCTTATCACGAGAGCGTGACATTGTAATGAATCTTTTAAGAAGGGTTTTGGAGGTTTTTAACTTAATTAAAAAGTTGTTACTAGTATTATAATTGTTAAGAATTCTAATTATTATTTTTAAATGATTCTAGACCAAAAATTAATTATGTAAAGAAAAGTTATTAGCACCTCTAAAATTCATTGAGAAACCTTTAAGTGCGAATACTCAAAAAGCATGTCATTTTTTGCATACTAGTTTTATTGTCAGAGCTAACTGAGTTCATTTTTGAGGCCTTGGTAAAAACATTATAACATTATTATTCTTTGAAACCATTTGTAATTGATAGAGAAAACCTGTACCTTTTATTTGAAATCAACCTCACTCAATTTGGTAGTCTATAACTTAATATCTATTCGTTTGAAGTTGCTAACTTGATCAACTAAAACTGTCTAAATAGAAATGCCTAACTGATGAACAATGTATTACTCATCTTCCATTTATTAAGTTTAAATGACATGTCGTTTAAGGTTTTTAATTTGGGATTAGCAAATATCAATCGAATCTTTATTCTTTCAATTGCTTTTAATTATACTCATAATTGCCTCAAATCTTTTAATTTTATGCAATGTCTCCCCTGTCAAACTCAATCGTTAACTCTTAAGTTTATTTTATTTTCATTTTATTTATTGGTTTTGAATTTGTGCATTTAGATCCTTTATTGATTAATAAACATTTTTTTTTAATTTGACCCTGATTTGGTTAATTTCAACTCCTATATTTACCCACCTTTTTTCAATTGATCTTTGATTTCAAATTTCTTCAATTAAGTTTCTGATTACCCATAAAACATCTATATTCATGCAATTAAGCGTTTGATTTGACTAAATTAACTTTTAAAAATTATAATTCAACCCTCAAACTTTAATTTCTTCCCATTAAAGCGTAAATTAATTTTAAAAATCAATTTTCTTACAATTAAGCTATCAATAAATTCAATTAAACCTTAAAAACTTTACTTGAGTCCTAAGATATTTAATTTTATATTTTTCTTTTCAAATTAAATTTTATTTGCCAATAAAATATTTAATAGTTGAAAATACACTGCTAAAATTTTTAATCATATATATTTAATCTTTCTTAACTAGTTTTTGATCCTTTCCGGGGTGTTTTAGTATACTTTTCTCATTATATATATATATATATCCTACCAACATTTTTTATTTTTTTTGTATTTTCTTTCTCTTTTTTTTTTTAAATTTTGTTTATGTAGGGGTCAACAATAAGTAACAACAACATGTTTTGTTTTAAAATGATAAAAATTCACTCTAAAAATATTATAGAAATTGATTTGTTTTATGTTTCTGTAGATGTCTTTCCAACTAAACTTAACATGTTTATGTTTTTTTATATTAAAATACTAACGAAACATAGCTTAACAAAACCAAACGAAACTGTATACTTATTCATTTTTCTCACATTTTCATGTTATTTTTTTTATTTTTAAGTTTCATTTAAATCCCTGCATGTGGATGCATCCAATAAAACACTTAAATATATATTAAAAAAATGATTGAAAAGAGGGTCGAATATTTAAATATTTTTGAAACGTTACGATTGGTAATTAAGAAATCTTAAACTACAAAGAACAACATGGATTATTGTTAAATCTACGGGGATGAAAACATATAATTTATCTTATTTTATTTCACAAAAGGTTAGCTTATAAAACACACTCCCAGGAATGTAACATGTACTCTTGCATTGTCATTCCGTACCTAATAATAATTGATTTTCAGTCTTAAGCCATTATTTTAATTTCCATTGATGTGCCTAAGTTTCATTCCTTCCTATATTCGTGATAATTAACTAGTTATTGGCTGATGCTGCGGGACCAATTATTTCATAAATACTGTATTTGTACCGGACCTACAATTGTTAAATCAATTAACGATAGAAGGCTATACGTATGTCTTTGCCAAAAATACCCTCCTTTACATTTGAATTTTTTAGACCTATTTGGAATTGTGATACCCAAACTGATTTAAAATGTTTTTTTAGAAATATATTAAAATAATATTTTTTTAATTTTTAAAAATTATTTTTGAGATCAACACATCAAAATAATTTAAAAAAATAAAAAAAATATATTTTTTAACAATATTTTTTAAAAATTTAAGAGAACGCGGTTTCAAGGCGTTCCCAAACGGTCTCTAAATCACTCATTTGAAACATAAGCTCTTGCCTTAGTTGGGTATAATCCAACAAAATCTAACTTTAAAAAAAATATTATTTTAATTTATGTAAGTTAATCTAGATTAACCTCTTAACCCAAACTTAGTTTAATAAGAAACCTAATTTGTATCCATATTATACCATAATATGTCCATCATATAAGAAAACAACTATTAAAAGAAAAATAACATGATACAAGTGAATCCAATTATCTCGAAAATTGACAATAAAATCATTCTTTAGTGAAAAATAAAAATCATTGTTATTTTTAAAGTGTTAGAAAATAATATAAATCATATCCTGATACCTCACCTAACAGCTTAAGTATTAGGTTGAGATGGTTCTTTGATATGGTATCAGAGCCTCGATGACCAATAAATTTGAATCTTATCATCATTATTTATTTGATAAAAATTAAGTACAAAGTAATGTGAACTTATATAAATTTTAAGGCTAAAGAATTTTCACTGGAGAAGATATGTTAAAGAATAATAAAAATCATATTCTAAGATATTACATAAGAGTTTAAACTATTGACTTAAGATAATTTTCTGATATAGAGAAATGTCAAAACATTATTAAAAAAATTTAAAGTTAATTAAAATATAATTTTTAATTAAAACATTTAAAGTTAATTAAGATACGATTTTCACTTAACACAAGTACTATAGATACAAACAAAAAGGATGAATATCAATTGCCATTTAACTTACTTAAAAAATATATTTTAAACAAAATAATTCAGCCGAAGTTTTCACCATTTATAGAGTTCTGTGTCGGATTTTTTTTTGATTTACGTGGGGTGTCCGGGCCAGCTTGCGCGCACCACGACTAATCCCCACGACCCACTGAATACTCTGTAAACTCAGTAGGCATGTAAGGCACCGCAGGGGTGACAGGCGTGCACGCCAGGGCTCGAACCCAGGTGCAGTGGAAGGAGATAAACCCCTTCCACCGCTAAGCCAAGCCCTCAAATGCAAAGGTGTCAAGTGTCGGATTTAACTATATAAATGGAGGAATAACCACAGTTTCATGCATGGTAAAGGTGTCAAGTGTCAACCAGCATTTAATAATTTACTCCCTTTATCAATGACCCAATTAGTTTGGATCCATGAGAGAAGGGAAATAAAAATAAATAAATTCCAGGAACATGGAAAATAGGAACTTTGATTTTGATGTGTATTAAATCAGGTATAATGATATCAAAAAAATATTTAAATAGTTAGATGAGATTTTAAAATATAATTTATATTATTATTTAATAATAATTTAACTCAAATGAGCTCATTGTTTAAACTTATGTTATCATTTTCATTTGGAATTTAAAGGACAAAGGATCGAGATTATAACTTTGAATGACCTTCAAAGTGAATGATTATTTTTCTAATCACTTGAATCAATCTCGTAAAAACAAGAGAAATGATGCAATGTTCTTACGTGAAAGTGAGTTTAAAGATATAATTAAAACAAGTAATCAATGGAAACTTAACTAAACCCATATAGAAGAAAGGGCTTTGGCCATTGGAACTATCAACTACTTAATTAGCAATATATATTAACCAAAAGATCACTCATTTTTGGTCACTTTCTTCATTGTCAATCCAAAATAAAATAATGCACATTCTACTTTGTTTTTTATGGGTAGCACGGTTGTTCCTATAAAACCTTGTCCTCCCTTGATCGCATTCTTGACAAAGAAAGAAGAAGAAAAGGAGGCACAAAAAAAGAGTTCCAAACTCCACACACCACAAAAGAGAGAGTTCATTTCCATAGAAATGGGCAATAGCTTAAGGTGTTGTTTGGCTTGTGTTCTTCCTTGTGGAGCTCTAGACTTGATCCGAGTAGTTCATTTGAATGGCCACGTAGAAGAAATCACAGGTCCAATCACAGCTGCTGAAGTCCTTAAGGCAAACCCTAATCATGTTCTAAGCAAACCTTCTTCTCAAAGTGTTGTTCGAAAAATCTTGATTCTCTCCCCGGAATCCGAGCTCAAAAGAGGCAGCATATATTTCTTGATTCCATCTTCTTCAATGCCCGGTGAGAAGAAAAAAGGTGGTAATAATTGTAGCCACAAGAGCAAGTCTTCATCAAAGAAAAGCAAAAAATATTGCAACATCAATAAGGATGTACAAGAATGTGATCGTCACCTAAACGACTTAGTCTCGGAAAAGAAACCATCTCGTCGTGATCGCCGGACCAGTCGTGTCAGAGTATGGCGGCCTCATTTACAAAGCATCTCCGAGGACTATCAAGTTTTGTCCGGTTCTGGATTTTGACGTTCCCCAGAGGAGGCAAGAGGGTGCAATTATTTGCAACGGGGACGTTTTCTGATGAACATGGTGGGGTTAATGGTTTTTCCTATTTCCTCTTTTTTGTGTATAAATTTTTATATTTTGATTTTAGTTTTCCTTCTTCGATCTGCATATAATAATGGCAGGTTGAGGATTTCAATATTCATCGGATCACGATCCGTTTGTTTTAATCTTCAAGTAAATTATTTGATGAAGAAAGAAAAAAAGTTTGTGATGATGAAATATTTCGCATTTGCATCCACAATTCCCAAGTAAATACATCTTTTTATTCACAAAAAAATACATGTTTCTTAAATTTCTCGATTTTTGTTTTAATATATGAGCTGAAATAATTTGGTGGGATTTGTTGTCCTGACAAAGATTGATTAATTACTCTTTGATTATTCGCAGCTAGAAGAGATTGTTTTAAAACAAGAAAGTAAACACAAGGGAAATGATTCAAATCCATTGATAGAGAGCAAGACAGTTTTCGAGGAATTAAAATCCATTGCTCAAATTGATTTCGTATAGATCACAAATGACAAATCTAAGCAAGTTATGAATGATCTACACATACAACATGTATTCAATTTCTCAAGGAAATACTATAATTTAGATATACTCCATCGATCATGTTATAATTAATCAACTACTATGTATGCCTGTCACGATTCTTTTCGTATAACTTATGCATCCAAAACACCTTTAATTATGCATTAATCTTGTTTAATAACTTTGGTATGGCTCAATGTCAACATGTTTAAGGTTATGGGCACTTCCTCAAAGATTAACATGAAATGTCTCGGCCACTTCAATGATTAACATATAGCTAGATGTTTAGTTTCAACTTAATTTTTGTCCTATTGTACGTGACATACAATTGACTTCAAAAATCTTACAGCTAATACAGCATTCATCAAGGAAGATTCAAGGGCATTAATTGTCTATTAGTTAAACAAATCAAGTGGCTTGCTACTTAGGGTGGAGACCAGTTGTGATTATTTGAATTAAGAGCATAAATTTACTTAGCACTGATGCACGCTGTAGTGGAGACCATCATCATATATGTGAATAAACTATGATTTTGCTGGAGTCCAAATGTTTTGGCAAATGTAAGGCATTTAAAGCCAACCAATAGAGGGAATATTAGACAACAATTTCTAAAAAGCCAGTAGATTGCATATCAAGGATGATGATTAATTACCAGCTCTTACGTACACCTGTTTCCAAGTTACTGTACAATCGGGGATCCATTTGTAAAGGAGAAGACAAGTTTACTATATATGAATTTAATATTTATATTTCAAGTGGATAATTAATTTTCAAAGAGTTATTGATTTAATCTTTCCCAAATAAATTCACAGAGTAATTAATTCCATTATTTTCAAACAAGTTCATAGAGAATCAATTTATTGAGGGGGTGGAATATACTAAAGATTCCATCATTAAGGGGCTATGAACTTGTTCAGGACATCATTAAGGGGCTATAAATAGCACTTCTGTTCAGGACATCTATTAGAAAATTCATGTTTGAATATATTGAAGTTTTAATTTTTATCAACTTAAGAATACGATGCTTGCTTGCTATTTGTGGTGCCCTTCTTCTACTTAATTCTACAAATTGAGAGATAACTTAATTATATATATTCATCTAAATCATGATTTGAATGATTAGCTATTAAACCCGGTTCAGTCTAGCGGGTCAACAGGTCATCATGTTGATCTAATTAAAACTTGAATAAAATCTTATTTAATTTAAAAAGAATTCATAATATTATTTTAATTTTAAATCTTAAAACAATGCTATTGTAAATTAATTAAGTTAATTTCCTCAATTTATTATCTAAGTCATTAGTTTTATAATGAATACTTAAATTACAAATTCCCATGAATCTTTTTCTTAAAAATATTGCAAGAAAGAGAAACAATATTAAGTTTGTTAGATGGAAGGACATAAACTCCAACTCCTAGTATTAATAATAGTCATTGCATATGAATCCAGAAGAACCCAAACAGTGACAACTCCAAGCCACATAAAAATAACGGAAATAAAGCTGGCAAACCCCCCAAAATGTTACATCGAATAACTCAATCTTCACATGGATTCCCTATTCCCACTCTCCATAAACATAAGACAAAACAATATATTATATATGTTTAGGCCTGCCAGCCTTAATTGATTTTTGTTTGATATATCATACACTTAATTATTCCACTCCCATTTTCAGGAATCTTTTATTATCCAAAGTTATTTCTTGAGTTTGAATTTAATTGCTTGGCGCAACTCAACTCTAATCTTTCCAGTGAAATCATCAATAAACAAGAGTTTGCACCCAATTTTTCTTGATATTTAAATATTTTTTCTTATAAATATTATTATTAAATATGGTCAGTCCTGACGAGTTAATATGAAACTTGATTCAAGCAGATTTAAATAAAAATTAATTTAATTAATTTAAAGTTATATAACAGGGTGTAACCTTATAAAATCTGGTTTAACATTTTACTTTTTTTTTTAAATAACATTGTTTTAATTGAATAGAACCAACTAGAATTATTCTGCACAATCCGTGAACTCAACCTAAAGGTGTGCCATATGTCAAGTCGTGTTTAATAATTTTGGTTAAAAGTAACGAGCTTGGAGCATAAATCGGGCATTCCTGATTGCTAGCAAGTAGCAACATTAACTCCTGAAAGAACAACTCTCATTGAAAGGAAAATGAAAGAACCTAATATCAAATTTGATACTGACTATTAATTCCTAGTTCATATTTAGCAAATATACAACATCAATTAAATTTCTTTCCAAAACAAAATTTTCCTATAGCCTGAAATATCAACTCATGTTGCCTCTTTATCTATATTTTCTATGGCATTCCACCGTTTGTTAGAATCACCAATTATTTTTACAGTTTCTGCTGAACCTTCCAACAGGTTTTTTACACTATTAATCCAGTCTTAAGCTCTAGAAATTTGTTGTTGCACCACAAGCACAGAAACCTGACACTGGGAATCTGATGATGTTAGCATGTCTCCCATGAATCCCAGCTCTGGGAACTCACTCCATTCGGTAAGTCCCTCAAACAATGGTGAGCACCTGCCATAGGATCTGCCCACCAAAATTAGATCAAATGAATTTTCGATAGATGTAATCAGCCTAATCAATTCTACGCAATCGTTTACGGATTCCTGTCTGTACGAATGTTGCCTTTTTCCTGCGGATTGGATCTTGTATTCGGTGATAATGTCATTGTCAAGCTCCATCTCATGAAAATCCTGGCTTGTTCTGGCTAGATCGATCAAATGGATCACGGTGAGAGCAACTTTAGGGTGTTTAGCCATTCGCAAACCGTATGCTAATGCTTCTCTATCATCACTTCCATGAGCAAAAAAGATTCCGATGTCGTATAAATTATTATTTTTGGAGGCACTTGAGGTGCCTCGATTGACCAAGATTCCTACGGAGCATGGAGCCTTCTCCAGAATGTGACGATTAACAGACCTGGCTTCTGCAATGTTTTCTATCCCGTGAAGTCTCCATTGTTTGTGAAATGGGATGATCACCAAGGATGTGCTCTTCTCTGCAGCAAGCCTACAAACTTCTTCGTGTATGGTGGAAAAAGGAGATATGGATGTGAATAAGTTGACGACAATATTACCATTGCACTCTTGCTCGTATAATCTGAAGGCATTGATGATATGACTAGAATCCTTAGCATGGAATTTCGCACTTTTTCCAGGCTCATGATGCACGAGGAGTGGGACTAAACTGCCCGTAAGCTGGATCAGGTGGACTACATAACAGCACATGGGAGTCTTGGCAGTTGGATTGGTTACTTCAAGAAGTCTAATGATACAAGGGGTGGAATCTTGGTGATATATGCAGGCCAGAATGCGGAACTCCATGTGGAGATTAGTATGTTGGATTGTTCTTTTTTTGCAGGATGCATACTTTTTGGATGGATCGTAGAGTAATTTGATTATCGGTGTGAAGGTCCCTGACAAAAAAAGCATGTTGATGACCATGATACTATACATTTGAGTGTCAAGAAGCTGCAACAAGTAAAGCAGAAACATGTTATTTTATGCACAATATGAGGCAGTCATTGATAAGAAGTAAGGGAATGCATACAGTTCAGTAGTGGAATAGGATAAAGGTCATTACGGAGAGGAATTTGCCGTGCTGCATGAGCAGGACATCCGAAACGCCTTGACAACTCATTACAAGGCCTAATGAAAATGCTTCAACTGGAGGTATGTTGAAGTAGAGTGCAGGCAACATGCCACCTAAAAGTTTCCCAATGAAGCTGCTTACACCAAATATACTGACAACAGTAACTGTTTTCAAATGTATCGAAAGTATGTTGACACCAGCGACACTGAACACAAAATAGCTCGGCAGGAGAATGGAAGAAACAAATGATTCAATCTTGTTGACTAGTGCTGATCCTAATGGTGGACCATGTGGCACTGCCATGCCCAAAGCAACAGCCCCAAATAACACATGGAGCCCAAAAACTTCACTCAGGAATGCACATCCTAACAGCATGATAAAGATGGAGATAACATACGTCTCTTTGACCTGTTTTCCTTCTGATGTTTTCCCATTCATCCAAGTCATTAAGGGCCTTAATAGAAAGAATATGATTATCACCAGCAATATTGCAAAGATTAAAATCAATGCAATGAAATCATGAGTTTCCTCTCGATCTATGAGTAAGAAAAAAGAAGTCAGGGACCAACTACAAGTGCCACTGATCATTGATGAAGATATTGCTAACTGGCCAAGCTCCGAATTTATGAGCTTCAAATCAGTGACGAGGCAGACAATGACATGAAAGGAGGTAACAGATTGAAAAACTGCAATGTAAGGAACACAATCATGTAGATATGGTTCCATTTCCATATTTGTGGTTAAAATTTCAGCCACGATTAAGTTCAATGTTATCGGAAAAATGAAAGTAAAGAAGCCTATAACCACGGTTTTCCTTCCTGCTCTCTTTACCATTCCCAGGTCCAATTTTATTCCAAGCAAAAATAGATAAAGAATGCATCCAAAGAAGGCAAATGTTGCACTGACGTTGATACTTTTCGCTGAATACACTTTTGACAAGAAGGAATGATTATCACCCCAGAGAGTTGGTCCCAGGGCGAATCCTACCTGATCATATCAAAGACATAAATTGAGTTATATACCTTAAGAAACCACATTGCCTGCATAAATTAATTGTAATAACATTACTAGAGGAAGGATTTTAGACTCTTTTTTGCAGGGAAAAAAAGAAAAAAGAGTTTACCAGCAGCATTGAAATGAAAGCACTTTCACCAAGTGGGGTGAGAATGTATTGTGTCAAGGCACTGAATAAAGAAGATAAGCTGAGTTGTGCCAAAACCGTTGGAGTTGCATGGTCAAGTGGATTGTCACCATAAAAAATCCCTCTTGATCTCTCACTAACAATTGCTTGGCACACTAACTTGAAATCAGTTTCTGATACATTCATTGTTATTCATACAATAAAAACAAGCTCTTGTTTTGTCCTGATAGCCTTGCCGGTGAAGAAGATAAGAGGGTGTGAGAGGATTGTAAAGAGCGAGGAAGATAGGCAAGCATAAATGGTCCACAGGGGTGTGAAGGGCTTGAAGAAATACTTGGACAGGAGGATTGTGCGGATTCTTCTATATGCTTCTTGGTCAAAATGAATTTACAACTAGAGGAGGAAAAACAATTACCCTCCATTAAATGGCCTACGTGCTAGTGACAAAAACGTGGCACAGAAAGATTTGTTGATTAAATTCGTGTTGATTAACTTATCTGCATTTTTTGTTTAATACAGGGGAGTATGTATATCATAAGTCCAATAAATTTGATTCTTAGAAGGGCTTATATCTGATAAAATTGTATAGGTTTCTAAAGTTAGGCCATAAGGTTCCTCATATATAAAACACTACGAAGTTGTCTAAGGATCAATGATAATTTAATTATCAACAAATATGTCAAATTGCATGCATACCTATTGGTGGTTCAGAGCAATCAAACGATTATTTCTATCATTAAAATAGATATTATGTAGATTAAATTATATATTGCATTTAATTTCATGTCCAAGTTAATCACTTCTCATATTTAATTTGTGGAATAAGAGATGAGTTAACTCGGGTTAACTTATTAAATTTACAATCCATATTATAAAATTAGATTTTTTAATGAAAAAAATAAATAAAAATATCACAAAGCTAAAAAAAAAAAGTAAGTATAAAAACAATGTTAACTTGAGTTAACTTTTGAAACTTGTGACTTGGGATATTAGATCAGATCTAGAAAAATTATAAAGCTAGAATTCTAACCAATAAAATATTGAAGGATTAACTTGAAAAAAGAGTATTAATTACACAAAAGAATCCAAAACAACAACAACAAAAATCAATTAAAAGAATAAAGATTAAAAATGAAATAAAAAACAAATTTTATTTTTGATTGAAGAATGAGATTGAAAAGAAAAATAATTGAATAAAAAAATAATCAAAAGAATGAGGATCGAAATTAAAATAAATAAATAAATAATTGAAGGGTGAGATTGAAAAGATAAATCAATTCAACAAAAGAAAACAAATCAAAAGAATAAGGATAAAATAAAAAAATATAGTAAATTAAGATTTAATAATGGAATTAGAAAAAAAAACTTCTACAAAAAAACTAAAAATAAAAATTATGAATCAAAAGACTAAGGATTGGTGTTGAAATAACAAGAATAAAAAGAGCTAAGGTGTAATTTTTACAGGAAGAGAAAGAAAATAGAGAAAAAAGTACACCAATGAGAAACCGACCATTACCGCCAACACATACTATATCACCAAAGAAAAATAGTGATATTTTTAATGACATGGTAAAAAAGTATTTTTGGATGTTAAAAGATGTCGTACGTACTGCTTATAGGGCACAAGTACCTCTCACACGCCAAAGAGTGCACCACATACACCCCAACCTTTTTTTTCTCTATTTATTTTTTGTATTTGGTTAAATACCAAGTTTCCCCTCATCTGACTTGATAATAACAAAAAATACTATTGTAAAATATAAAAAAGCACTTAAGGTCATTTTTAATTGTTTGGCTTCTAATGGTATTTTAGTCATTTCACAATACTTTTTGTTTTTGTTTAATTTTCTATATTTAGTCAAATATTGAACTTTTCCTCAACTAACATGATAATAACTGCAAAATCATTATGAAAAATATAACAATGCCATTTGACGCCAATTTTAATTTTTTTACTTCCAATAGTATTTTGATATTTTCACTATACAATTGAAATAGGAGGAAAAAAACTTGTTTATCCCTATTCAATTAGTGATTAATGGATCTTTTGAAAAGAATTTAATGCCCCTAATAATTGGTTTTAAAGTTTTTAGTGTGAAGGGCTGAATTATTAAAATATTATTTCAATGAACAATATTTTTATTCACATGTTACAATTAATATTAGGGATGATGGTGAGTATCTACGGGTTAAGTTTTCTATATTAATACCTTATTTATTATTCATCGAGTAAAAAAATCTAATTTTTCATACCATATCCATCAAGTTTCAATTATCCATTTGAGTATTCATTGTTCGACTGTCATTTATTATTCAATCAAAAATAAAATATAAAATAAAGATTTAAAGCGTGATGTGTGTGTATTGATTCAAGAAAAAAAATATTCTACATATATATCTTTTTAATACAAATATATATCTCATGTTAGGTTTGGATCAGGTGGGTTAAGTTTAGGTCGGGTTTTAAGTTTCAAGTCAGGTTTGAGATTATCTATATATTATTTATTATCCATTAGGTCAAATAATTATACAAAAAAAAACCATTCATTCAGGTTAGTTTAGATTGACATCCATCATTTTTAGATTAAATTATCACCCTAGTATTAATCTACCTTTTATTCTTTAAGCTTTTTGAATTAGTAAAAATGGTGGTAGAAGTGAAAAGAAGTTGGTTGTTTAGTGCCAAAACTATCCCTCATTTCTCTTCTATTCAAAGGGTAAAAAGATGGAGATTTTGTTGAGTAGTAGGCAAGTGAAAACAAAACAAGAAGTGAAGAGAACAGAATATTTCAATAGCTTTACTCTTGTTAGTATTAATATATATAGTAGGATAGATTAATTATAGGAACAATATTATTTCTTTTCTAAATATAAGAGTAATTTATAGGTAGAATAACTTGATTGCAGGATCTAGTTGGTTTATCCAGTACTATATATATTTACATGTATTCCTCATTCAATAAGAGAGAAATAATAAAATTATTTTTAATACTTTAAAACGTGATTTAAACTTGGTATTAGAGCCTACTTGAAAGGTTCTTTTTCTTTTTTCTTTTACAAACACCACCATGAACAGATTAGATGTTGAAGCTTCTAGCAACAAACTTGGTCCAATTATTATACAATCAGAAGGATCCTTTTTTAATACAAGGATTCTACTCAATAAAACAAACTATGACATCTAATATCAAATCATTGAAATGTATATTGCTGAGAAGGAGAAACTCTCCTTTATTCGTGGCATATATACACCTATAGAGGAAAAAGAGGGATATGAGAAATGGTACGCAGATAATAAAAAAAAGTCAAGAGATGGCTCTTGATGTTTATGTCCCCAAAAATAATGAAGAGATACCTATACTTACCTATTGCTTATAATATTTGGAAAGCTCTCTCTAAAGCTTTCTATGATGGAACAGATGAATTAGAAGTCTTTATCTTAAACAAAAAGGCATTATCTACCAAAAAAGGAGGCAGAACGTTGTTTATGTATTATGAGGAACTGACTGAGATCTTTGGTGAATTAGATCACCATGATAAGGTGATTATAAAGAGTGAGAAAGATATTGAATCTTAGAAAAAACTTGTCCAGCGGTAGAGAGTGTATATCTTTCTTATTGGATTAGATGACGACTTTAAACAAATCCATGGAGAAATTCTGAGATAGGAACCGGTTCCTAAACTAGAAAAGTGTTATGCAATAATCCGTCATGAATCCATTTGACGTATGATGATGAATGAAGAAAAAGAACACTTTAGAAACACAACAATGGTGACCCAAAATCGATTTGGCAAATATCAATAGGAAAGAACAAAGTATAATCATCAGAAGAATAGGGTTGATAAATCTACATATAAATGTAGTCATTATGATCAAATTGGTCATACAAAAAGCAAATGCTTTGAGCTGGTGGGATCATAGACATCAATGAAAGAAGATATTAAAGATGACAACCCCTACTGCAACAATTGTCAAAACACATGGTGAAATTAATACTGATGGGAAGGCTTCATATGATAGTGGTAAGTTTTTTAATGTTTTTACACTTGTTTATAATAATGTATGGATAATTGATTCTGGTGTATCCGACCATATGACATTTGATTCTAGTCAAGTATCATTAATCAAACCATCCTCTAAACAATTTGTCTCCACTACTAATGACATTTCAAATCTAGTTAGAGGGTAAAGATTAGTGCCTCTCACTAATGACTTGAGTTTAGATTCTATTTTATTATCTATCTCTCAAACTATCTTATTTTGTATTGTTATTTTTTGGCCTAACTCTTGTGTGTTTAAAGACATCCGAACAAGGCAGACGATTGGTTATGATATCAAACGAGGAATGTTATACTACCTTAACTTGACATCAAAATATTCAAATAAGTTGCATCAAGCCTTAGCAGTAAATGGTCCTCAAGGAGATAAGAAGTCATCAGATATTTGGTTATGGCATTGATGATTAGAGCATGTCTCATTTGGTTACTTAAAAAAAATATTTCCTAATTTATTTGTAAAATATGATACTTCGAGCTTTAAGTGTGATGTTTGTGAACTTGCAAAAAGCCATCATGTTTCATTTCCTAATAGTTTGAATAAAAGCTTAGTTACTTTTATGGTAATACATTTAGATGTTTAGGGATCATCCAAGGTACCTACATTTAGTGGATCTCAATGGTTTGTTGCCTTTATTGATGATTGTACAAGGGTGACTTGGGTGTGTTTGATGAAATCCAAATGTGACATGAATGTGTTATTTCAGTAATTTTATAAAATTATGAGTGCTTAATATAATGCAAAAATTTAGGTTATTTGTAGTGACAATGGTGGAGAATATATATGTTGTAAACTTCAACAGTACTTGGGAACCTATGGAATCATTCACCAAACAACATGTCCATATACACACCAACATAATAGGGTAGCTGAAAGAAAAAATCATCACTTATTGGAGGTAGTTCGTGCTTCATTAATATAAGCTCATATGTCATTGTTCTATTAGGGAGAAGCTATGATATCTACAGTCTATTTTATCAATCAGGTTCCCTCTAGCACTATTACTTTCAAGACACCATTTAAAGCCCTTACAGAAGGTGGTGTGTCTCTAACAACCTCAAACTTATCTCCTCATGTATTTGGATGTATGACATTCATCCATTTATATAAACATCAACATAACAAGTTGCAACCTTGAGCATTGAGATGTGTTTTTATTAGATATGTTACTCTTCAAAAAGGTTATTATTAGTAAGTAAAAAACTTGATACATGCTGGACGAAACACTTTTAAAATACTTAATTTTAGACATGTTGGGTGAAATATTTTTCTAAAAGAAATATTGAGATGTCAACACATCAAATTAACTTTGGTCAACCATGGTTAACCTGCGAAACCCTTGATACAGAAAGTAATAAAACCATGTAATCCTTACCGAAACATATTAAAAAGCCAAATTATAATGAATCAAATATTGAAGGTCAAAAGAAAAAATATATAATTGAAAAATGATGAAATATTTTTCTAAAAGAAATATTGAGATGTCAACACATCAAATTGACTTATATCAACCATGGTTAACCTGTAAAACCCGTGACATAGAAAGCAATAAAACCATGAAATCCATACCTAGACATATTAAAAAGCCAAATTATAATGAATCAAATATTAAAGGTTAAAAGCAAATAAAAACATATAATTGGTGTTTGGCACAACAATGCAGGTTGGGGTGAATTTTCTTATTGCAAAAAGAAAAATGTTAAGGTAGTGCTATGATAATATTCCACAATAACATGAAAGAAGTAAAAGTTATGTTTGGTTAATTTAATAGTATAAACAAGCCAAACCATAATTTAACAACATGAAAAACAAAGAAAACTCAAGTGAATCTTCTAAATTTGAGTTACTATTCCAAAATCAAAACCTGTGAAATCCTATACTTGGGCTTAATAAAAAAAATCACTTCCCAACTAATTTAATGTTAAGGATAAAATTGTAAGAAAAAATATTGCAACCTATAAAATTGCATACCTAGATTTAATTAAAACGGTCAATTCCTAATCAATTTAACATTGAAGAATAAAATTGAAAAACAAATCAATGTAAAAAACTTGTTAAAGCATGAAATTAACAATTAAAAAAATGATGATCAAACTTGATGGGAAAAAAATGAAAGAGAATGAAATCATAAAAAAAATATAAACGATCTAAAATTAAAATAACAACAATAAAAATAATAGGGACTAAATTTGATAGATGAAAATATTAAAAAAGAATGAAATTGAAAATAAATTTCAAATTAAAATAATGTTTTCAAGTTTAAAAATTGCAATTAAGATAAGATTGTTGTGATTTTTTGTAACAATCTCAATTTTACTATTAGTTTATTTGTTATTCTTCCCCTCTATAAAAGGTAGATGAATCATATTTATTTTTTTATACTTGCTGAAATTTCAGTAGAGTCTTCCATATAGTAGGAGATCCCAAGTTATCAATAATATACCTTGCATATATCTAGAATTATATCTCATCCACAATTACATCCATGTTTAATACAATCAAGTGCATAATTCATTCCAGACTATGTTTAGGACTATAATTAGTCCCAAACTCCATCTCACATCACATGTTTAATTTAATAATTGAAAAGGCCAATTTGAGCATGAAGATTTCATATATATAATACAACATAGTTTAATATTCTAATATAATCTAGTACACTCTAATATCTCAAGCATAGGTTGATACATTTAATATTTCAAAAACAATATTACAAATATAATATTCTATACAAGTTACATGTTTACTGCATAACAAAATTACACCACAAATCCTTAAGTTCCTAACTTATACAAAAAAAGATCAAATAACTTAAAATCTATTCCTGACATGAATGAGGGGGCCTATAAAAATATAAATTTTTTTATATAATTAAAAACAAATGATTAGATTACAAGTAATTTACAAAAGAAAAATTAATATCATATTTATCTACTTAAATCATATGAGATTCTCAATACAACCATAAACCCCTTTTAAAGTTAATAAAAATTTTGCCTTTGTTGATTACTTCTCCCTCTTCAACATCGAAAAGACTATTGCTGACACCATTAACTTCCATTAGTGTTTTTAATTGCCCGTCCTAGAAACAACTAATCAGTTTCATGAAAATGTTGGCACGAATGTAACCATTTATATCATTAACTATTTTTAAAAATAAAATAGTAAATCAATGTTCCATATTACCTTGAGAGGTTCTCAGGTATGTCGATGTCAAGAATTCTTATCATCATTAGCTTTTACCTCAGAAAGCTAATCAAATCTATAAATTTTACCGATATCAACATCACTCACCAATATCATTAACTATTTTGAAACTGAATAATTAATCAAGTTTATAAATTTTACTGATATCAATGTCACTTACTAATATCATTAACAATTCTAAAATCAAATAGTTAATCAAGTTTATAAATTTTGCCGATATCAACATCACTCGCCAATATCATTAACAATTTTGAACTCGAATAGTTAATCAAGATTTATATTTCTACTCCCACATACCAGTAATGCCAATGTTAACCAGCTTAGTTAGCATCATTAACCGCTCATATCAAGGATAGACAAATCAAATTTGAGAAACAATCATTATCAAGATTTGTTGTTACTATTCATTTCCTCCAAAAGAACATATAAACTAAATCTAGTCCTCTGTTTTTATTTTTTTTCATCATTTTACCTTTCATTTCCCCCTTTTCTTTTCCTCATTAATAAACAACATACTTTTATAGTTCAATAGTTGGTTAAAATAATTATTAACTAGAGGAGACATAGATACCAAATACCTACCTGCTATAGATGCTCGACTTGCGTTCCCCTATAGTTACTATACTCCTCCTATTGTTCTTCCTAGAACCATAAACACCCATCTTTATTTCATATTAGTCCACATATCACATGCAACAACAACAATGGAAATAATATTCATTTCTTTTTTACCAATCTTTTCTTTCTCACTTACATTCCTTATTATTATCCTTTAATTTTTCAGCTCATTATTAGTTCAAGTGGACATCATAAATTAAATTTTGATCATAGTTTATTTTTTTTGAAGATCAAGACACACTTTATAAAAGGAAAGAAAACAAATTCTACCCTTAATATGGCTAACTCTCACCATTTTATTTACTTAGCTTAATTTGCCAACAAGAGTGGCAACTTGACCTCACCTTAGATTTTTATCTATATCTGGAGTTCTAAGACTCTAAATTAGACAGGGTCAGACTCGTTGGAAAGCTAACACTCCCTGTAACAACTTCTATGGGGACCCTTCTTAGATGTTATAGTTTTCATCTCCAAATTCTCTTAGGAAATAGGGCAACGAACCTGTACTGTTTTTCTAATACAGAAAGTATCTCCAATTCATCCTAAATCCATGCTTCCTTATCAGTCATAGCCATGCCTTCCCTTAAGGTCACTTGTACCAAATTAATTAATTAAACACATCATAAGTTTTCATTCTCTTTTTGCAGTTTCTTAGTAGAGAACATGCTCAAGGGAACCAAGAGTTCCCTTTCTCTCTTTTATGAACTCATTTCTTTTGCTTTTTTAAGACATTTAAATTATTCTAATCCATTTAACCTCACTCATTTCTATATTTTTCCAACATTTTATGTTAAAGAACCCTAATTCCTAGTTTTCTTATTCATGAAAAGCATAAACTTCTAATCAAATTGAAGTTGATTTCATAGAAATTAGAATTAAAAATCCTTACTTGGATAGAAATCTAAACTTTACTTCACAAATTTTAGAAGAATCTTAGCCTTCTTCTCCTTGTATATAGTTGCCCACTCTTCCCCCTCTTTTCTTTACCAATTTGTCACTTTTCTTCTTGTTAATTCTTCCACTTGATTGTTTTCCTATACTTAATAATTCTAAGGCTTATTTAGGTGTACTAATTTTAGGTGTTTAATCCTAATTTTGATGAAGGAAAAATCTGAAATTCTCCCATTTTTCTTTTTTTCATTATCAATCAGTCATGGATGAGAGAAGAGATGAGTATTTATAGTCCCGTCTCTTCTTAATTCCATTTTGGCCTTATCTTTCACCCTTTTGTTTTCTCATCATTTTGTATTATAACAACATTTTGAATTATTATAAATCTCCCCCTCTTTATATACTTTGTTATCAGGCTTCACATTTTTACAAAGGACAACACATAAATTGAGATAAATGAGAGGGAAATGAGAGGGAAAAGGAAATGTAAATTTGCTTCAAACTAGATCGAACCAATATACATATGACATCCAGGGAGGAAAAGAACATCAAGACAAATCAAATGATGTGGTGAAAGCACAACTAAAACAACCATAGTCAATTATACACACCGCCTAAAGGTAACAGAATGACTTATATGTGCTTGGCACGTGTTAATTTTTTATTTTATTTTATTTGTACAAAAACTCAAATGCATTTAAGACTAAACAATTATAATAGAAAAAATCATTATGAGATTACTACTAAGCTTGTGAAGTTGAGACTAAAAAATTTGGATGGTAAAACCAATGGCGTCCTTACATTGTTCATTTGGAAATGAAATTATTATCAAGCCATGAAGTCGAGACTAAAAAATTTGAATGGTAAGAAATTTAGATGGTAAGGCTAATGGAGTCATTAGATTTTTTTATTTGAAAATGAGATTTCTATAAAGCTCTAACTAAAGGTCATGACTTTTAATTTTTCAAGGTTAGTACAATAATTTTAATGTTATTAAGAAAATATTATTGCCCCTAAACAAATAAAAAATGACAAATTAAACTTATAAAAAGATCACTTTACCCCTTAAATCCAATTCATCTAATTTTTTAATCAAATTAAAATCCATAGGAATCTAAGATAAACATACCTATACTACTTTTCCCATAATAAATACTACAATAATCTATCTACATTTTATTCTCATATAAAAGAAGGATTATAGTTATGAGTGGTGTTGCTATCTAATTTTTAACCCATATTTTTTCATAAATTTTTTAAAAAAATAACAAAGAAAATAATAAAAACCTCAAAAAATACATTTTTAATATATATGTATCATTTTTAATATTTTTAACATCATCTAAAAAATATTAATTTTTAAAGATATTTGGAACGCGTTCAACTTTTAACACATAAATTTTATGATAACTAATTTTTTTTATTTAGTTAATGTTGATATTGTTTATTTTTAAAAATATAAAAATAAAAAAAATAATAATAAAGAAAAGAAAAGAAAAGAAAAGGTCAAGGGACCATTATGATTTTAGTACAGCAACACTTCTCCTATAAATACTAAGCTATAGTGAAAAAGAGGGGGAGGAACAGTTAAAAAAAAAAA
>SRLM01000015.1:739202-783088 GCA_015708895.1 Populus ilicifolia
CCCCCCCCCCCCCCCCCCCCCCGGGCGCTCACGATCTCCTTCCACTATTTCTGTTGGGGCCGGCCGTCCCTCTCTCATTAGGCAACAAAAACTACAAAAGGAAAAAGAAGACAAGTCGCCGCCCCGCTCCTTGGACCAAGAGAGACCCTTCCATTTCCCCCTCTCTTGGCCCTTTCTCCTTAGCCAGAAAACCAAGCTACAGCTGTCGTTCCCCCATTTTTTCTCCTTCTTACAGACCAGTAGTCCGACCATTTCAGATCCTCCATCTCCCAGCCGCTAGCCCTTGCTTTGTGACCCAAAGTCAGCCGGCCGCGCCCCTCCACTGGCTGTCGCTCTCCCTCGCGGCCAGGATGACATTGCCGCCCATTGACTCAGGTGACCAACCCCACTGCGGCTCCTTTCTTCTTCAGGACAAACATAGTGGTAGCCCCGCTGTCCTCTTCCCAATCTTCTCTCCGTTCCACCGTGACAACAGCAACAACCCTGCAGCGCCCATAGACCGGCAGCTCCTTGGTCAGGCCACCGGCCATTTGAAACAAAAAAAGAGGAAACAAAAAATCTTGCAGAGAGATCAACATTTCTGAAAAAGGAAGAGAAAGAGAAGCAAATCTAAAAATGGGGAAGCAAGAGAAGCTGGTCTGAAAACAAAACTAAAACAGATAAGTTTGTTGTGTTTTTGAGTATTTTATAGGTAACAGCGGTGCTCACCGTCAATGAAGAAAGGAAGAAGAGATGAAGCCATTATGTATCTTCGCTGCTGCCTGAATTTCACGGCGGCACGTGAACCCACGCGCTGCCAGTGGCAGGGCGCGTGGAGGAGACGCGCCGCCACTGTACCACAATTACAAAAGATGCCCAGAATTCTCTAGCACTGTTTCCGAAACTATTTTTGTAATTTTTAAATGTTGCTGTGTATACTTGGATATTGTTGTGTTTCGATTTTTTTGATTTGTTTTCTTGTTATGTTGTAAATATGTAATTATGGATGAGTAAGCATAATCAAAAGAGATTTGTGTGTTTTTGTTTGTATTTTTATTTATGTTATTGAATTATAAAAAAAAAATTAAATATTTAATTGAATATAATTAAATATCTCAAGAATAAATAAAATCAAATCATGTTATATTTTCCTGAAAATATAAAATATGTTTTTACATATATTTTTAGATTTAATAATTTATTGATTTATTAAAATTTTAAAATTTAATTTATATTTTAAATTTTTAAATTACAAAGGAGTTTGAATCTTCAATATTGATAAGTATATTTATCTATTTTTTTATCTTTGAATCTTCAATATTGATGAGTATATTTATCTAGTAATTTTCAATTCAATTTATTTTAGATAATGTGTACTAGAAGTACTAATATTTTTTTTAATCATAATTAGTATTTTTTTTCAGTCATAACTAGTTTTTTATCCTTGAGTTTTCAATATTTATAAGTACATTTAAGATTTTTAGTAATTTTCAATTAAATACTAGGTGAAAATCAAATCAAGTAAAATAAATAAAAATCATTAACAAATCACTGCACGGATTACGTGTTACAAGTTGTATTACAAGTTCAAACAAGAAGTTTAATAAATTTGATGCTAAGCAGAACTTGTATCAGATAAAATGATTCTAAGCATAACTTGTATCAGATAAAATGGTCCAGGTTTCTGAAAACACTGTAAAGGTGTTCATGGGGATTTATCAGCAAACGTGTCAAACTGCAACCAAGATTAGGATAAAAGAAAAAAAGAAAGAATGTTAAGATTCTGATGGCATTTTGTGATAGCTGTATTTTCACGATTGAAGTTGATTTCTTGTTTCCTTGATTCGATTAACCAAGTGGCCCTAGGAACTCAATCCACTCTGCTAGCCCTGAAGTCTGTGGATAAGATATGCCGTGGCATCTGCCAACTAAATAAGATCATATTCATTCAACACTGAAGTTACTATCGATGCTGCCTGGGATCCATCTTCAACATCTTGTTGTCCAGTACCGTTATGATTAACATCCTACAGCTCCTCTGAATCAAGTATTGTATCCCATTTTACATTTTTTTGATGGTAATGTATTAAAAAATAATATAATTTATATTTTAAAATTTTATTTAATATTTTAAGTTTTTATATTGAATTGTTGAATTAATTCTTTGATATAATATTAAAATTTTTATAATTAAAAATTCATGGATCTTATTATTTCTATTTATTTGATAAAAATTAAATATAAATTAATATAAATTAAAAAAATTATTTAAAAAATAATATAAATTATAAATTTTACTTCATAATTTAAATTTTTAAATTGAGTTAATTAATAATGATTGATTTGACAGGGCCACTCAATGGACATTGAATCATCCGGTGGAGGAATATCCGCTGTGGGACTTCACAAGCTCATGCCATCAAAAGTCGGCTCTTTCGGAAACGAACCATGCAGAGTCAAAACACAATGTTTTTTAGTCTTTTATTTTATAATGATTTCTGTTTTTCAAACTAGATACATTCATCTGTACTCTAAATCATAGGGCTTTAAAGGATAAAAAAAGGGGGGGAAAGGAGGATATATTGCTAAAAAATAATCAAATCCTATAGACATTGCTATTAGGAACTCCTGCAACATCCTTTTCTTCTCTTCTTAGTAGTGATGAGTCCTCTGCGTCGCGCAAACCCCAAACTCTAGTCTGTTGTTGAACCACCAAAACAGAAGCTCTTAGCTTAGAATCTGTGACGGCTAGCATCTCTCCTATTGCCCCTAACTCTATATGTTCATTGCACTTCCCAAGGTTAGACATCAACTCTGACTCTCCATGTCGCTTCCCAACCATGACAAGGTCATAAGAATTCTCGATTGATTCAATCACAGCAAGAAAACCTTCACTGTCCATAACTACCTCCTCTAGGTAAGAAACACGTTCATTCTCTTCGGCGTTTAACTTGTATTCGTCTAATATTTCAGAGTCGAGCCTCTTGCTCCTTTCTGTACCACCAGCAATCTCGGCACCCTCAGAAGTTGATGTCGTAGTGAAATGTAAAAGTGTGACTGATACATGAGGATTCCCTGACATCCGCGCAGCATAAGCTAGTGCTTCTCTGTCATCTGCACCACCGAAGAATAGCACAACAATTCGACAAGATAAAAGCTCGGCAAGAGATTTCCTAAAATTCCCACGATCGACTAGTACCCCAACTGAACAAGGAGCCTTGTCAAGCACATTCTTGTTCAGGTGCCTGAATACATGAAATGAGTTTACCATTTTCCCATTTATGCTCTGCTTGTAAAAAGGAATAATTATGAAAGATATTCTATGCTCTAAGGCTACGGAGCACACATCATTGTGCATGGTTTCATAAGGCGAAATGCTTTTACAGCAATGCAGAGCAGCATGACTGCAATTTTCATGTTCGAATTTCTTAAATGCATTGAAGATTCTTTCTGACTCGGTAGGGTTTTGAGAATGTTTTTCGCGTGGAAGGTGAGTGATCAGTAGAGAGGAAGCACGTCCAGCTAGCTTGATGAGGTGGAGGACATATATACCAATAGGGTTATCGCTGGTGTGGTTCGAGACATCAAGAAGGTTGATAATTGTCCGGACATTATCTTGGCTAAGAATACAAGCTAGAATCCGTAGTTCTTCGTTGCTGTGGTGATGGCGTATAGTCCTCCTCCTGTAAGCCAGAAATCTCCTCGACGGATCATAAAGAGCTCTCACAAGTGGTGAGATTGCTCCTATTAAAACCACAACAGAGAGAATCATAATGGCGAAGCATTCATCGGTCATGCTGTCCTGCACATTAAGGCAACTATCTTTATTGATTAAGCAATTAGAAGTAACCCTCTTCTAGGTCTCCAGCAGCAATATGCTTATAAGTTCTGTCAAACTAGTTTATCATATCATTTATGTTTTAACTACATCTCAGAAAAGTTATGCCATCGGAAAGGGGAGATATGCAGTTAATGAGTTTTAAAGCATTAAAACCAAGTCAAAAGGAAACAAGTCACAGGTGGCTCACACTGTTTGTCTTCCAGTCATTCAATAGGACAAGTTCAACAATGCCCTTGGAGTTCATGAGAAGACCTAGAGCAAGGGCATCTCGAAATGGCATTCTGCAGAATAGAGGAGGTAGCATTGTGCCTATAATTTTTCCCAAGAAACCAATGAAGACAACCAATAGAATTGCGCCCACGGTCTTCCATTTCTGAACGGAAAAAACATTGGTCTTTAATCCACATAGGGTGAAAAAGATGGGCATAAGCAATGCTGATACAAAACAATCAAGCCTATCCACTATTGCTGCTCCCAATGGTGGTCCATCCGGTATGACCACCCCCAGAAGGAAACTTGTTATAAGCGAATTTATTCCGATGAATTCACCGAGAAATCCGAAGCCCATTAATGCAACAAAAATCACATAGATATAAGCATCTTTCACAGGTTTTCCTTCTGGAGTATTTCGAATTGCCCACAGAGCTGCAGGACGGATTCCAAATAACAAGAGATAAACAAGGAATCCAACTGATAGAATAGAGCCAATTGCTGATTGCATTGATTTTTCTTTGGCTACATGTGCCACATAAAATATCGACATAAAGGACCAAAAGCACATGTCACATATCATTGATGAAGAACTAGCAAGTCGTCCAATATCAGAATTAAGTATCTTGAACTCAGCAAGAAAGATCGCAATAACTGGGAAAGCTGTAACAGACTGCATTAATACCACTAGCTGAAGCACATGGCACACAGTGTCATCAAGTGAGATAGAATGGCATAGGAGTAATCTGATAGATGAAGCCAGAGCAAATGGAATGAAGAAGCCTAGAATTCCCACGACTAGCGCTCGTTTACCTGATTTCCAAACGATGGAAGGATCTATCTTCACCCCAACCTGGAAGATAAACAGCATGATGCCAAACACTGACAAGGTCTCGAGTGTAATTCTTCCTTCTCGCGGGAAGATTTTGTTCATAAATACCAAGTTGTGCCCGAGAATAGAAGGACCTAGAATTACCCCTCCCTGATGAATTCAAAACATCAAAAACATATGATCAAAGACAAACTCTCAAATCAGAGTGACATATCAAGAAATCATTAATTTGCATGAGAGGAGAACATGTAGAGAGAGGAACTTACAAGAATATGAGAGACAATGGAAGGCTGGCCAAGGGGCTTGAGAAAGATGTAAATGGAACGTGTGATGATAGAAATAAGAGAGAGTTGTAACAGCAAGAGAGGCAAAGTGTACTCTAAAGGGTCATCATGAAACCAGAGGCCTCTAGAGTTAATCATACCAACATGCTGACAGACAACATGAATCCCAACTCTAACTTCCTCATCGAAACGAAGTCTTGAAGGGTTCTGAAACTGCGTAGATGAATTATTTATCTGTGACATTGTTTTAATGGACAGAGAAGATGCCTAATTAAGAGGCTGTTAGACAAAGAAAATGTGAAGAGGAAGCAGAATGAATAGAGGGCATGGGAGATCTGAGAACCCATTTGACAGAAACGAGAAATGGATGGTTGAGAAGGAGTCTCAGCATAAATAGAGATGAAATCAAGACTTTAGCTTCGGTGGTTCAGATTTCTTACCTTATTAACTTCCCACAAAAGTAAAAGGGCAGTTGCCACTTGGTCTCTCCATGGCTCCTTGATTCAATGCCAAATGGGAGCTAAAGAGTTCAATGTGGATATTTGGTGAAGAAGAATTTAACAACCTGGTCTGAGATCATGAAAACTTTGCTTGTTTCATATCGTTGATCATCAACAAAGTTTCTGCTGACGATCTGGCGGTTTTCTTTGGTGAAGAAATTGTAGAAACCCTTGATAGCTATGAAACAAAGTTTCAGTACATGAAACTAGCACAAGGTAAATAACATTGATACGGATACAGTTTCCAAAACTCATGGCGTGATGACAAAGATAATAGGTATAGTAGGTTTTGAGTTTAAGGCATATAATTTTATAAAAACTTAGAAAAGTTGGGATTTTATTCATTCACAGCCTCTAAAATACACTCTTTAAGAGAAGAGATGGAGTTTCCTCAAATGCAAAAAACAATTGACCTAGAATTATACCTAAAAGCTCATAGCAGGTTTCAATTGGATTAATTATATAACATCAAGGATACAAAAGCTAAACAATGTATTTAATAAGTATATTCAAAGTATATTGATTAAGATGAATTCTAGTGAGGCTATATTTTTAATAAATGATAATTAAACTTTAGTTAATTTAATCTCATGTATAAGAAAGAGCCGATTTATCTACTTTATAAGTTAATTAATTTCAAAAATTAAAAGTATATTTTTTCTAATATATATTTTCACTCTAACAAATACAATTTTTTATTTGATTATTGAATCAAGCTAAAATCATAATAGAAGATTCAAAATACCTTGTTTGATATTGAATTAAAATTTCAAGTCAATCAAACATCAGCAAGGTCTTATGATAAGATCTAGAATATACTATGCAGAAATTATATTAATTTTCTAATTAATTTAAAATTTTTATTTTATTTTATTTAGTTAGGATATTTTTACATAGTATAAATAAATTATTTAGCTTGTAACAAACTTTGATTTCAATAATTTTTATTGTGTGGTACGAGAGATTTCTCTTGTTTTGATTTTTAAATTAATTAATTTTCATGTTGTCTTTCTATACTTTTTATTTATGTTTTTTTATTGGTGTTGGGTGAGGATTCGAGTATTATAATTTTGATATTGTATCAAACTCAAATATGTACTCAAATTTAACTTTTTAGAAAATGTTGATTTAACTATAAATTTTTGAATTTTTATATCCTTCACATCAAATATATTTTTATTATAGCAGACTTCAAAGCATCAACATATAAGATAGTGTTTATTTATTGTTTTGAGACAAAAGAGAGAGAGAGAGAGAGAATAATACAATGAGAAAATAGGGGATATGTTTTACATGTTCTCTAGAACCAAAAAGGCTTCTGTCTTTCTTTTATTTTTATAACAAATTGAATGCCAACAAAAACAAACAGAAATATTCAATTACACTAAATCCGAAGCTCAATTTCCAGGCATTTAAATTCTAGGGGTTATGCTTCATCAAAACAAAATTCTAAGTTTATGGCAAAAACATGATTGAAATCTATTTATGTTAAGAACAAGTCCCAAGAACATTCAATTCTAGGGTTATGGCAAAAACACGATTGAAATCTACTTATGCTAAGAACATATCCCAATAACATTTCAAAATTGACACAACTTTTCATTGAAAGTTGTATTCACAAGTATAACAATTCAAGAACACAGAAACTACGAATAAACTATCAGAACAAGGAACAAATGCAGACTATTGCCTACCAGTTACCGCTACTGATGGACAAGAACTCCACTTTCTCTGAGAGATCTAAAAAAACTAGCTGCAAGCATTGATCTTAAATTTTCGGATACGTTTCCCCAGACAATATCTCTGCCATTGATTATAATGAAACTCATCAATCAAACAAATCGCATACGTCTCAACCAACTTCGAAATCAAATGAAATCCAGTCCCTTTAATAGAGTCCCTCTCCTCCACCACATTTTTCAACCACTCCAAGAAATCAAACCCTTCAGCCCTGTCCTGTCCAAATCTGCCATCCAACTCCGATGACCACACCGGTTGAATAGTACTCACCGTTCTCCGAGTACCTTTCTCTACAAATTTTCTATCAACATCCCTACTAGTCCCCAGAACCAATGTCTCGTTCCTCATCTGCACTGTATAAGGCAATAGTGTGATACCCTTTTTCGATCCATATTCATCGGAAACACCTTATCAGCTTTAATCATATAGATTTTGAAACTCTTATTCTGTTTTGGATAACTTCCTCGGAACCAACTATTTACACTTGAACCATTACTCCTAACACCAACATCAGCATAAACATGTTGTCTTGAAACTAATATCAACATTCTAACTTAACATTCTTCATATTTCTCTTCAACGTAACCCATCGCTCCATCGGTCCTTCACCAACCAGAACATCTGCGTTTTTTTTATAGTTCAGGTTCTAGCCTAGAATCCGAGCGTTTGCTACCTATATTCGCTTTCCATGGGAAATTCCTTACTTTCATTAACACAGCCTCTCTAATCATCATCAGCAGCAACATTGAATCTACACTGTGTTGATTTTGCATGATTCCATTAATCATCAGTCCTTCACCGACAAAAGCCTCCGTATTTTTTGACAGTTCTGGTTTTAGCCCCGAAACCAAGTATTTACTACCTTCATTGCCACTCCATGAAAAGTTCTTTACTTTCATTAACACAGCCTCTCCAATCATCATCATCAACATCAAATTTGCACCATTGATTTTGCATGATTCGATTAACCATAGATCGTTTACAGTCCAAATCCTCCGCATTTTTTGATAGTTCCCGTTTTACCCTAAAAATTGAGCATTTACCACCTATATTGTCACTCCATGAAAATCCCTTACTTTCATTAACTCAACCTCTCTAATCATCGTCCTCGAGAACAACATTGAATCTACACCGTTGATTTTGCGTGATTTGATTAACTTACAGATTTTAAGCAAATCAAAAAGATATTGCAAGCTATACAAGTCTCTTGATTTTCTATGGATCACTGAAAACCCACCCGGATTCAAAGTCCGACAAAAATCCAGCCCGAATTCATCGCGTTGACCGGACCCATCCAGATTGTTACTGAGCTGGAAATCAAAAGTAACATCTTCAAACGGTAGAGAGAATAATTCGATAAAACATACGATGGAGATGATTTATTCATTTTTTTATTTTCTTTCAAATGATGATTTCTTGTCCAGTTACGGTTTTGATGTAGAAAGATGTTGAGAAAGGCGAGACGTAGACGTCGGCAATGAGGTATTGAAAGACGGCACAACAGGAGGTGGCAGCAGTGGTGGCAGTGGATCGTGAAGTCCGGGTTTTGTGGAGGGCAGAAACAAAAGTCATTAGAGATGCAAGATGGGCCTTTGACTACGAAAAAGCAAGCGAAACAGACGGGGAAGAAGATTAAAATGGAGGTGTGGTGAGATTTGAAGATATGAGAGGGTTTGAAGGGCAAAATGGGGACAAAAGGTGTTTTGGTGGGGTATAGAGGGACGGGTGGCAGTGTGTGAGTGGTAAAGTGGATGATGATGTGGTGCGACCGTTAAGGTGGTTAGTGGGAAACGTGAAGATTTTGGTTTTTGATGGGCCTCATAGGATTTGGTTTGGCAATAGTTAGTGGACCTGGATCCGTTTATATCGGGCTCTTGTTTGAAGGTTTTTCAGCCTCAGTTATATATAAGGTTGGTATTATATTCATACATATAATTTATCGATTTTTTATTATGTAATAGATATGTTGTTTGTTAGTAAATTATTTTTATTTTAATACATGAGGTATACTGTTGAGTAACTAAAACAACAATTTTTTTAGATTTTTTATCAATTAACATGACGGGTTGATCTTGGATCAATTTAATTGATCAGATTAATAATTTAATTAATTTACTAAATTAGTTCAATTTAAATTAGTATAATTTAATTAATTATTAACTAAATTATCTAAATTAGTTTGATTTAGATTAGTTCATACTTGATTAATCGAATAAATAATATGCATATTGGGTCATAATGATGTTTTTTTTAATGAAATTCATGGATAATTTCCATGATTTGTTAGAAGAGACTCCATATGGCATAAAATATCAATAGGTATTTATGATACGAAGCTACTTGCTTCACTTGTAAATGGTTATTATGTATTCTAATTTATGATGATGCTAGGAAGAAGGTAAAGGTTGAAATGGGCAAAAAAAATTATTTTTTTTATTTGCTTGAGGATAATAGATGTGATCAAGTCGGTCTTTAAAGTAACCGGGATTGATTTCCTTCATTAATATCATATTTTTATATTGACTAGATGTTTTTCTTAATAATAATAAATTTTCCTCAAGTGAACAATGATTACCGTGTAAATGCATGGCAACATATAGGAGTCTTTTCACACGTAAACCAAGCGTGCATCATGGATTAATTAGAAAGTCATTCTTACCATGCACGAAAAACGACTTGAAAATACTCAGGACTTGTGGCGTACGATAAGTGATCGTGCACCACAGGCAGGGTGCCGTGATACATATTATTATAAATTGACCAGAAGAAGGAAATGGATTGAGAAAGAGAGTCTTGGGTCAACCGTCGTTGTGAAATGATGTAATGGATTTTACTATGTACAAGTTGGTCATGCATGCCACCTAATCCTGGACTCTCCATGTTCTTCTTCCCTTTCCTCCTCTCTTCCTTCTCGTCAATGGAGGAGAAAGGATGATACCAAGTTTTACAAAAAAATAGAATTAAGGTCGAATAGATTCAAAAACCAACCTATAGAACAAATAGAAAACCTGAAAATAAAAGATAAAATAAACATAAGTAAATTTGAAAAATTAAAATTACCGGTTTTAATGTTTGGTTTCTTAATCTAAATAGAAAAAAATAAAAACACTATGAAAAGATATTTTTTAAAATTAAATAAGACATAATGATAACTAGGAAAAATAAGCAAATATTATTTATTTATTTTTTAAAAAAATGATATCATTTTAAGATAGAAAAATTATTAAGTTTTTATCAAGTCATGGGATAATTTGAGTTTTTTTATTTTTAATTATTTTTTTAGATCAATCGGCTCTGGCTATACACATGATTAATTTAAATTTATCTAATAGCTAAAATAAATTTCCTTATCCTTATCGTAAAAAGAATAATAAAAAAGAGTTACTCGGAATGGTTTTATTTCAATTCAATTGCTACAAAAACTTTAGCAAGCAACCAAATCCAAAGCCCTTCGTGTTCGAGTTTCTATCAACCTTCCCATGATAATAATAATAATAATAATAAAGCAATTCTTTTTCAAGAAGCAAACTAGCAACATTTGTTTATTGTTTTCTTAAACTAGCACCTCTAACGCAAACAAGTGTACCCATGTGTCTTCCTATTGCCAGCTACCACTACATATAATATTGTTGGCGATCTTATCTAAGCCAATTTCCTTACCAAATTTCAAATGTGACAATTGAATAGGACTTGGGCTATCAAGCAAAATATACAAAAGTAGCTATCAAACAAAATATACAAAAGTACAAAACACAGGCAAACTTTAATAAAGAAAGAACCGAGGAGAGCAAGTGAGGTTCTAGCCTAGCGGTGGAAGGGGCTTGTCCCCTTCCTCTGCATCAGGGGTTCGAACCTCACCATGCACGTCTGTCACCCCCGCGGTGCCTTACCTGTTCACTGGGCTTGCAGGATGTTCAGTGAGCCGTGTGGATTAGTCGTGGTGCGCGTAAGCTGGCCCGGACATCACACGAAAAAAAAAAAAAAAAAAAGAAAGAACCGAGGAGGACGGCTAGGAGATAGGAACACAAGATAGAATGAGGCCTTGTTGTGTCGGTCGAGGAATGGGCAGAGAGGACCATTGCCTAGAGGCCAACCATTCTTGTTTTGAACCTTTTACATCAAAGCTAAATCATGTCTCTCTCCCTCCCGAGCTCTCAAAACTATATAATATTTGATGAAGAAGATATCGGAGGAGTTGAGATGTCAGATGTTGATCTCGATAAGACAAACCACCGCAAATGATAGGATGGCAGTGGTGTCGATGATGTTTTTCATATTCTTAAAGTAGTTTAATCATAACTACGGCTCTGGATGTTAGAACGACGCAAGTTATCACTGCAGGGTGCGTGTTGCTAGTAATCTTCCATGATTTGAGTAATTTTTATTTTTTTCCTTTCTTGGAGCCAAAAAAAACTAACAAGAGATTCACGATCAATGGTTAAGACTATATTCTTTTAAAATATGTTTTTGTTTGAAACAGTGTTAATAAAAACTAAATATATTACTAAAACAGAAATTAAGATCACAACAAAAATTATTTCAATCTAATAAAAAAATTTAAATTAAATTAATATTAATATACTTATTCAATCCAATCTATTATTGAATTACTCATTTAATAAGCATTCTTAATATTATATCTTAAAAATAACTTAAACTTTCATGGTTTTTTTAGTATGAGATTTTGAGTATTTCGTGTCTACTATTTCATTACTAAGACATCTTGAAAATTATTTTATTGAGTGACAAAAAAAATAATTTATTTGTCAATTTTTTCACTCACCTTTAAAAAACTAAACTCTATCTCCTATAAAATTATTAAAATATAATTAACATCTAAATTTAAAATAATTGCTTATATGCCTGGTATTGATCATAATTCAAAAAAAACATTTTGTAGTCTTAATCAAAAAAGAAAGGGTTAAGGATTTATCAAGTATAAAATATCATGTTATTTGAGAAGTTTAATATAAAAGATCACATTATTTAAAAAGTTTAATATAAAACATCACATTATCCAAAAAATTCTAGATGCCGACAGAATACAAGATTGTAAAAAAAAAAAACACTAGAAACAAATCTCTTCATAAAATATCAATCTAAATATAAATTATTCTTATAAAATCCAACTATAATATTTCATAAAAAACAAGAAGAATTATATAGAAAATACCCCTTTGTTTAAAATAAAAATTCTCAATTTATTCTTTAACCCATAATTTTATTAATCTGATAAAACTTGTATTAAAAAAATTACAAGTACAGGATTTAATGAGAATGAGTATATTATAAGTTAAGGGCTCAATTGAGGTTTTCAAATAAAACGAATTCAAATAAAGGTCGAGGTTGGATAGGTGGCAAGCGGCACCACCGCAGATCAGTGGATGTAAAATGGGTCCCACTTGGGAGCAACCAGGAAGGATCCAAGTGTGTACATTATGTATGTAAGAGCTGACTTTGACTGACTCGCTAACCAAGCAATCTCCAGCTCCATCTTTGACCCATTCAACCCTCCATAGCCAACGTAACCGGTGGTGTATACATGTCTGGATTTCGGGACCCACCAGTAAAGGTTCCAGTTCCACTGCAAGATTTGGTTCAGAAAAGCACTAGCAAGACGGAATGTAGCAAAAACTAGGCGGAAAGTAGCATTTTTTCCTTCTTTAGGGGGGGACCTTTTTGGTTATTCGCAGTTTGCCCAAGAAGAAATGAAATCCAGATTTTTGAGTTCAATTATCCAAACCCAGTAAATTAAATTAAGGAAAAAAAAATGCTATCACGTATTTGATGGGATACAAAAATTGATTTGAGGCTTGCATTTGTAGTGTGTATAGCAAAAGGCCTCGAAACAATTAAAAAAACATATATATAGGCAACAAGAACTCCTATAAACTATGACAAATACAATTTGGAATATACACGACCAAATCCCTTTTGTAGTAGTGGAAGAAATATAAAACAAAGAAAATAACCAAACTCGAATGCAATTAATGAGATGAACTTTGATGACTTTCTCATTCTTTTTGAGAGAATTTTTTTTTCCTACCAAAAATTTTCCACTTCCAATTCCCTTTTGGCCCTTGAAAAAACTTCATCTGATGATGATTGATTCATGTAAGGCCCAATGAGGTTTCCAAATCCTGAGAATCCAAAACTTCCTGCTGGACTTTGCAACATCTCCAGGGTAAAAGGCATGTTACCTTCAGATGATGTTGTTGGTACCCTTTGATCCCTTATAGGGTTGTCGATGGAATTGTTAAACACATGGTTTACAGCCGATGGCCTAATTGCCATTGCCGCATGGTTGCTATTGTTGTTACCATTATTGTTGTGGCCCGGCAATGACCGGCTGCCGGTGCCGCGAGCAGCAGGAACATCATGGTTGTGCTTCCCTTCATAGGTTGTGATCACTGCCCTAAGGTCATGGGATGCTCTCTCAACATGCTTTCTTACAGGGCATCCTTGATATGTGCACTTGTAGTAGCTCCTATAAACCAACGATCAGAACCCAATTAGAAAAACAAGTTCAATATCAACATTACAAAGTACCAAAATACACAGAAAGAAACAGGGCTCATGATTTTAAGATCAAAAAGCTTAGCCTTTGAAGCTTGAAATTGAAACAAGATACATTAATTAACACCAAGATTAGTTTAATTTTCCCATATAAAGAAACTTTGTGCCTAACAGAGAGTATCCTTCGAGTTATAGTGAGCTTTTACCTTGGATTTGGGTTTCCCTTGACCACTTTCTGCCCATATTTCCTCCACCTGTACCCATCATCTAGGATGTCTATGTCACTAGTGGTTTGAACCACAACCCTTGGCTCTCTCACTGCTTTGTTGCCAGGTGCTGAAATCCCTTCATTGTCACCCTCTCTTTTCCTGAAATAAGCAAGCACGATAAGATTAGTACTGCGACCAAACATTCCAGGACCTAATATCTGATAAAGAAACCACGGAATAATATGCTTTAAAGTCCATATCCTTAGTTAATCAAGAACCTACCATCTTTTGGCCTCAGGTTCATCCTCATCAAAGTCATCACCACCTCCTGATCTACTCCTTTGAGAATCAAAATCATCATCCCCAATTGAAATTGAAGAATTCTCAGGTGTAGCAACTGAGTCCATTTGTCCACTACCATGATTAACATATGACTGTTCTTGAATCTCATTGGGGTTCCTATTAGGAGCCGGTGTCATTCCAAGATTAGAAGCTGTTGTTGATGATGATGATCTCCTAGTAGACTGAGGTTTAGGATGGTTGTGACTACCCTTATAAACTATCTCGGTTACTTGTCCATCCAAAGACCTCTCAAGTATCTTCTTTGTTGGACAATTGGGGTATGTGCACTTGTAATAACTCCTTGGATTTTCACTTCCTTTAACTTGTTTTTGACCGTACTTTCTCCAATTATACCCATCATCTGATCTTCTCTGCTCCCTAACAGATTGATACTGCTGTTGTTGATTACCATAATCAGATTGGAACCCATTGTTGCTTTGAGGGTTTGTTTGAATTGCAGCAATCTCAGGGGAGAAACTCTGCATAGAATTAGAGTTGTATTCCATTTTTACCATGCTATTCTTCCCTGAAACAAACGCATCTTGCTTCGCAGATTCTTGAAACCCCCATGTTTGTTGCTGTTCCTGAAAATTACCAATCAACCAAATTCAAGAAAAGTTAAAACAACACAATCAAATATCTAAAACAGAAAACATATCACCAAAAAAATTGATTCTTACAGGCTGAATTGTGGAGTTTGAAGACTGAAACATGGCTGTTGAAGTTGTGGGTGGCCTTGCTGGTTGCTGGAAAGAGAAATCAGATAAAGTCTTGTCTTCTTTCTTGACATTTTGCAGGCTATTACCATAACTACTCTTCCAATTAAAAGCTTGGGCTGGAAACGTTCCAGTTGTTGGAGATGGCAAAATCTACACAACAAAAATCATCATTCAAAAATCCCATCGAAGTTACCAAAACCAGTATTTAGCTTCAGTCACACCAAAAACAAAAAAACAAAACCCGCAACTTTAGCACCAAGCAATTATCTTTACATGCAATCATCAGACCAAAACATCAAAAATCATAAAACCTTACATTAGAAGGGTTTAACAAGACAGGAGAGTCCAAGAGCTCCGCAGGGCTTAAACCAGCAGGAATAGCAAAGTAAGAAGAAGGAGAAACAGGAGGAGGAGATAAAGGCAAAGAAGGAGGAGGAATTGACTTAAACTTTGGCACACCAGAGCCAGTTCTCTCAGCTATCCTATCAGACAACATACAATTATTTGTGATATGATTATTGGGTTCTTCATCACTTGAAGCAAGAAGATCAGTGAGAGAAGAAGAGGTCATAAAAGGGTAGTGAGAAGAACTGTTAGTGTTGAAAGAAAAATAGTTGCAACTGCCTTCTGAGTGTGAATTTGCAGAAGTGTCTAAGCTCCCTGGAGAAGAGGCCATGAAAAAAAAATGAAAAGCAGGAGGGAGGCTTACGATTTTGGGGGACAGAGAGGGAGGTTGATGATGATATAAGGGAGCTTGTGGCGTTGAAGAGGAGAAAATGGTAACGTCTTGAACAAGAAGAGGAACACTGTTGTGAGGTGAGTTTCGGGGAACTAAGAAGATACAGGGAGGATTTTACTAGAAAGATGTATAAAAATGATTTATTTGGGCCCTGTACTTTTTTATTTGGTAAATTTAGTCCCTTTAATTGATATTTGGTGGTTGGTATTGCATCTCTCCTATTGATATTCAATTGTTTTTAAAAATATATTTAAATAATATTTTTTATTTTTAAAATTTTATTTTTAATATTAACACTTTAAAACCATAGTTATTAAACCCTCCTAGAAAGTTAACCCGGTTAAGGATCCAGGTCTCGGGTTTTATGGATCAATCTGGATTAACTCAAGTCAATACAAATCAACCTAAAAAAGTTTAAAAAATTAAAATTTTAATATTTTATATAAAAATAAGAAAAAATCAATGTAAATATAGGTTATACTTGTCGTAAATAATGAAGTTTAAAAAAATATTTTAAAAAAATTTATCTCATATTAAAAAGATATTATGTTAATTTTTTAAATTGAAGTATTTAAATAAAAAAATATCCTACATTGAAAAAATATAACTTTTTTTTTAGAAATATAGGATATATATACTAATGGGTTTTAAATTTTATATTGAAAAAACATAATTTTTTTCTTGTAAATATAGAGTATATATACTAATAGGAAAAAATAATTTTTTTGAAACTAAAGTATATATACGAATAAATTTCGAATACCACATTGAAAAAATACAGTTTTTTCTTGTGAATATAAAATATATATACTAATATTATCTTTTTAAGTTGAAGTATTTAAATCAAAATGTTTTTTATCCCACATTGAAAAATATAGTTTTTTTCTTGTGAATATAGAGTATATATACTAATCTTTTTCTTTTAAGTTGAAGTGTTTAAATCAAAATATTTTTTAAAAAAAACATAAAGTATATATACTGATGAATTTCAAATTTCATATTAAAAAAAAATATGGTCTTATACAGATCACCAGTTGACCCGTTGGACTAATCAGGTTTGGTCTGGTCATTGTACAGGTTGATCTTTTCACAAACCTAGATCGCTTTAGTCTCCAAGTTAACCAAATCCTAAATAAACCTGTCGGGCTGGCCCGGTTTAATAAATATGATTAAAATGATTTGAAAATACAAATAAAAAAATCAATTTGAAACAAAGAAATAAAATAAAAAATTTCAATTATATATATATATATATATGAAAGGTGGCTTGAGTTTTCAATTCCATCTAATTCACAGGACATTGCATTCATCTTGATTTTTTGTTACTAATTGTGTGTTTTTACTATGCATCATAGTTTTTATTTTAATTTTTGTAAAAATAAAGTTTCAGTTGAAAAGATCAATTTTATATTTTTATAGTTTTGATATATTCTAATCAACTCATTGAAAAATATTAATTTTATTTTTTTAGTCCAAACATGGTTTGAAAAACACTCTTAAAATGAATTGAATGTGTTAACCCTAGTAAATTTAAAATAAATTGATTTAAAAAAATAAAAATAATATTATTTTGAAGTTTTTTTTAAAATTAAATAAAATTTTAATCAAGCCAACTGAATTAATTTTTATTTGATTTAATTTAAAATCAAGTCAAATCAATTTTTAAATAATTTGTTTATAAAACTGACTTAATAGAATAGTCTGGATTTAATATCTATAATCTGTATATATTATAAGGGAGATCGTTAAAAGGGTTTGGATAGCCTCTAATAGGGAGTAGAAGGGTAAACATGACAGAAATTAAAGTTAAGAATTTTGATTGGACCATATGAGAAAAGTAAAAGGATCAAACATGACTTTTAGCAATGTCCTTGTGTGCAAAGGGGGCTTTTGGTCAAAAAATAAAATCGTGGGTTTGACTGGATGGCGGCTGACACAGAGATATTTGTTAATTTATCTTGTGTTCATGGGTAGGAACCTTTTCTGCTGCTGTTTCTGGTAGCATGGGGCTTGTTCTTTGACTAGTCCACCTTAAATTTTCAATCCTCCATGTGACCTTATCCCATTAACATATTGAGAGTTTTTTTAGTTTTTTTCAGATGTTCTTAACTTAAAAAATATTAAATTTTTAATAATTTTTATAATTTTTATTTGTTATATCAATAATGGAATAATTTTTGAAAAAACATTCATTTTAATATATTCTACACCATAATCAAAAATAAACAATCTTAGAATGCATTTAAAATTGCATTTAATAATGATTTGAAAAATATATTTATTTTAAAATGTTTTTTAATGTGTTGTGTAAAAATTAAAAAAATATTATTTTAATATAATTTTAAATAAAAAAATATTTTTTAAAAAACAGTTTTCATTCCACTAAAGATTATATTTAGAAACATAATTTTTAAAAAATTTAAATCTTTTTATTTAAAATAAAAAATTTTAAATTATTTTAATATATTAACATAAAAAATAATTAAAAAAATTAAAAAAATCTTCATCATTATATATTTTTTAAAGTAAAATATTATTTAAATCACCACCACCACATTCTTACACAATTTTAAGAATCACTCACCCATAGCCATTGTTTTGTGTGTCCATCCATCATTACCTCCCTTTTTTTTTTAACAAACAGTGCTTTTATTCCTTCCCCGGGAACTGATATTTGCTTTGATAATTAATAATTACTGAGGTTGTAAGAGAATCAAGGGATCTCAGAATTGTTGATGCCATTGCGACAAGAAATCGAATCTAGTTTTGAATATTCCTCTGACAAGATAAAATTTTCCTTCTTCACTGAGACAAGATCTGAACCGTTAGAAAAAAATTCAAGATTTTTATAAATGCATCAATTTAAAATTTAAATGAAGATGAACACCTAAAATCTAATCGAAATAATTTGATCTTGATATTCGAAGTTATTTTATTATTAAAATATTTTTTTTAATTCTTGTATGTCCATATATCCAAACTATTTAGAGACATTTAAAATAAATAATATAATCCTTTCCATGTTCATTGCATGGACTATGGACGCCTCCATGTCTGGCTTGCCTTGTTTCTTCATAGGATTTGCCCCTCTCACATGGAACTTAAAAACTTTGGTGGGCCCCTTAATATATTATTGTAATGTTTGCCCACGTTTGGATATGTGTATTTCAATCTAATAAATTTCTGTTAATGTTATCTAAACTTTAAATCCAAAAATAAAAAAATAAATATTTAAATTGCGTTTAGTTAGCATGAGCTGCGTAATCCGTATTATGCTGCAAGTTAAATATTTTTATTATATATATATATATTTAATGTATTTTTATAGTTTAAAAACTATAACAAATTAAAAGGTTTATATAATTAAATAAACTAAAAACTATGTATGCTAATAAATAAATAAATATGAAAAATATTTAAAAATAAAACTTGAAAAATAAAAAGATTTAACCTTGAAAAATAAGACATTGAATTGATTTAATAAAATAAAAAAAAAAACAAAATAACATGTAAAGCTACATATATTAAAAATATTATCTAAAAATAAATATTTTTTATTTTCAAAAACATAATTTATTGATATAAAAGATAAAAAAATCTTAAATAAATCAAAAAACCTCTCAAAAAATTAAATGCACAACAAAAAAATTAATATTATTTTAAAAAAATCTCTAAATGAAATAAAAAAGAGGAGATTTTGTTTATTTTTTGTTTTTTATTAGTCATATCACTTTATTTCTTTTCGATTATATTATTTAAATTTATATTTTTATAGTAACCATTCCACACCTAAAGTGTTTGAATTTGATAATAATATCAAATCCAATGTATCTAAATTTGATATTATTGTTAGACTCAAACCTCATGGGTCTAAAATGATTTCTAAATTCAAGTAACATGTGTTTGATATTTTTTATAAATTCAAGTAACATGAATCTAGCATGGTTGTTAAACTCATGCTCTTGGATTTGATAATCACTTTAGATCAAGTCCACATAGATCTGAATTTCAAATTAGAATGTTTAGGTTTGGTAACCATGTGGAAATAACAAAAATATCTCTACATATAGCTTTATTTTTGTGAAAACTCAAGATTAATTTTATATTTGAACTATTTTAAAAATAAAAAAATAAAAAAATGATGAAACCTTTAACACGTGCATCTCTCCTTCGCATGCATGATTGAATTCTCACATTTTATTGTTTTTTGAAGAGATAAAAGAAGCTTTTAATTTGGAGGTTAAAATTTTATTTTTTAAAAGGTAAATCAGCATCTATATTGTAACAAAAAAAATCAAAATGAATCATTTTATTTCTAATTATTCTTTTAATATTAAATATATTTCATGAAAAAAATAATTTTATCTCCAATTATATCTCTAGCGAGTTTTTTTTGGTAATAACAATTCTAGTATTATATTGTTTTAATTTACAATAATTTGTATTTAGCTAAATAGTGCAAAGGACACTGACAACATTGAGCATATACTGTAATTTTAAGATGGAATATATATATATATATATCACGAAGGGATCGATCACGATCTAATGCAAGCCGTAATCAACTCCTGTATGATGTGTTTTGGTGGACGGGCATTTCTAGAAGATGCGTGTTTTCCTCTTCTGTACATAACGTGTTCTTTGGGGCAGCTACAGCTTCGTTCTTCTCAACAGGCAGATTACAGCCCTGTCCATTTATTTCATATATTTTGTATTTATCCTCCAATTTATAGGACGGAAGTGACCTTGTGGTGGGGTCCTTTAGAGGTCTCCTAATGAGACAAGGGAATGTGCAAGACTTGGAATTTTGAATGCATGCCTCGTATCACCCATTCTTGCTCGACTCCTCTCGGCTCGGATTGCGAGAGCATTTCCATATCTGTGTTTAAATATATTTATTATTTAAAAATATTAAATTGATATTTTTTATAATTTTAATATGCTAATATGAAAAAAAAACTAGTTAGAAACCAGAAATTATTTTTACAAAGTATTATACATGGCATAATCTAATTGGTAAAAAAAATTCAAATTTATTATCTTGGATTCAATTTATAAAAAAAAGGAGTAAATTACAAGGATCTTTCGTGGGTGTTATAGTTCAATTTTATTGGTGAGTCACCATGTTTTTTTTTTTTGGTTCTTATAAATTATAGATAATGAATGAATAAAACACGAAAGAAAGGCACAATTATTATTTTGTCAACCAGGTTGGTCTTCTAGGGCAACTAAAGTTTATCATTCCACGAGTATTGGACGCAACGCCCCTTCCTCATTCTATTCAAACAGGACACCAAACATTTGTATTGTTATTACACAGTAATTTACTAAATAGTCATATTGAATGAAACTGAGAGTTATTAAATTCTAAGCTTGCATCATAAATTCCATGGGTTAACCTTCCAATCTTATCTCCATAACTAATAAATATAAATTGTGTAACTAGATTGATATGAATTAATTTAAAATGAAATTATTTTAAGATATTTTTAAAATAAAATTAAAATAATATCATTTTAAATTTTTTAAAAATCAAGGTATTGAATGAATCGATCATGATGAACTATAATAATTTTCATATCATTTAATTTAAGACTCGGCCTCATCTGAACTGGAATTAAAAACACTATTATGAATTGGATGTGTTTTGATCATAGTCTAATTTCATGAAAATGAGAGTTGCCTTTGTGTCATGCCCGCTTCTGAATTGGATGTATCTTGGTCAAAGTAAGAAGAAATTCAGGGACCTCTAAAAGGCCAACCATTGGGCATATGCAAGCTTATAATGACTATACAGTGGGTGGAGGTTTATGCCGACGCCAAAACAGGAATATCATCTGCCAACACCTTCCATGTTAAGGGGTCTCGAGATAATTCTCTATATTCGCTACTTCCCCAGCATTAAATGCCTGGAGGGAGTTGTGAGTGTCATTTGACATGACTTAGATAGCTTGAACAAGGCAATAAAATTCTTGTAAAAAATTTACAACTCCTTGAAAAGACTGCTGGGTGTTTGAAATGATATCATTTGACTAAGCTTGAAGCCAGCAATGACTTTAACTTCACAAACCAAGAGGAGCCAAGCTTGATTGCATCTTCTTGTCAAGGCGGCTAGGGAGGAGAGCATTGCATGGCCAAAAATGTCACGAAATTAGCCTAAATGAAGAAGTCATAAATACATTGAGATACTTGGGAAGCAAAATTAAATAACTTTTAGTATATTTATTAAACTAGATATAGTTATTAGACAATATTTTATTAAAAAATTAATAATAACCCGATCAAAAATTTAAGTTAGTTTCCAACATAATTGATCTGATCAAAATTTATTAACTTAAAAAAATTAGAAAAATATTGTTTTAACTTTTTATTTTAAAAAATATTGACTTGATCCTTTTCCAAAATCAACTTCCAGATGAAGTTTAATAACTTCAATTTCAAGCCCCCATTTCTTTCTTCATTCCACCTTTCCTACCAAAAAGCAAAAAGAAAAGAAAAAGAAGCAGCAAAAGAAAATGATGTGAACATATTGGGTTCCTACCAAAAAGCAATTTAAATAATTTGAACCAAAAATCATAAACTAAAGCTTAATTACTCAACCAAAAATCAACGGGCCGGGTTACTTTCAGACACAAGTGTGAACATATAGGGTCCGGTGTCCCCACCAGAAAAGGAAAAACATGTGATCCCTTTTCTGCTAAGGACTCCATTCTTCTATAAAAGCGAGAAGACACAAGTTGATGAATATACCTTTTCCATTCACAAAAAGAACAGTATATTCTCGTCCACAGTTTAGGGAGCTTCAGCACTTTCCCAAAAATGTGACTTCCATCCCTTTGTATCCATCTCCACCTGCCAGGTGTCAACCATATTAAAAAAATGGGATAAAAAAAGAGTCATGAGCAATATGATTCAGCATTTGGGGTTGACATTTTGTCAGCTTTGTTGTCGAAGGATTGCCCAGAGTAACAATTTCATAGGCCAACTGATCATTATCTATGTGGGGGTCATTTTCTCTAGAAGCTAGCAGGAAGTCAGCAATCAACATAAGATTGATGGCAAAGAGGTTCCAGGACCAAGTCTTCGCAAGCATGTTAGTGGAGTTCTTTAAATCATTTGGAAAGGTATAAATTATTTCTTGAATTTCATATTGTGTATGCAATGATGACTAGCAAGAAAGGAGGGTACTCAGACCTGGAATGCTTTATCTCTCCAATGAAATTCACAGCCATGGGCTTCGATGTAATCGAGAAGGGATTTAGGGATTAATGGTTTGAAGGAAGCGTGTAGCTTCACTTTAGTTATTCCTCTACAAGCTAATAGAGCAGCTGCCAAGCCATTTGGAGTTAATCCTCCCAAGTGTAACACAGTTATGTTCTCAAGGCGATTCATGCTGCCTAGTGCCAGAAGGCCAACATCTGTTACCGAACAATACGACAAGTTTATCTGCAACATATGGAATGAACAGCTATCATTAGCCTAAGATTGATTTTAAAGTTTTCGGTCACCAGACAAGTGTATCACCTGTTTGAGGTTTTGGGAAAACTGAGCAAGTGAGAGCATTGCATTATCATTGATATTGAAGCACTTCTTAATGTCCAGCACCATGAGTTGCCTACATCGGACAGCAATAGCCGATAGAACTTTTGATGAGACATGAGGACATCCTCTGATCTCAAGCACTCTTAACCTTGAACATCTTGATAATGATATTAATGAAGCATCTGTAACTTTATCATTATAAGCTATGTTAATGACCTCCAGATCAGGACATTCAAAAGTAACTGCTGCAATGCCCTCATCACTTATTCCCAATGACCTACCGAGAAAAAAAAAGAATCAAAACACAATCAATAATACTGAAGAGAGTCAAAGGTACAAGGTAAGCTGAAATCTAAAATGCAATGAACTCAGGTTAAAGATATGGTGGAATTTGATCGTCATGGATTCCATTCTGAGTACCGACAGGGTTCTCAAGACATTCTTATGGTTTAAACATGGTAGAATTATGCAGACATTGAAAGTCACGAACCTATACAAATCAAGCTCTTTTAACCTTGAACATCTGCTTGCAATATGTTTTAGTCCATTGTCGGTTATGTTCATGCAAATGCCCAACTTTAAACTTGAAAGTTTGGAACATCTTGAGATGGACTTCAAACCTGCACAATAGTAGCTTAATCAGTTACTCAAATATAAAATTTGTTCAAAGGGCATAAGGATAACAAAGCTGAAACCTTCGTCATCAATTTTGGTATCTGTGACATCTAATTCCTCCATAAGTTGACAACGCTGTCCAAACAAGACAAATGCTTCTTTGGGAACCAGGCTACAGGACTCCATTCTGAGGGAAGTGAGAGAACGGCATGAGCTTGTTATGTTGTCTACAGAGTCATACATTATCATGCGACAGCATGTGATATCTAACTTCCTCAATTCTTTGTGTTGTTGCACTAAGAAGGATAGACTGTCATCTGTGACCCCTGAGCACTTACTGAAGCTCAATTCCTTGAGTGAGTTAGGCCAACTTCCAATGGCTCTAATACCGGAACATTTAACCAAACAGCCATCAAACTTAACAGAATGCAACCCTGAAAAGTTATGCAAACACTTTGCCAGATCTGCAGTTACCTGAACCATCATCAAGTATTAATGATCAATCTATATGTATCAGAGTTTCCAGGAATTTTTTGTGCTTAAAGATACCAGACTTACAGAAGGGCCATAAGCTAAAGTAAGTTCTCGTAGATTTTCAGCACCATTTATCAGAGACGACAAACCCACATGACTGTGATTATGACAGTTGGACATATTAAGTGTCTGCAAAATTAGAGAAATTGTCAATTGAATATGAAACACCATACACGTTATGTGCAGCAAAATGCAGTACAGTAAGAATTTTGTGCATCAGTTGCGTGAACAAAAGAATTCCAATTTTCATTCAATCTGGAATTCACACGTCACGCTCTTATCTGAATTCAAAACAAAATCTATGTAAAGAAGCCAACAAACAACATCAAAGCTTGCAACTCTGCCAACAGTGTAGCAATAATTTATTATGTAAGGTACCTTGAGTGACTTGCAACTCTGTTGGAGAGTAGAGAGGCCATCATCATTAATACCAAGGCATCCCTCAAGAACTAGATCTTCAAGATGCTGCAATTGCAAAATAGATGGAAGACATTTCTCTGTAATCTGCAAAAAAAGTTAAAATTTCTTAGAGTTCTCAGAATTTCCTGCGTTGCATTTTATCTACTATCAGAAAGAAAACTATTGTCAGCTAATAAATTAGAACATGGGAAATTAATCAGGCATTAATCCAACATATAACACTGTACAGTGGAGGGCAAATTTTACCAAGAAATACTCCCTTTCTGACTGCATTTTCTTGGATATTATATCTCATGCAACCTTATCAACTAAGTTTTGGTCAACAACCATTAAGCCTCTCAACAAGTAATTATCCACCACATAGCATAGCTGAAGAAACAAATCGATGACTTCAGACAAACTATCACGGGGGATAAACTAATCCTGTAAAAATTACATAAATCAAACCTTAATCAATCTTAAAATCCATGAATCACTTGAGTCAACTTTTCAGGAACACTGCCTGCCCAACGTAGTTCTTAACAAAAAATCTAGGACAATAAAGTGAAATCCTATTCCCACTGACATTGGAATTTCCCCAATAATGGAGTTGAGTAGTGCCCTAAACAGAAACAATGCACCTAGATGCAGCTGCAGGGTACAAAAAAAAAAAAAGATCAAAAAGCCAAACTTCAATTTCAATCTCAAGTAGCAATAAAACACATAGTTAAATTTGAATTCTAATTCAATACCTAAATCCAAGAAAAATTAAACATGGTGACATCATATTGGAAATAAAACAGCCACAATTACACAACAGAACAACATCAAAGCATGTCATGTCCTAATAATAACTTCAATAAAGCTAAATTATTCAAGAAATCATAAACAAACAACAATTCAACAAGAAGCTGTTGATAAATTTCTCTTTCCTTAATGTTTCTTAGAAAACAGACAGAGAACAGAAACTAAAATAGACAAATAAAAAACATGAATTACCTGTAGGTAAGAGAGATCCAGACTCCTAATCTCCTTACATTTCAAAGCAAGCAACTGCACACCAAGATCACTAATCTTCAAACACCATTTCAAGCTAATCAACCTCAACTTTCTACAGCCAACAGCAACACACCCAATCCCCAGATCAGTAATCAACTTACATCTGGCCAGCCACAACTTCTCCAAATTCTTAGCCTCAGCAATTGCAGCAGCAGCCATGTCATTCAACTCTACCCCATTTGACAAATCAATCTCAACCAAATTGAAACAATTTGAAACCAAACTTGACAATCCAATATTAGTAAAAAACCTTGATCTTGACAGGTTGATGGAACACAAAGCATCCTTACATACCAATGAAACAACATTGAACATGCTGTCTTCAATGCGAGGGCAAACAGTTAGATCAAGATGTTCAATATGAGGGTACCTATGAAGGGTTCTTGATAAAAGCTCAGCTCTAAGTGGCTTAAGGGCCTTTCTATGGTGAGATTCAATGGAGTAAAAGGCTTTGCAGGTTAAAGAAAACGACTTTTTAGCAAAAGGGTCATCGTTAAGATAGTCAAGGATTGTAAAGATGATCTCTTCAGTGAGAAAATCAAAGGGGTTGCAATTGCAAGTGGTTTTCTTGGCGGTTTTCATGGATTTGAGAGTGGAAAGTTGGTGGAAAGGAATGTGAAAAGATTTTGAGAGGAATGGGTTTTTTTGGTGGAGTTTAAGGGAAGATTCTATGATGGGCAACGGTTAACAGAAAACAGTGGTTGAGCTGGGGGGTTTCTGTTGTACTTGGGCTTGGAGAACAAGACTTGTGAAGGTGAAATGACTACATTAGGTTTTATGGTGTTATTTTGATCTTTGATTTTTATGCGATTAAATTAAATTCCTTTTATTGTTGAATTTCCCATTAAACCCGTTTTCCTTCAATCAAATATATATATATATATATATAACACTTCAAAATCAATTCAATATTTTTTCTAAAATAAAATACTTTTAAAAAATATCCAAAACAGTTATCAAACTTTCAAACAATATTTAAAATCATGTTAAACAATGTTTCTAAAATTATCTTTTTAAAAAGGTTAAAATCTGTAATATGACTTGCATCATGCATTAAAATTATACACCAATTTTAGAATGTGTCTAAAATAAAATATCAATATTAATATTAAATCCCTAGATTTGAATGAAATAATAAAACAAGTTAATGAAATTTAAATCTAATAATATAGATTACATCATTATTTCTAATATCATCATCATGTAAACTTTCATTTTAATAATTCATGATAAAATCAAAATCAATTTAAAACCCATAAAATAAAATTTTTATTCGATGAATTATTATATACAGTTACTTTTACCCTTCCCACTAACACCACGTGGTTGCAAAGAGAATAGCAAAAAATGCTTTTACTATTAAGTATATATTTAATATTATGGTAAATTTTATATTTATAGTTTGATAATATAAGTTTTTAAAAATTATAAATTATAGTTTTTTTTAACAAGATTTCAAGGGGAAAAATTAGTAAAATTCATATAAAACTATATTAGATAATGATTAATTAAAAACTTTTAAAACGTTTCAATTATACTTACAATACATTGTACTCTAAAAAGAAGGGGGCAAGGTGAAGTGGCAAAATGGGAAATGAGAAAAAATAAATGCTAAGGTTAAGTGGGAGGGTCGTGTACTTTCTAATTATGGAAGGGATAGAAAAGGTATAAAAGGGGATGGACTAGGGGAAGTTTGCATGTGAGGAAGGCAAGCAAGCCAGCCAAGGACATTTTCAACCTCCTCACATGGTACGGCCTTTTTTAATCCCTGCCCTCCACCTCATTAATCAACGTGCCATTTTATTTGTTCGTTCTTCTTCCCTACGCGCTATTCTCGAGCGTATGCATGTCGTTTAAGTTTTATAATTTGTATTTTAGTTCTACGAAATCTTCTCTTTTATATATATATATATATAAGCAAATAATATGCATAATCTCTCTATATAAACATGCAAAATAATTTTATTGAATGTGATTAAACATCCAAGGGTATTAGATAAAGTAATACACGCAACAAAAATTGATAGATATCTCAATAATTTAAATAAAATATTCTAGAATCTCATGGAAAGACGACATCAAAATTTAAAAAATTAAATTTAATTTATAATTAAATTACCATGAACTAAAATTTTTATAGGATAAAAATTAAAAATTAATAAGAAAAGTTTTATTCAGTTTAAATTTCTTAATCATTGATAAAGTTTAATTCAATTTTTATTTTATTTTATATTGTACCCAACCTTGTTAATGATGAAAATCTCTATGTTATTAGCTTTGTAATGTTCCATGCTTTGGTTTTATTTTTTTTCTTTTTATTTCATTTAATTATTTTTCAAAACTAGCAGATTTCAACCTTTATTTTATAGCTTTATTTTCTCATTCAAATTGCCTAGATCTCTCTTTAGCTTTCTCTAATATTGTTTGAATTAGATTTTTATAGAGGCTTGATTTACCAAAGATTTATTTATGAAATTTCTAGTAATTTTTTTCTATTCTCACAATAAAATATTTCACTTTCCTCTTTTATTTTATTTTTCAAAACATTTACAAAAAAAAACATTGTGAAGGTATATTTTCTTATTTAATTAGCTTCTAAAGAGGCCTTCTCATTACTATGAACCAAAATTCAATGAGACCTAAAGTGTAGGTAGAATTCAATGATTGAATAGTGATCTTTCACTACAAAACCCATGATTCTATAAATTTATTTCTTTCTATATATAAATAAAATAAATAAAGAAAAACTATATAGAATAGAGAGTTTGATGATAAATTTGTATTAAATCAAAAGTAAAAATACAATAAAAATCATATAAAAACCAATCATATCCCTACCAAATAAACAAATAGAAAATAAATTACATAAAACAATTGCAATAAGATAATTAAGAAGAAAGAAGAGAAATTAGAGAAAGAAAGAAAAAAGGCATTGATAAGAAGAACACGACTACCAAAATCTATCCCTACCAAATAAACAAATCAAAATCGCTTATAGAAAATAAATTATACGTGCATGCATATTCTTAACTTATACGAGGGAATTTTAAAATAGATATTGAAAAGAAAGATTGGAGAATTAAATTCTAATAAACAATGTATTTTTTTATTCATGTTTTGTTTTTTTCTACCTTGGGAAGTTTGCATCTGAGGAAGGCAAGCACGACAAGGACATATTCCAGCCTCCACACATGGTACGGCCTTTTGGAATCCCTGCCCTCCACCTCATCAGTCGACGTACCATTTTATTTGTACGTTCTTCTTCCCTGCGCGCGATTCTAGAGCGTGGGCACCACTTTCCAAATAGGATGAATGCAGTTCAAGTTTTATAATTTGTAATTTGTTTTAGTACTTTGGATATATGAAGTCCTCTCTATTTTTTCTAATAAAATATATTTGAGGTTGTATTTTAAATTTTACAATAAAAAAATTACTAAAATTTACATGTTGGATACTATATATATATATTAATTATAAAATTTAGATTAATTCAGTAAATTGATTAAGGATTTGAGTAATCTAAAATCTAAACTAGTTTGAATTATAAAAATAAATTAAAGGACTCGGTTTAATACTGTAAAAAATTCAAATCAATTCAAGTCTTAAATCAATAATAAATTCTTAATTTGTTGACTTTTTATTACTTTTTCATAGCAATAACATCATTTTAATTATTTTAAAAAATTAATAAATCAATCCTAGTTAATTCTCCTAACATGTAATTCATAGCTTTCTCTAAATAAATTCTTATATCATGTTTTATAACTAGTTATAATTCTCAATTCTCGTACTCGTATAATTCGATTCATTTAATAAATATTTTAATTTAATATAATTATATTAAATTTAGAGCCATGATATATATATATATATATCTGTAAAGCAAGCATTTTCTAGGAAAAGGACAATTATAATCAATAGCAATGAACCAAAAAAATGTATTTTTTTTTATAAAAAATATACGATGATATATAGAATTCTTTGAGCCATTAACGACAAATATCAAATCTTAGCCGTTGAGTTGTTCTCATGATACAATTTTATTCTTCTAATTCAATATATATAAATCATGAAACAACTTCGGGGACTTCACATATCAAATGGGATTTAACGCATCTAGAGACAAGTATAAGTTCTTTTTTCTCCAACTTCTTGTAGGCCTCACCAGCCTATGATGGTTGGCTTTACTCAAGGCCAAAAAATTAGAGGAGGACACCTAGTAGGGAGCATGCTTAGTCAAAAGGGGTTGGATAAGGGTAAAAGAAAAAACTCTCCTCCATCAGAAACGGCTGCAAATGAGGAGCATATCAAGCCTATCTCAGCCATGTAGCATGGCTCTGTGCAAATTTCTTCCTTCCCCTGTAGTAAAAAGCCCTGAAAAGGAACTGTAGATGACTGGATTCAATTCCATTTCTCAAGTTAGCTAAGATGGAAGATCAAGCATGACCTGTCTACTGTACTCCAAATCCAACTTAGTACAACGTTCCTAGAATTGGAGGCCCGATGACCACATCTTACATGTGCAATGAACCCNCCCCCCCCAACTAAATCATGGACTTGTTACACGAAGCCATTCGTCTCTTATCTGCTAGCGCCACAGATAAGAAATATAAAATGCGGAGTGATTAAAGAGAAATGGATGAAGGATTAGCGAAACCAAAATTGTTCATTCCAGATCAATTTCAACTACAAAGAGTTCAATGTGCTCCCATTTCGTTTCCTATTTTGTTAGATCAGAATCCAAAGGCATAACAGCTTTTAACCATGTAGTGGAGGTTGCCTTTTGTCAGCACATAAAAAAAAACAAAGAGAGTTGAATGACTTGGAGCCCTCACCGATTGGAAACATCGACAGATTTGCATAAACAATGAATGGAGCGGATAAAAATATACCAGACAGCAGCCCTCACCACTTGGCAACATCACTGGATATGGTCTCAACAACGAGTTGTGAAACATCACCAGGTACAGAAAATCCGTGACAGTTACGCAGCTGGTGCAAACCAGCCAGCAATGAACAACTAAATATAATGTAGAAGATAAAGGAAACTGAACTTGCCAATTATATGAGATCATCTAATTCAAAATACTTCACGGAGATTCGCTTGGAAAAGCATATTCAGATCTTCTCATTGCATTACTTCAAATTGTGAAATTGAACATCAAACAAATTGGAAATGAAATTCTACAATTAGTTATCAAGAATCTACATTGTTACCGTATGCATAGAACTCTTCGATCATCATATCCAAGGGAAACATTTAAGGCAAGAAGTGAAAAAGGAACTAGCTTTAAAACAAGGGTTGGTTACTTCTTGGCGTAAGTAATAGCCATAGGGTTCTGGGGAGTAATTTTGAAACCTTGAAGGGCCTGCATGGCCATGGAGGATTGCACATCATCTTCAAATTCCACAAATGCGATACCTGGCTTTGCCTCAATCATACGGACTTCCCTAAATCCAGGGTATTGCTGGAAGAGCACTTGCAACATCATGCTAGTGGTTTCATGGGGCAAGTTTTGAATAAACAATATATTATTTGGTGGAACGGTTTCCTGTGCACTCTGGTTTCCTTGGCGGAAAGAAGTCTACACATCACAGACACAGACAGGATATAATAAGCAAGCATTGATTAGATAAAATATAGGAATTCAAAATAAGTAGTTGAAGTACACAGGAAAGGTTTGAGTGTGAAATGTGATGCATTAATGCCAGCAATAAAATCAATACATACATCAATGGCACAATGAATGCTTCAAAAATTATCATGCAACCATCTTCAACACTTCATCTTTATAAAAATGAAACACATGAAACTGCATATCAGCCTAAGCTTATTTGCTCAACTCATAAGAACATCAAAACATGCATGCAAGGGTTCAAGGCACATTAGAGGACAGAAGCATAAATGTGACTTACTGGGCCCCCATTACTTTCAGCAGGTTTCCCATTAGCTGGAGCTGATTGCTGAGCTTCTTCAGCACGTTTCTTTCTCTCAGCTGAAGAGGAAATCATGCATCCAATTATAAGTGTATAATAGAACTTCAGGAGCATCAATGAACAAAAATTAAGATGTTTTTCCCCTTCATAGTAAGTCAAAACAAAACATTAGTCTTAGCGTAAGAATTTAAATCCCATCCCAGTTAAGACATGGCACTGCCCCAAAATTGCTCTATTTTTATTCTTTCATAAGTTGTCAAAAGTTATTAGAAAATGATACATATTGAGAACATTTTCCACACACACAACTTGTTTCCCATCTGATTTTAGTACATAGAACTATAAACCTGGAAGGCAAAATCACCTAAGTTACACGGGCAGAATCACCTTAAGTTACACAGGAGCATCGACTGAAACATAAATCAGGTATCAGCATCAAATTTGGAAGGGCAGCACTTGCTTCTATATGGTATTAGGTTTCACTTTTACAATAATACAATCATGTACAAATCATAGGTCAACAGTAAATATTTCCTTAAGAAAAGTCATATGCTTGAATCAGGAACTAGATAACTAAATCAACCATATTAAATGGTGTAGTTCCTGCTAACATATCAAATAGTGGAGCCTCTAACACAGCATTTGCTCAAGAAATGGTTCCTCAAACCTTTTGAGCAGTTTAAAGAACAGAACAAGAAGAGTTTTTACTTCCTGGTCAATACAGCACTTAAAAAGAAGAATTCAAGCATATTTCTCTGCTATAACTTCCTAATGCAATTTTCTTGAATTCAATGAATGAGTTCCATTTGAGCACTCAAATTTTTAAGTATGGGATAAACATACCAGTTGTAAAGCTCAATAAAGTAGAAATTGCTACTTAATTGCACTCACCTTTTTCCTCTTGCTTCTTCTTCTTCTTTGCATTTGGATCATAGACTCCTTCTGCTTCTGCAATGCAATCAGACTTTGTTTTCGCGTATTGAATCCGCTGCACCGCAGCAATGAGATTCATTGCACCATGAAAATATACTAGGCACAAGGATATTCTACAGAAATATGAATGTTCTCAAGATTCTAAATAAACAAACAAATACACAGATAATAACCGTCCTCAGGGAATGCATGCTTTAAAGAGTCCACCAGTCAATGTTTTCGACAAAATTGTAGTTAATTAGGCACACATATTTCTCCCTTCTTTAGTACACTCACATAAATTATACCACACAACTATGACCTTTCTATCAGGTCAAAACACAATATAACTCCATGATTGGCATAATTGAAACTTCATGTAAGGCATTGAGAATCTTTCCCCTTTTCTTCTTATGTCAATCACAAAGTGAATTATTAATTTAAGGGTCACAATGAGCCCATTATTAACCATGAAAATCTATGAATTCTTGTTCACAAGAACCATCCATTTCGCAACTGTAGTTTTGGAGGAGCTGGTGCAAAAATACCATCCCGCTGTTATGCTAGTCCATGACAAGCAAGCAAAGGCTCAAGGATAAAACCAAAAAAAAAAAAAAACTGAACAGGACAAACCACAAAGACTAGAGTTTATGGTCACAAAATCACACCCAAAACTAGTTGATAATCCATTAATAGTATAGACAAATTGAAACACATCAAAATTGTGGCTTTGAAAGCTGGCAGATAATAAAATTAAAAATTCTTTACACTTAGGAAACTTGAGAAAAAGACATCAAAGAAACATACCTAATTGATGCATTAACAAATACAAAGAGCGAAGACTTACTGACCAAGCATCGCAAGACGTACCATAGGTTTATCATAAAACGGAAAACCCTGCATCTGTCGCACAGCATTACTCGCAGCCGTAACTTCACTAAACACTACCCATGCTTGTCCTCGAAGCCTCGCCGTCTTCAAAGCAACAACATCCAAAATCCTCCCATATTGAGAGAACAGACAATAAAGTGACCTCTTCAACTCTACCCACACACCGAAAAAACAGAAGAAGATACCCCATAAAAAATCTCAAATAATTAAGTTAAAATGCATAAATATCACTACAAATCACATTAGTTTCACTTCTCATTGATCAAATAACTTTCTTTAACAACTAATTTAAGCTACTTCCACACTAAAATTTTAAGCTTGATTTCACTAGCAGTAACCCTAAGAAGAAATCTCCTCGAAAGATCAACCAAGAGTGCTTTCAGCTACTATATTGCTTAAGAAGCAAAAAAAATCGTAAGGTTCAGATTCTTTTTAGGGTTTTAGTCGCTCAAACTTAGCTTATTTTTCTGGGCAAGAAGAAGAGCAAGAACGTCAGATGGAAGTAAGCAACAACAAACCTTCTTTCTTGACCTTCTCGTTGAGGTTCTTAATGTAAATTGTTTGGTTCGGTGGTATGTCCCCTGTTAGCATCTTCGCTGAAAACCCAAGAGAGAATCTGAGACAGATTTTGGAGGGTTTTTGAGAGAGAGAAGAGGGAGAGGGGAGGGTCTTCGTTTGAGGACAGACTGAGCCCTAGTTATATATTTGGGCCTCTTAGAGTGGTTGCTGTTATCTGGGCTGAAATCAAGTGAGATTTAGGCTTTCGGGTTTTTTCATGGGCTGAAGTATGAAAACTTGATATTGGCCTTACCTAAGTTTTTAATTTTTTGAACTAAGTACATGAAACATGTTTTTCTATATTATTTTATATTATATTGAGAGTATTGAAATTTATTCTAAAAATATTTTAAAAATCAATTTATTTTACTATTTTAAACCATTTAATTTTTTGTATTTTAAGACTAATTAAATGCAATCTAATATAACATTTCTTTGTACACAACACCAACAAACAATAATAATAAAGAACTTTACAAAATAATATATAATTGTTCTCATTATATGTAATTTTTTAGCAAGAACAATATGACACTTTAACCTATACTTTCATAAATAAATTTCCTATGGTAATAGAAAAAATATATCACACATAACATTTTTAAAAGTAAGTGTTTTATTTTTCCTTATTAATAAAAAAAATAATTAACTCTAAGCGATTAATCTATATTTAAGTACTTAAGCCAACATCTAGATAAAAGATTTATTAATTTTTTTTGAATGTATTAAATTATAAGAAGTGCAATTTAAAATTATTAGCAAAGAAGAGTTAATCTTAGTAATTAAAAAACACCCTTTACCTTTTAAAAAACAAATTAAGCAAGATCATGAATTTATCTTGAGTCCTGCTATATCCGCCATTTAAATAGTGTTAAACGAAAAGAGCCCACAAAATACCTTCCATGTTTTGCCAAGAATCATGGACTAGAATGATCAGTCTAGCCCAATAGTCTCTAGTAGATCGGAACAAGCTCCGGTGGGAATCTATTCCCTGATACCTGAAGACGGTAGGAAAATTGTTCATCAAGAGACAATGATGATAACAGTTAGTCCACCTATATATGGAAGAAGTACATTATGATGAAAAATGGGCAATGATACAAGTTTTTGTCTTGTGAAATATGGATAGGTCCTCCTGGTTCTTAAACAGAAGGGAAAGGAAGGAGAAGCACTTTAGTCAAGCATTCTTCCGAGGGATAATATACTTGAATAGCCTACATTTTGAACTTGATTTTGAGTCTTTTTTAGTTTCTAGTTTTCTGTGAGATAATATAACAACAATATTGAGCTTTTTGTTATTTTTTTTATTAACGTGGATATGAAAACTAATTTATATATATTTTGATTAATTTTATAGATCTTTAAATTAATAATCATGTAAACTTTAATAGTTCTGAAGTTTACATGATTTAAATTAATAATTTATAAAAAATAAATCTAAAATATAACCAATTAAATTATAATTTTCATACTTTTTATTATTTTCTTATTAGTTAACCGGCAAAATTCAAACCGTAATGAGTTATAAGGATAATATTGATGTTTTTATAATGAAAAAAAATTTACATTTTGCTTATTTGTTCTTGGAAAGTATATTTTAATGATTTTTGACATTTGATTTGTTTGTCTAAGCAAATTGTTCGACCCTTCTCCAGGCAGGCCAATTGGATCCAACCATCTGCATCTATACTAACTCATCTAGAAAACGTATCCTCCACTGTTCTCCATTCATCTTCTCCTCTGCAAAAGTTTTACTTCCATCATGGTCCTAGCAACCATCATGAATGCTTAATGCTGTTGAGCACCATGTGAAAGAACTTGAACTCATGTTTCCACGTACTGGTTTGACGATGGCGAAAATTGACAGTATAAATAACGTCATAATTATGGCTCGCAAATTCTAAGGTTATAATATGGAGATATATGTAGAGAAAGCTTCATATTTTCTGTGAAGTTTATTATTCAATAATAAGATAAAAAAATACCATCCGTTTATATAGAGATTAAAATCAATCTAATCAAAAGCAATCAAATCTTAGCAAGAAAAGTTATTAAAATTCAATATTAATTAGAAAAATAATAAAAAAACAAAAATTTAAGAGATTTTCACTTACATTACTTGCAAAATTGAGCTTGTAGAATTATCTTATGGCGATTTAATAATTAAATCTAACATTATAATTATTTTTATCATTTATAAATAAATGAGCAGCATGTTTCATGTTAAAAAATCAAGATTTACTTTTTTAATTTTGATTCATGTGAGATGTCCGGATAACATAAACACACCTCAATTAATCTCAAAAACTCAAGGCTCCTTTCATCCGAGGTGCCTTGTATACTGCAAAATCGCTGTGAATGGCACACAACGTCGTGTTAAGTACTGTTGAGTGATTTGAATTCTAAGGGAATTTGGAAAGGTTGTCATGAATTGAAGGGTGGAAAGATCTATTCATCAGAATTATTTACTGAAATGCAAGTGAATAGTGAATGTTGCCCTTTCTTCAGCAAACAAGTCACTGAAGGCTCTATCATTGATGAAGCTATTCTTCCTTTTTGATTCAGACAGTTATAATTCTGACAATCATTGACATCCTTATTTGCTGTCACACCCACTTGAAATCTACTTGAGTTTTAGGAACTTTTTTCGCTTCTTTTCCAAGCAAGCTAGTTGCTGCAGCATTTGTCGAAGTTCCCTCTCCTTTGATACCCTCCACCTTTTTGAAGTAAGATAAGGTACTTGATATAAACCTAGTTTGTAACTAAAACTGGACATTACACCTAAGTTCATCCTCTTCCAACCACTATAAAAACCTCACTCTATCTCTTCTTTACACATCAAATACTTCCATGCACAATTCTAGCTCAACTAGCATTGGCATTTCTGATCTATTGTTTCTAGCGTTATAATTAATCCCAAAAACATAAAGATGAAGCAGCAGTTACTCTCCTCATTTTCAATATTCCTTTTATTCCTCCATTGTGCCAATACCTTTGCCCAGATACCAGCTGCAGCCCCAGCGCAGGCACCTGCAGTTGTCGTAGCACCACCTCCATCTGCAACCCCAACACAGGCAGCTGCACCGCATGGCATCACCAACGTCACCAAAATCCTCGAGAAGGCTGGCCACTTCACGATCTTTATCCGTCTTTTGAGATCCACTCAAGAGGAAAGCCACTTATTCTCCGCACTAAATGATTCAAGCACTGGTTTAACCATCTTTGCACCGACAGATAGCGCATTTTCGGAACTCAAATCAGGAACTCTAAACACTCTAAGGGATGGAGACAAGTCTGAGTTAGTGAAGTTTCACGTAGTTCCAACATTCCTCTCCACTTCCCAGTTCCAGACCGTAAGCAATCCTCTCGGAACATGGGCCGGAACAGGTAGTAGGTTACCGCTCAATGTCACAAGTTATCCAAACTCGGTGAACATAACCACAGGACTTACCAATACAAGTTTATCTGGAACCGTATACACAGACAACCAGCTTGCCATTTATAAGATTGAAAAGGTACTCCTCCCCAAGGACATTTTTGCTTCTCATGCTCCAGCTCCAGCACCAGTGGCACCTGCACCAGAAAAGCCAACGAAGGCAGTTCCTGCAGTAACTGTAGAGAGTCCTGCAGCTTCTGTGGATATATCTAGTGCCCTTATCTTTACTAAAAATATTCTGGTGGGATCATTTGGTTTACTTGCTTCTGCAATGTTTTCTCTGTAATGTAGAAGGATTTCGAATCTTGATATGATATATGTAGGGGTTGTGTCCGGTTTGGTGCTTTGTTTTGCTGCGCCGGCCGATTGTGTGTTGAATAATTCTGCTTTTACCTTGAATCCAGTTTGTATGATTTGAGTTCATGATTGAGTTGAATTTTGAGATTCTATCTAATTAACTTGATTAGTCATCAAATTTCATTTTTTTTTTCACTATCATTTCCTAGCTTTTGGCTAGATAATGGTGGTTTGATTGGCAGATCAAGAATTCTGTAATTATGAGCATTGGAGGAAGCATCAATTCCTACCCTTGAACAATAATTATCTTTGATTTCTCTATTAAGCATACATTCATACTTGCTGGACAAATTTTCCATATCTAAAAAATCCCCCCAGCATTTCATGCTACACTTGCTTGTGAACTTGCAGTTTCTACATTATAATTCACTTAGAATTGATTTCTTAGAAGATCAACCTTGATGCTCTTAAGCTTTTCCACTTTCTAAATTATTAGGTGTGATTTTGGTATCTTTACATTTTGCTTAGAGACATGACCATGCTTGATCTTTTCTAACTAGCTGCTGGTGAACCCAAATTCCTGTCTGTAAGTCTCTATTAATGCTATGATGACCACTCCTGCTTCTCTTGCTGCACCTTCCGAACCCTCCTCCATCGCTCACCTTCCTTTTCTCCTTGCAAATTTTACCTCCATCTTTGAACATCTTAAGTGGATTGCTAATGCCATTAAGTACAATGTACAAGAATTCACTTCGGTTTCTCTCCGGTTCCTGGGCTAACTCTCTTTCTTTATGCTCAGAATTGGACGTGTTAAATTTTTGAGGCTTTAATGTTATTTTTGGTATAAAATATAGTATGAGCAATGCCTTCGTGGGGCTCAAGTCCGAGGTCAGTGTTCGTTGAACATTGGCTTCTGCCAGATGACTTTGAGGGTGACTTGATTTCTGGATGTGAATTTGGAGATTGTATCTCTTGAAGGTCGTAGGGAATTAAAAACATAAAATATTGTTCGTTAAAGCTTAACGAGTGCTGAAACTAATTTCCTTCACTCACAAGAATGCATTGCCTGCTGATATTACTTCTCCAAATCTTGGCTCACTAGAGATTATTCAATTTAAGTCGAGGAGGTATTATTTCCAACTTCAAGGACTTGTCAGGTTTCACTGAAGCAAATATTTCAGTCTTGGACAGAAAGACTATATTCAGCATTGCAGACCAGTTCTTAGGTCATCTGCTCATGCCAAGCGTCTTACTATACGATGTTGTGGGATTAAGTTGATACTCCTTCCCTCCTTAATCTTGCTAAGATAAATTCTTTGCTATATGAATCTTTCTCGAGTTCAAGCCCACATCAGATTCAGGCTTCTTCTCCAGTTCAAAACTGTTCGTGTTGATAATTAGCAGGAAAAAGTGCGTGAGAGAGAACAGGCATCTTCTTTTGTTTTACTCCAAAATGTTTATATATCCAAGCCATTTTAAGCAATGTAAAAACTTATTTTTTTATATTTAGTTAGCATCATAAATTTACCTTTTATTATAAATTTAATATAAATATTTTTGAAAGGTTAGCAATATAGTTTTTACATGATAGTTTTTTTAAAAGAAATAAAATTATAATTTCATCTTTAACTTATCACGGATACAAAATGTTAAGATGTTTATTATAAATTATGGTTTATATTTTTATTAAAAAAAATAGTTATAATCTTAAAGTATTTTTTTAGATGGAAAAATTTATCTTCATGATTTTGTAACAAATAAAACACGTTTTCTGATTTTTTATTGAAAAAATAAAACTAGAAAAGGAAATTAAAACTGCAAAAAAAAGTTTTATTATGTTACTCAACACATCCAAAGCTTCTTTCGTTTTAGCTCAAGCAGCTCAGTCTTCAGCTGTTTTGGATACAGAGATGGGTCAGCTGAGATTCCTTGTCCAAATCTTCTATCATTAAAGATGATTTTGTTATAATGTGTGGAAGTATGCTCAAATGTTCTGCCATTGATGAGTGGGAAATGCACATCTTCATTTGCTGTCATACCCACTTGAAATCTATTTCTTAGATTCTTGTTTCTTTTTCCTCCTACTTTCCATGCAAAGTAGCTGCTGCAGCATTGTCAATTTTGCATCTCCATTGATGACCCTCCACCTTTTGGAGTAAGACAAGGTACTTGCAAGCTAGTTGTGTAACTAAAATTGCATATTGCACCTAACTTGATCCTCTGCTCACAACTATATAACCTCAAACTGTCCCCTCTATACACATCGAGCACTTCTAACAGAAATCAAGCTCAGTTTACATTAGCTTTTTTGCATTGTTTTTAGCATTATATATCTTAAGAACATAAAGATGAAGCCACAGTACTTGCTCTCTTCATTTTCAATTTTTCTTCTTTTCCTCCATTGTACCAATACCTTTGCCCAGTCACCAGCCGCAGCCCCGGCTCAGGCTCCAGCAGTGGTTGCATCACCTCCAGCTGCAACCCCAACACAGGCAGCTGCACCGCATGGCATCACCAACGTCACCAAAATCCTTGAGAAGGCTGGACACTTCACGATCTTAATCCGCCTTTTGAGATCCACTCAAGAGGAAAACCACTTATTCTCCGCGCTAAATGACTCAAGTACTGGTTTAACAATCTTTGCTCCAACGGATAGCGCATTTTCGGAACTAAAATCAGGAACTCTCAACACGCTAAGTGATGGAGACAAGTCCGAGTTAGTGAAGTTTCACGTAGTTCCAACATTCCTATCTACTTCCCAGTTCCAGACCGTAAGCAATCCTCTCGGAACATGGGCCGGAACAGGCAGTAGGTTACCGCTTAATGTGACAAGTTATCCAAACTCAGTGAATATAACCACAGGACTTACCAATACAAGTTTATCTGGCACCGTATACACAGACAACCAGCTTGCCATTTATAAGATTGAAAAGGTTCTTCTCCCTAAGGACATTTTTGCTTCTAGTGCTCCAGCTCCAGCACCAGTGGCACCTGCACCAGAAAAACCTGCAAAGGCGGTTCCTGCGGCTAATGATGAGAGTCCTGTCGCTCCTGTGGATATATCCAGTGCAGTTTGGTTTATGCATAATAATGTGGTGGGATCAGTTGGTATAGTTGCTACTGCAGTGTTTGCTTTGTAATGTCGAGAGTCCTGTGTCTCCTCTTTATAGTTTGTCGGAGTTGGGTTGGATTCATGGAGTCTGTTGAATAATTATGAATTTATTTTTAATCCAGTTTTTATTATTTAATTTTTGACGTTGTGATTAAGATTGAATTTGAGTTTTTATTTATTTTCTTGGTCAAATTGGAACAAATTTATGTATGTGAAAGCATTTGATTATGGATAATTATTCATTAATCTTCTTGATTGGGTACTAATCACTGCCCATTAATCTTGATTTAGTAAATTTCATTTTTTACTCTCATCTAACCATTTTCCTAGCTTTTGGTTAGTAAATATTGGCTGGATTTCTGGGAAATCTAGTTGTTTAGAGTTGTAATTTTTGCTTGCAAGATGTTAGCATCTGTTTCTTGAGTCTAGCTGGTTCTGGAGGATGTTTTTAGGATTAGTTCCTCTGGGGGTAGTTCTTCTGATGGAGAGCAAAGGGGAGATCAGCTAAGAGGGGTGAGCATGGGGCAAAATATCATGATAGTAGAGGAGAGAAAACATGCATGAAAGCTGTAGAAAAGAAGCAAGGAAGGTTAGAAGAAAGAAAGAAAGCAAAGAAAGGAGAATGCAAGAGTCCTGAGGGTAAAAGCAATAAGAGGAGCAGAGAAACAAAGAAGAGGAAATATGCCACATTTCTTCTCATTAGATTAACTGATATAAATACAAGGGATTGTAATAGACTAGAAGCTTATTCCTGAGAATAAATGTGCAGCTTAAAATATAAATTCAAAATTTAAACAAACTGAACCTGCTACAACAATGCATGATAAGGAATAAGAAGACTTTTCTAATATGCTCCCTTAAGATTGGGGTCACGTGACGAGACCAATCTTGGATTTAAGTGAAAGAAACCAAGACTTGGGAAGAGTTTTTATAAGGGCGTCAGCAAATTGATTATCACTAGAAACATGAGAGACATGTAAAATGCCATTTTGAACCTGCTCATGAATAAAATGAAAATTAGTGGCAACATGCTTCATCCTTAAGTGAAAAACTGGGTTTGATCACAAATTGGTTGCCCTAATATTGTCACAATAAATCATAGATGATTGAGGAAGAGCAATACCAAGTTCTGTTGAGAGGGAACTTATCCAGTTAAGCTCTGCAGCAGTGGCAGCTACTAATCTATATTCAGCCTTCGTAGAGGATCCAACAACTGTTCTTTGCTACTTGGAACTCCACGAGATAGGGTTACGACCAATATAAACAACAAAGGCACTGGTAGATGTGAAGTCATCCTTGTTTCCAACCCAGTCAGAGTTGGAAAAGGCATGTAGAGAAACTGGGTTTGCATCAGCAAAGGCATGTAGAGAAAATGGTGAGTCTTAGTAAAGCTGAATGCCATCATTCGAGCCACATAAATAAAGCAGAAGACGTTTTACAAGAATCCAATGTTCTATAGTCAGTTGATGCATGTTTTGAGAAAGCTTGTTAACAACAAAGGTAATGTCTGGCCATGTGATTAATAGTATTGTAAGTTGCTAACAAATGTTCGATACTACGTGGGATCTTTGAGAGGTGAACCTGAGTGCAATGTTATGAGAGGACTGGTAGGTAATGGAGCATGGACAGGTTTGGCATTCATCATTTTTTTGTGAGTAAGAAGATCAACAATGTAACGTATTTAAGAGAGTAGTATACCGTGATCATTTGGAAAAACTTCCACATCAAGAAAATATGATAAACGTCCAAGATCTTTTAAAGAAAATCGGTGAGAAAACAGTTGTATAAACTTGTGTATTGTAGTATCATTATTACTGGTAAGAATAATGTCATCCATATAAACCAGAAGATAAAACAATCTCTAGTGTTTAGAACAAAAAGAGATGTATCGGCATGAGCATTGTGAAATCCTGAAGCAATAAGAAATTTATGAAGCTCATGGTACTATGCCTGTGAAGCTTGTTTAAACCCATAAATTGCTTTCTGTAGCTTGCAAATATGAGTTGGATTATCCATGTCAAGAAAACCTGGAGGTTGGGATATATAAACATGGTTAGAGAGATAACCTTGTAGAAAGGTATTGTTTACATTCAGTTGTTGTAATGACCAATCACAAGCCACTGCAAAGCTAAGAGCTAAATGAACTATGGCAAGCTTCACTATAGGACTAAAAGTGTTATGAAAGTCAACTTCTGATCGTTGGTGAAAGCCTTTCGCAATCAAGCATGATTTGTGCCTGTCAATAGAGCCATTAAAGTGATGTTTAATTCAAGAAATTCATTTACATCTAACTATATTGTGACTAGAATCTGACAAGAAAATCTTCCAAGTCCCATTTCAAATAAGAGCATCATATCCTTCAAACATGGCTTGACGCCATTTTGGATCTTTGAGTGCTTGGGTCACAGTGGTTGGTTTTACATCAACAGGGTGAGATAGTTGTGTGGATAGATTAAGTTTCTGGATTAGTTTTTGAATGTTGTTTTTGGCTCTAGTGGTTATGGAGTTTATGGGTGGTGGCTGTAAGGTATTTTTATGGATTGGGATAGATGTGTTTTATTGGGTATTGGATGAAAGCACAGAGGTGGTTGGTTGGATTTTAAGTGAAGGTATAGAGATGGTTGGTTGGACAGGAGGCTCATGACACGAAGAAAAGATTGATGTCTTCTCCCAAGTGCAGGAG
>SRLM01000016.1:0-100109 GCA_015708895.1 Populus ilicifolia
TTTTCTGAAAATAATGAGGATACCCTACAAAGTCTACCACTTCATGCACGTGACCACACTCTCATGCACGTGTAAGAATAGAATAAAAGGAAAAGGAAAACAAAAGTAGAAGAAACAAGAGAAAAGAAACAAAGTTATATACAAAAAAAATGAAAAGAGAAAATAAAATAAATATTATAATTTATACAAAACTTACCTCCCTGGCAACGGCGCCAAAAACTTGACACGACAAAGAGATTGATGTCTTCTCCCAAGTGCAGGAGTGTCGAAATAATAAATAACCCGGCAAGATCGAGGTCGAACCACAGAGAGATTATTGTACAAATTATAAATAACAACAATACAATCAACAACAACAACAATAATAATAGTAGTAGTAGTAGTAGTAGTAATAACAATAATAAAGAAAAAGAAAAAGATGACAACTTTGAGATGAAATATTAAAGCAAGGATTAAACAATGATAATAACAAATGTCAAGGTTAGAGGTTCCACTAATAGTATGTCAAACAAGTATAGTATAAACTTTTATTATTCAATTGGAAACCACACACAAAGGAGGTTCCAATCATATTATAAATTGTTAACATGATTACATTAGTCATCTTATTCAATTAATGCTAATACTTGTAAATTTCGTCAAGCATTCATGATTATAACTTATGTTAACAACAAATCAAGTTCCATTCATAGCTCAGGTGTCGGTTATACCATACATTATGAGTTATGGCCAAAATACTGAACAATGCTCGGGCTGGAGGACAGATTCGGGCTTCTTTGTTGTTGCAATAATTTGGACTTGAAAATGGCCTTTTTAGATCTTGGGCTCCATATGAAAGTTGTAGGCCTATGTCTTACCTTTCCATCCATATAAAGTAGACCTAAATCTGAGATCTATAGCTCCAGATATGACCCGATTACCGAACAGTGTTTCGGTTTGGATTGCATCGACATCTCTTTTCTAAGCTTGATCATCTCTTTGCCTTTGCAATTGAAGTTCTTAAAGTCATCAATCATTCCTTTCATTTATGTGATAGGCCTGCATTTAAAATGGACATTTACCACAAATTAAAGGTATCTTATATTATTAGATAAATTATTATAAAACTTACTTTAGTTAAGGAGTTATTGATACTTCAAGTGCAAAATGATGATATAAAACCATGATAAAAATGCACTTTTGAGTACTAATCAATTACAAACTTGCCAACACCAAAATCTATTAAAGATGTTAGGTCATTCCTATGACATACTGGTTTTTATAGAAGGTTCATCAAAGATTTTAGTGTAATATCTAAGCCTTTAAGTAACCTTCTAACAAAGGATACTATTTTTTAATGGACTGAACATTATGAAGAAGCCTTTGTTAAACTTAAAAACTTACTTATTTGTGCTCCTATCATTCAACCTCCTGATTGGTCATTACCTTTTAATATAATGTGTGATGCTAGTGATTATACCTTAGGTGCTGTTTAAGGACAAAGAAAAGATAAGAAACCTTATGTGATTTATGATGTAAGTAAAACTTTAAATAGTGCTCAAATGAATTATACCACCACTGAAAAAGAATTACTTGCAGTAGTATTTGCATGTGAAAAATTCAGGTCTTATCTTGTTGGCTCACTTGTTATTGTTTTTAGTGATCATACAACATTGAAATATCTTTTTTCTAAAAAGGATTCTAAAGCTAGATTGGTGCGGTGGATTTTGTTACTTCAAAAATTTGATATCACAATCAAATATAAGAAAGGCAGTGAAAATGTTGTTGCAGATCATTTATGAAGATTGACAACAAATTCAAAAACAGATATCACACCAATCAATGACTTCTTTCCCGATGAATCTTTACTTTCCATCTCTATAATGCCTTGGTTTGCTAATATTGTTAATTTTCTAGTTTCAGGACATTGCCAGCTCATTAGAATACCCAAGATAAAATAAAGTTCTTGAACAAAGTAAAAAAATTTTATTGGGATGACCCTTATTTATTCAAATATTATCCCGATCAAATATTTTAAAGATGCATTCTTGACAATGAGGTAAGTAATGTCATTAAATTTTATTATTTTGAGGCATGTGGGAGCCATTTCTCATCAAGAAAAACAACTGCAAAAATTTTACAAAATGGATTTTACTGGCCCACTATGTTCAAAGACTCACATGCATTCTACAAGACTTATGAGAATTGTTAAAAATTGGGATCTATTTGAAAACGTCACATGATGCCTCTAAATCCTAGTCTTGTCATTGAGATCTTTGACTGCTAGGATATAGATTTCATGGGTCCATTTCCTCCATCATTTAGTTTCTTATACATATTAGCCGCAATATATTATGTTTCAAAATGGATAGAGGTAATTCCAGGTCGAAACAATGATCATAAAATAGTGATAAAGTTTTTGAAAGAAAATATTTTGAGTCAATTTGTAGTCCCTCAAGCCATACTAAGTGATGGTAGAACACATTTCTACAACAAGCCATTTGAGTTTTTAATAAAAAAAAAATATGAAATCACACACAAAGTTGTCACCCCTTATCACCCTCAAACAAGTGGACAAGTAGAGCTTGCTAATAGGGAGATCAAACACATTTTGGAGAAAACAGTGAACCCTAATAGGAAAGACTGGTCTTTAAGACTTAATGATACCTTTTGGGCTTATCGAACTACTTATAAAACATCATTAGGTATGCCACCTTATAGATTAGTCTATGGAAAACCTTGTCACTTGCCTGTAGAACTTGAACATAAAGTTTATTTGGCTATTAAAGCTTTCAATTCAAATTTGGATGATGTTAGTCAACTGCAAAAATTACAAATAAATGAGCTTGAGGAAATAAGAAATGATGTATATGAAAATTCAAGAATTTATAAAACAAGAATCAAAGAGTTTTATGACAAGAAAATACTGAGAAAAACATTCAATGTTGGTTAAAAAATCTTGCTCTATAACTCTCAACTGCATTTATTTCCTGGAAAATTAAGATCAAGATGGAGCGATCCTTTTATTGCGATACATGTGTATCCATATGGGGCCTACGATATTGAGAATCCAAATAATGATAATGTTTTCAAGGTAAATGGACATCGTTTGAAAGTTTACTTTGATAATTTTTCAGTTTAAAATGAGTCTATTGAATTGGGTGATCCTGTATATAAAGATTGATTTTTTATATTATTTTTATGTTTTTTTTAGTGATTTTTGCTAGCTTTTCTCACCCCGGTCAAATGATGGATAACTGTACTCCATGACTTAAATCGATTCTTTTAGTTTCCCATGATAACTGATATCTATATATATATTTATGCAATTCTTTGAATCTCTCTTTCAATTCTCATTTGAAAATGGACATTAATCTTGAAAAATTAAAAAAGTATTTTCCCGCTCTACCTCATAATACGATTATAAAAATTTATTGTACTAGATGTGCAAAATTAAGATTGTTAATGAATCATGAACTTCTTGAAGATATTTGCTGGTTGATTTAAGCAAAGGTCCGATTATCAGGTGAGTTCTCTAACTCCATTTCACAAATGCTTGGAACAGGTAAAAGCATTTTTATAAAGAAACGTTGTGCAAAACAACTGAAAGTTTGTCATCAATATGCTAGATGGACTTGTAATGTACAATGTCGTTCTTTAGGAATGATATCTGTAAACCGTGAAGATAAAATACAATTCATTAAGGATGGCCTGAGTAAAGAGTCTTTAAATAATCTTCTATTGACTTTTGAGATGCATCCTAGTGGAGATGTGCATCGTGCAATTCATGATTTATGACCACTATTTCATAAAGAACATGATTGATTTAATCTTGGGAATCTAACTAAAAAAGACCATGTTTGCTAGTTTTTAAGAAAACTGGATGGGAAGTCTATCCCCGACCTATAGAGGGTGTTTAAGCCGTTTTTGGATGTAAAATCAAGGGAAGATATGAGGCACAATCACAACTACCTGTACATACATATGTTTTTTCAAAAGTAAATAAATAAAAAGAGAGAGGGTGTGTGAGACTCCAGCTGGCTGAAAGCTCGTTACATGGGTTAAAAATGTATGGTATTTTAAATTATATATATATATATATATTAAAAAAAAAAGATAAAAATAATAATCTCAACTCAAGAAAGTTAACATGAAACATTAGAACAAAAATTTTATTTTTTTCTAAGAAAAGCTCCATAATTATATATTGATACATTGAGCACAAAAAAAAGGTTTATTAATATCTTGTTAAGAGGTATTGAGTAGGTATATAAATTTAAAGAGAGTTTGTTTATCTAGATAGATTAATGAAAGTTAAATGATAACTACCTTGCTTTGTGGAATTTGCAAAGTATTTTTCTATTTTAACACTTTGAATACTAAGGACTAGTAATAAGCTAGTTGGGGGGTGTGATTGATACTTAAAAATATATTTTTATTAAGGTTTTATATTATCATTTTGCACTTGAAGTATCAATAACTCCTTAAGTAAAACATGTTTTATAATAATACATCTAATAATATAAGATACCTTTAATTTATGATAAATGTTCATTTTAAATACAGGTCTATCACATAAATAAAAAGATTGATTGATGAATTTAAGAACTGAAATTAAAAGGATAAAGAAATTGCTAAACTTAGAAAAGAGATGTCGTTGTAGTTTAAACCGGAACACTGTTTAGTAATTGGATTATATCTAGAGTCGTAGATCTCAGATTTAAATCTACATTATATGAATGAAAAGGTAAGACATTTTCAAGTTTGAATTTGAGCAACAATAAAGAAGTCTAAATCTGTTCTACAGCCGAGCACTGTTTAGTATTTTAGCCATATATGAAGTTCTAGAAGTCAAAATGATCTAAATTTTTTATACAAAAAAGCTGAGACAATTTCCTGCAACTTTCATGTTTCAAGTGGTTTTAATTTTGATGTTATTAATAACGTTTTAGGCAGACAAAAAAAGATAAGGATTATCACCAGGTCAAGAGTTGACCACCTACTCATCAATTAATCATTAAATCAATAGTTTTCAATTTTAGCCTATAAAAGGAAGCATTTGCCATACATTTAGGTATTTTGGTTTCCAATTGAATAATAAGAGTTTATACTATACTTGTTTGACATACTATTAGTGGAACCTCTAACCTTAACATTTGTTATTATCATTGTTTAATTCTTATATTAATATTTCATCTCAAATTTCTCCTCTTTTTCTTCATTTTCTCCTTCTTTTTCTTTATTTTTATTATTATGATTACTATTATTAGTATTATTATTATTATTACTACTACTACTAATATTATTATTGCTACTAATATTATTGTTGTTACTATTGTTTTTATTTATAATTGTTGTTTATAATTTGTATAATTAACCTCCCTATAGTTCGACCCCTGTCTTGCTGGGTTATTTATTACTTTGACACTCTTGTACTTCGGAGAAGACATCAATCTTTTAGTCATGTCAGTCAATTTAAGCCCTTACAATCACACATATTTTTTAGTTTGATCCTTGCTTTTGGATTTCTTCAATAAAGTTCTTAATTATCCATCAAACTTAAATATTCTTACAATTAGCCCCTTGATTCATCCAATTTAAACTTTTAAAAATCATTGAAGTTCATAAGCTTTAATTTCTTTTAATTAACACTCAAATTGACTTTAAAAACTTATTTTCCTTGCAATTAAATCCTTAATAAAATTAATTGAGTCTTTTAAAATTTCCACTAAGTCATGTGACCAAATTTGTATTTATTTACCCTAAATATAAAAATTTTCATAAATAAAACCCTTTGTTAATCAAAATTCGGTTATCAACTCTACCAATCCTATACATTTTGATTCTACAACTTTTACACTTATCATCTTAGTCCTCTACCACCAATTTAGGCATCATTTAGGCTTTCTTCTTATATTTTTTAATTTTCTTTTTTTTAGATAAAAAAATGGGTAATTACTGATTTTTTTATGGGGTAAAAAATAGGTAATAACACTACTAATGCATTTTGAGACACAATAAACTAAAATAACACCTTTTAGATACAAAATACTAAGTTCTAAACGTGAAATAACTAAAAACCAAATCAAACACAACTAAAGTTAAAGAGTTATAAACTAACAAGAAGAAAATAAATGATATAACCTTATTTTGGAGCCTATCTCTGATACTAAATGATGTGTACCTTTTGATTATGTGGTCAAACAACATTTGACAAAATAGATAACAATCTAAAAAGTTAAAAACCATATTTGATATAGCCCTTCATATAGAGGTAACCCAGTACCTAAGAATTAAACGTATTAAAAAAAGACTTGGATGCAAATATAATCTTGTATCTAAGAAACTTAAGAATATGAATGATGTCATGAAGGCTGATAATTTTAATAGGTCAATATACAATATTTTTCCCAGTAAATAAATGTTGGTTTGCCATAAAAAAATTCATGTTTATTCTTCAACAAGTTGCTCAAGTTGCAATAAAAAAAACATAATATATTCTCCTCTAATTAACCCTTTTTAGGGTGCAAGCTAATGGGTCTAACTAATAATCAACTAATATAAATCAAATAATAAAATAAATCTTTAAACAATATCTAATGGTCTAAAACAAACTCAAATTAAAAATAATTATTAATAAATAAATAAATAAAATAGAATAATAAAAACAAAGTTTTCATGTTAAAATTTCTCTATATTGTCTGAATCTCCAATTTTCACACATTATTGGTAGATTTTAGTTTTGACTTCAAACATGTTGTTCTCTCTCGTTTGGATGGATATTGGACCTAACATATATGGTTGAAAATCTTGAGATTTCTAGTTTCCATCCCAAGTTAAATTGCAATAAAATTCCACCTATAGTTTTAGATAGGTCCTAAACTATACACAGATGTCTGGTTTGGTAGATTTAATAAGATTTATCTAGTAACCTAAACTCTTTAAAATAATATGTTCTTGGACTCTATGTGAACTAAAAATTTACCAAAATATATTTTTGTATCTAATATCTCCCTATAAAATCTAAAATTCGATATATCGTTTGAGAAATATGCTCGATCTTACAGAACTAGTCAGTAAAAATTTTAAGACCAAATTTGGACCTAATTTGGTTCATATCACATGTGATTGTAGGAAAATGGGTGGTCAAATTCCAAGTAAGTGGAGCTTTAGTAGTTGTCTAACATAACTTGGTTCACTAAAAAAGCTAAAGAATGATTTGATATAAGATTAGCACTTGATATGATCCAATTAATGCCAAGAGATTCGTTAGAGCTTTTCATTGGTCTAGTGACAAGATTTATGGCTAAAATATTAAAAAAGGCTTTCAATAGACTTTTTCATGACACATGAGCTAAGGTGACCTTCAAAAAAATATTAACTAATGAAGTGAAAGTCTTAATTAATTTAATTCATGTTCATTAAGGGTTTGTCAATAGACATTCAAATATTAAAAAATAGAATAAAAGGATTTAAACCTATTAATTTTGACATTTCACTACTTTTTTGTCATAAGTGGAGCTATAAAAAGAATTTTAATGTGATTTTAGTTGAATAGAAAAGTATGCATTTATAGTTTTTCATTAGTATATGGAGAACCTTTTAATTCATTAAAATGAGAGAGAATCATATGTTTAAAAACTTTGATTTTGCCAACATATTACAAAAACAACTTAAATCTTATTTAAATTAATTGGACTATTTTCTTTATCTTTTTAGTTATTATTAGGCTTTTAGAGATATTAGGACATTTATTTAAATTTAGGTTCATTAGATTATTACTATTATTATTAAACTCCTGGGTAAATATATAAGGATTAGAAAATAAATATTATGTTAAATAAGTAAATTGAATATTGATACTAAAGGGATGATAATAGATTTTGGAAATTTAAAATAACATGTTTATGTGTTAATTTTAAAAATAAAACTATGAAAAATGGATGAAATATAAAAAAAATATAGAAATATGAATAAAAACTAAATTAAAGTAATATATTAAGAAAGAAATATTGTGGGATAAATTTTATTGAATATCAATATCACCAAGTTTAAATTAGGTATAAACAAGGGTTGAAATCTAAAAACTACTATTTGTAAAAGAAAGCACATGGTAAGAATTAATAAATATTCTCCTTTATATACCTGTGTGGCCAACGACTTGTAAAGGAGAAAAAGAGATGAAAATTCTACATTTCTTTTAGCTTAATTTTAGGAAAACTTAAGGAAACCAAGGATTTAAAATGAATTAGACCACGTTATCAAATTTGGTTAGCATATTATAATTTTATAAGTTATTGTTTTTGGAATGAATTGTTAGTAAGAATATGTTATGTGTAATGATGATTGTCAAAGATCTAATCAATCTTTTTTTTTTCAGCTTTAGATATGCTTTCGGGTCATTCTTTTATTAGAAAACATGTATTTTTAACTTAATGATACCACTCTTCATGATGCCTATAATATTAGGAATTCTATCTTTAATAAAAAAAACCCACCATGTCTGAAGCTTACATTCCTTCTTGCTCTATTCAATTCAAACATGTTTCCTCAGCCTAAACTCATAGTTAACATCATATATATTTGTGTTATTATCAATAAAGTCATCAAAATCAGTTCTATCATTTTATATACCCCTTCGAATATTACTTTTCTAGTGATCAACTATTATTCTATAGTTCATTGAGTTCATTTTATCTTTCATCTCATTGATCACCTTAGTTAAGAGTTCATTTTGCCGACTTATAACTCGTATTTGAAAAGAGAATTCGATGTTTATTGTCACTAATTTGTTGTTTTCAAACATCCTTTGAAACCTATAGAAATTTAGAAATTTGTTGACTAATATAAAATATATCTCCATGCCTCTTTTGTTTCACATAAAATTAAGGTTTTTCACTTTAATGAACTTACCATGCTTTTTACCTCACAACATGCTTTTTTTTTGTTATTTCAAAATTAAAAATCCAACCAATCAAAGTCAAAGGCTTTCACTATACTATCTAATTATGAATATAGACTAAAGAATCACTTGATATACTAAAAAAAAGCAAAATCAAACTACAATTATGATTTCACAAGTAGTAATGCAAATTTGTATGAATTATGAATGAAACGAAGACGCAAAATAATATAGAAGCAAAAATTAATGAAGAAATTTGTTTGACTCCTAAATAACCCAAATACAATATAAACAAGCTAAATTGGTGAAACAAACAATAGACAAACACATTTTAGATCAGGATGCAAATCTAATTGTTACCTAATTTTAAAGTACCAAAATTAAAACCTAGATCTAATGATATTAGAATGATCTAAAATTCAATATGCAATATCTTAATCTTTAAAAAACTACATATATTAGTTTATAGATTATTCTTTTATGCGTAGGTATTAAAATTAGTGTATGATTAGTTTATAGGATAATTAAAACCAAAATTGAAACCTTAAGAAAACAATACCTTAAATAAGCCTAAATTTAATATATAGTTTGATTTTACCCTTAGTAAGAAGTATACAAAATTTCAATTCATTTTGAGGTATTTTTCTTAAAGTTTTCTATGAGATGTGTTTCCACGGTAAAATTATAAGAAGTTTTGAATAACATCTCTTTTTTTTTCCTTTTATATTATTGATATGTTTAAAGATAGTAAGAAAAGAAAATATTAATTTTTTTACTAGTATTATGCAAACACGAAGAAAAATAAACCTTGTTTTAATATTAATTTATATGAACCTTATGATCATGTGGTCATAACTCCCAATCAAGATTGAGATATGATCCTAGAAAACTAATAGGAGTGTGACATAATAGAAATATTTCTAAGATACTAACATTATTAGAATGAAGTCGAATGACATTACCAAGTCAGTTAATCTTCAATAAGTTAGATTTAGTTTGTTTAAGAATCAGAGAATATAAGAATCTCTTTCACATATTAAACTAAAAAGTTTTAAAGTTTTATTCATCAAAGGTGTTGAAATTTAAACGTTGTATGTGTTTAAATAGTTCTAAAAAATTAACTTTAATTGATCTAACTCAGTGGGCTGAATTGACTCATTTATAAAAACTGATAAAAAACTTTACTAGAAAGCTCAAATCCTAATCCAATCAAGGCTTGGATCCTAACTAGAAACAAAGTATTAATTAAACCCAAACAAGCTTTAAGTTGTAGCTAATAAAAGAAAAATAAAGCCTATAAATTTAAGTCTTATTCTGATGTGAGAAGAGAAGAAGAAAAGAAAACATTGTAGGTGTGGTATAAGACTTATTTATAGCTTATAATGATGTCCAATAATCCTAAGAACTAAAAGAGAAGTTGTCACCTTTTTGGTTTCCAAGTTATAATAGGATTCTAATCTCAACCTTGTACTTATTTTTTTTTTAAGGAAAAGGATGTTGTCTTCAATACTTCTCTTTGCCAACTATTGGTATCTTTCCAATACTAGGAAACATAATTAAGTTTCTGAATTATTCTTCTTGCATAATAAAAAAACTTTGCTGCCACATGTGTTTTTTAAGTCAACTTCGATTCCTTTGTTTTCTTTATTATATTTTCTCGTCACCTAACAAGAAAATAAAATACAATAAAATACAATAAAATAAAATATTTTAAAAAAATAATTAATGTTTTTATTCATAATAAAAAAATCAAAACTAGTTAGGAATTTGTAAAACTCATGAAAACATCATTGAACAATGTTGGCCAAAACTGATACAAAATTGACAGCCCTGTTATCATAGACTTCAGAGCCCAAATAAGGGTGAATAAGGTCCATTTTGCACATAGATTAAATGTACTAAGGCCTTCTCTTGATGCTTTAAAGGATCTCCAAGTTTAGTTTTGGTTGAAGCTAGCATAACCAATCCATTTGATGCTTCTTTTGAATGCCTTCACTTTAGACTTTGTGATAAGCCAATTTAAATTGTGTAATACGTCCTTGGTGTTTGTGGACTAATCCATATTTTCTTCTCTCCTTTTCTTTTAACCATCATAGCCACCTTGTATCTACTATCTCCTCTATCCCTAGTAAACTCATTTCTCTCTACTATGACAACCACCTCATATTTTTTTGCCATAACATGTATAACTACATAAACCACCTCACATCTTTTTACATTATATGACTCTTATTAGCCATAGATAAGTGTGCACAATACACTTTTATTTTTTCATAAAAACAATAATCTTGATATAATTAAAGAGTAGTAGGTATACATTTAATTCTCTCACTTAGGTAGTGTATAATGAAATATTAATTGATAATAACTGAGCATAACTTTTAAGTCCATGTTATAGAAAAAAAGATTCGCTTATCTTGAACTCTATTATTATAGTCAAAGGTAAATTCTTTTATTATTCTTGGTGAAACTCGCCATATTATAACTTTAATTCCTAAAACATAGTTTATTTATTAGATTCTAGACCCAAATATAATCAAAATAAATCACTTAAAAAATAACTGTTTCTAAGAACACAACAAACAAAATATGTTCACTATTATCAAATGTAGATATCATAAACATAATATTAACACATAACTATTCAAATCTTAAATCCTACCTAACCTAAATTTCTAAATTTCTAAACCGATATTGTTGCCTTTAATTTCTAAATCTTAACTCTAAATAATTATTTAAAACGTAGTTTTTGCCACAATAATAACCTCTTGAATCATACCCTACCTTCAAAACTTTAAACACAAAAATCTCTATCAAAGAATGTAATTATACCAACATAAAAGAAACTGTAAAATCTAACATAATTAAACAAGTCTTGAACTTGAAAAGAGAAAGAAAAGAGAAACGTGATTACTATGATTATTTTTGTAGGATAAGGCTTGGCCACGAGAGGAAGTTCTTGTTTCAAGCATTTTGGTATTACTTTTAAGCATGTAAGGGTGGAAGTCGATTTTTAAAATCAATGATATTAGCAAACTTAAAATAAGAGAGAGATTATAATTAAAAATAAAGAGATTATGTTGAGAGAGAATTTATGATATGTTATAGGTTTTTTTTATATGTTATATATGAGATTAGTTTGATCTTTTTATTTAATATAAAAATTTATTTTGACTTAGAATATAAACTATATTTTTTTTAAATGAAAGCAAAGTAAAAGAATAATTACATCAGAGGATGATTATGATATTTTTTCTTGATTTTTTTTCCAATAACCTTTCAGATTAAGATCTTACTTACCTTGCCATAGAAGTATTGAAAATTACAGTACAAAATATTTTTTAATTTAAAATATATTAAAATAATTTTTTAAATTTTTTCACATGATACCACCATAATCATAAAAATAACTAAAAAAACGCGTGTGCACGAGCCCACATTTGATTCTCCTTTGGAAAATCGCACGTGAACAAAACGAGAGAGAAAACGTAAGGGCGTGCATCATCGCTATGCGCGCTAAAAGTAGAGATATGAAACCCGGACGTGTTCTCGTAAAAAAAACCGGATTTGATAATCGCCGATAGGTCCGGGACTTTTTGTAATTACTCTGCCTTGGTATGTTTTCTTTTTCTTTTTTCGGTCATAATTGATAATACCATAAAGAAAAAAAACGCGGAAACAAGAAAAGCAAAAAAGGCGTTTGAAACCCTAATTCACCTCCGATTTCCTTCTCTTCTCAATTCTATCATTAAAAAAAATAGGTAAGTGATTTTACTCTGTTTATTTTTGTTATTTCATTATTGTTATTGTGCAGATTGATTTACAATTCCGATTTTTTCTGGTAGGTTAATTTTTGAATAGATCGATCGCTGTTTAGCGACTCTACATGGTGGTGGGTTTGTTTATATACTAATCCATGGCTTAACTAACAATCGATTTCGGTTTTTCTTCGAGGTTGACAGATGGATTTAGTAGCTAGTTGCAAGGTAATTTAGTAGAGGCTCTACCAATTTTTTGTTTTTATTGAATTCAAAATGTACTGCGCTGCTGTAGTAGTAGAAGAAAAAAGATCTGTCACGTTAGCTGTGGTTTAACTCGCTTATTTATTAATTTATTTCCATGTGCCTCCTGCTAAACATACCTCCACGGTGGTGCAACTCGTAGTTTTATTGTTATATGTTGATAAGGGGAATAACTGTTGAATTTATCTAGTGGGCTCTTTATTTAGAAAGATGACCTTATTCTGTATTTCATGTGGTTGTTGCGAAAGCTAGTCATCTTACCGAATGAACTTACTGAATGTTATTGATTGATTGTGCCTCTCTCTCCTATTGCCGCCCCTCTGCCTGCACCTTCTCGTCTCAAATTAAGAGTCTGGTATGTACTTTATTGGCAGTTACATGCTCCACTTGTTTTCATACTGGTTTTCTTGATTATGGAGCCAAGAACACTATTGCTCCTTTCACTGGATGAAAATTTTGAGATAAGTATGGTTGCAACTCCCATAACTTGATGTTTTGTTTTTGTGGTTGCAAGTCCAAGATTTTTTTTTCTTTTTGCTCTTTGCTTATTTAAAAATGCATAAATCCCACAAAGATAAGCTTTATTTATGGGCACAAAAGGAATTACTAGCCATTGGTCATTCATTGGACATTTTATGGCCCATATGTGAAATAAATAACCTGTAGAATTTAAGCAAACCTCTTTATTTGCAAAAGGTTTTCTCTATGCTTGAAGTCTGTAATATTAAGCTCATAGTCCTTCAATGAGTTAAGATCTGACTCTTCCCCCTTAAACACACTTCAATTTTGTTCTGTCTTTCACAATATCTCTATTTTTTTAAGGAACACGTAATTCCATATAATATGTTTTCTGCCTACAAAAAATTAAAAAAATCATCTCCATATTTGCACCATGTAATGGCTCCTTCCTCATCTTGGAGTGATTGAGCAACTTAATAAGAGTTTGCTATACTAACTCGAAGGTTGATTGAACTCAGAATTGGTTATTCCCTGTGGCTGTGATCTCATCTTATGTTCTTTAAGCTCAGATTCTCCTGTAATCAAGTAGCTTTTATCTTTTGCTGTGTTGTTTAGCAAAGAGATATGAAATGTCCTTTCTTTTTATAGGACAAATTGGTGTATTTTCGAATAAAAGAGCTGAAGGATGTCCTGACTCAGTTAGGTCTTTCAAAGCAGGGGAAGAAGCAGGTTAGATTCTGTATGTTGCTTTTGGCTAAATTTTCTTGTATATGATGTTTGAAATCGTCGTTGCATAATGGTACTGTCTAAACATAAAGCTTTGGTTGTATTTGACAACTAGTCTGCCAAATTGGACCTTGAAAAAACAGAATAATCGTGCCTATTTGCTGTCTCATGGTTCATGAGACCATCCCTCACCTTTTTGTCACTTGTGATGGTTTTATGCTCCCTTTTCCTGTGAAAAAAATGACTTCTTCATAAGCAGTATCTGCCTATGACCATGTGGCTTGGTATTGCTTATAACTCTTGTATTTGATTATACTGTAATTTAAAATTTGCAGGACCTTGTTGACCGGATATTAGCTATTCTGTCTGATGAACAAGGTAAAATGCTCCGTCCTCACGACACTGTTGTTTGTAATAGGGAAGTTTTAATAAACATTGATCATGTAGACTCTCTCTGATTAGTATGAAACCATGAAACCCTTTATTGGAGCTGTCTTGAGAAATATTTTTCAGTTTTATATTATTTCATATCATCACTTGTTCCCTCCAACCCAGTCAATGCTTTTAATTCTAATGTTTAATACTCTTCTTTTTTTCAAGGTTCATTATCTGTGTGTGATACTTGTATGGTTATCTTCTACATATGCTTGCGTAATTAATAGCGGTTACCAACTATGAAACTTGTAATACCACCAAACATTGCACCATGGGGATTTTTGTATTCAATCACTGCTAACAACTTCATACCAAATAAAGTGGAATGCTCATGATTCCAGTGTCACATAATCTTAATATAGTAAGCTTTGATTATTCAAATGGATGCTTTCGCTGGCTCAAGAAATTTATTGATATATGGCTTAGTAGAAATAATATGCAGTCAACTCCAAGTTTAGGTTTTTGGGATTGAGAAATGAGTTTTTCTCTGATTATTATTTCCTCTAGTTTAGATACAGGTTTTTATTGATGGCATGGATCTGATATTCATGGCTATGAATTTCGTTTATTTTTATTGACATTTTAGGGAAGTTTGCAATCCCACATCCCCATCAATGGTTTGTCTCAGTTTTCAATTTATTTCGTGGCATCATCTTCCCATCTCTCCTTTCTTGTTCTTGATGGTCAGATGTGAATATGGCTGTCTATGTTGATGTTTCTCATGGGCTGTTGAGCATCCAGTTTATAATCAACTTGTTCAAACACCTTCTAGTGTGTGGATATGACTTTTTATAGCTTTTGAAGAATAAATTTAAGTAATTTTTTATCTGTAGTTTCCAAGATATGGGCAAAGAAGAGTGCCATTGGAAAGGAAGAGGCAGCAAAACTAGTGGATGACACTTACAGGTTCATCAATGCTTGCTACTCCACAATTAGAGGATGTACTTTGATTTTTTCCCTCTTTTCTTTTTAACATATCAAAATATTCACTGTGGTTGCATGCTTCATGTGGCCCTATAGCGAGCTTTTTACTTTCTGGGGAACCATTTATTCTCTTCAAAGTCTTGCTTTATTCCCTCCATTGACATGCACCCTCTGTCCTCATCTCCAGGAAAATGCAAGTGTCCGGGGCCACTGATTTAGCATCAAAGGGACAGGGCGCGTCTAATTGCAGTAATTCCAAATTTAGTGGAGAAATGGATGAACCATTTCACTCTGATACAAAAGTTCGCTGTCCATGTGGAACCTCATTGGAGACCGAGTCAATGATTAAGGTTAAAAGATCCTTCTCTAGTGAATTTTCATCCAATATAAGCTTTAGATGTGCATACTCGATGGATGGCTTGTATGGAAATTTTTTCTTCTTCTAATGTATCTGAGGCATGGTCTTAAGTTTCATGAAAATTAAGCCGTAGCATTTTTAAGCATATGGAATGCCTGGTCATGTTATGTCTCACTTTCTTGCTTAAATGGTGTGGTTGTACTACAATGGAATCTGAACCCTAATCTCTATACCTCATTCTTATACCTATAACATCTCCATGGATTTTCATGTTTGCGTTTCTAGTTGTTGGAAATTAACAATCGAAGCGTAGCAAGCTCTTTTGACTTTGTTGGTCACCAACATTCTAAGTTAATTGGTTGCCTCTCAAGAATTTTTTATGCTTTGCATGTGATTTTTATATTGAGTTATTGCATGATGTAGCCATCACAAGCAGTGTTGAGGCACAATGTTGGACTTGTTTATGTTTACAGAACATCACATTAATTATCAACAAATACATTGTTTAGAGGAAATGCTGAAGGATTATATGCTGAAATCCTTATAGTGCCTGTCTATGAATACATGGACAATAGCAGGATTTGTTACTATATTGTTTTCTACCCATTCATGTTGAAGAAGCGGCTTGCGTTTAGAGTAGAGGCATAAGCTACTTTTCTTTTCCCCTTTTCCTCCTTTGCTACTCTTGCAATTAACTCTATCCTAAATTCATTGCTAATCTGCCGAGCTCCTATTTATTTTAATTTTCTTGCAATGACAGTGTGAGGATTTTAGATGTCATGTGTGGCAACACATTGGATGCGTTATAATTCCAGAAAAAGCCATGGAGGGCACTCCACAGTTTCCGGATGTGTTCTATTGTGAGACTTGTCGACTAAGCAGGGCTGACCCGTATGCATCATATATTCTCTCTCCTGCTTACTGTTTTTTGTATGGAATGAAATGTGTCCCCTCCCTGCTCCAGGATACTTTTTATTTATTTATTTTGACAATAAGCTTTTTTCTTTCTGGTAGTGTGACATCAGATCTCAGCTACAATTTGACCTTTGAGATTGACTTATTAAACCATCAAAAGCTTTTATGATTTCTTCTGAACTTGTTTTGCCATTATCATACTGCGTGTTGGTATGGTAATTCTTACTTTGGTGTAAAAAAAATTGTGTTCTCCTTTGCCACTGGTCTGTAAAATGTTAATCAAGTGCTAGTAGGGAGATGAATCTTTTGAGATAGATGAGGGGCCAGGTCTCTTAAGGTAAGAAAGAATTACAGTGATATTCTAACCAAGTTGGAGACACCATCAACCTGGGCTAAGAGAACACGTAACTCTTGTATTTGATTTGGAATTATGAGCTTGTAGAGAGGATAAGTTGATCGTAATTTAGGGGTGGTGAGGGAAAGATTGGTGTGGGGAAAGTAGGGAAATAACATGTAACTGGAAAAGAGAGGTCGGACTTAAGAAAGATGGAGGTAGGAAGAAATAAGTGTGTTTGATCTTCATTGTAGATTTTTGACTAAGAACAAGGCATCAACAAAACATAAAATAAGTTTTCATTATCATGAAAAGTATAATAGTTCTATGCAGAACAGAAAAATCATGTGTAATACGAATGGGAAACCTAAATTATTAAGTATCCTAATCAGAATGCTATTTGTCTAGCATATAACCAGGAAATAGAGGCCAGAGTTAAGAAAGATGGTTGGGAGAAAAAAGTGTTTGTGGAGAACCTTCAACATAGTTTTTTGACAGAACAAGGCATCAACAAAACATAGAATAAATTTTCCTTTCATTATCATGAAATGTATAATAGTTCTATGCAGAACAAAAATATCATGTGAAATAGGAATAGGAAACCTTAATTAATAATTATCCTAATCAGCATGTGATTTGTCTAGAATAATCTGGAAAGTTGTATGGGTGGCCTGTACATATTTTTTGAAGAATGACATGGTTTAATGGTGTGCATGTGCACTTTGTGCGCACACGTGTATCCCCTGCCAGTATGTGGGGTAACCTGCAAGAACTAGAGTTCTACAAGGTTTCTTGCTGTCATGTATCTTAGTATTGTGTGATTTTTTTTAATCTTTGATCTTTTTGGTTTGTTTACCTGACTAATCCTTTTCAATTCTGCTATTTGCAATTTCATAAAATGTTTATTTTTTTTAATTTCCTTCATATACAGCTTTTGGGTAACAGTTGCACAACCTCTATATCCTGTGAAGCTGGTTGCTACAAATGTTCCAACTGATGGGTAAGTTAACTGTACAAGTTGTCATGTATCTTACCAATGGTTTGATGTGCTAGCACTTGTGTTTGGGGTGGAGTTAGATGCTAGCCAATGTTTGCTTGATTTGATGAAGAAAAATATACAATAAAGTGATTTGAACTGCAATTACTGTTTGTTGTGGTAGATTCAACTTGTGGATATCAGGTTCAAATGTTTTTCTTTTGTGTGAGCCAGATATTGTTGTTAAATTTGCAGCCATGAATATTATAGAAACACTAGGTATGCTCTGTATTTGTATTTTTTCAATTCAGTTGTCTGTAAATTGCAAGAAAGCCGGGTCTTCCTTGTTGTGGCATCTGCTTGTTAGACAAACAGATATCAATTGGTTCTTTCAATGACTCAGGATGCAGTAAAAGACTGGGTTCATGTCCTTCTAACTTCTAGGATCTTGAGCACCTAATCACATGTTAATGCAACGTAACAGGAACTTTGTGTGGTCAAATTACATTGGATAGACAATTAGAAGTGGTCTTTACAGGAGGTATTTGGGGGTTGGGAATGATATAAATATCTGGAGGATACAGGAGATATTTGGCATATTATGCTGGTAATTATAAGTGGATAGTTAATGAAGTTGGTATCTATGGAAGATCAGTTGATGTAGCAAGTTCTGTGCTTATGGTTGTTACTCAACTAACTTTTTAATTATGAGCAAGATGAGTGATCCTTATCTGATGTGCCACTGTTCAGCCTTTTATTTTGTAATGATACACTATGCTCACATGCTACATGCACCATAATAATAGCAGCGTACTTGTTTGAGTTAGCATTGCAGTCAGTCGTCCTTTGGTCACCCAATGCCAACTTTCATGAATTAACGAGGCTGACCTCCTGTTATGAAGACTTCATAATTGTATACTTTTGTTTTATTTAATATTTTAATATCCAACATTTTCCAGTTCAAGCCCAGTGCAGGGTGTGGAGAAAACATTTCATCTCACTAGAGCTGACAGGGATCTACTGGCAAAACAAGAATATGATGTTCAGGTTGGTGAGTGCTCAAATTTTTCATATTTTAGTAATTCATTGATGTGCTAATGGTCTGTGATAATGTCAGGCCTGGTGCATGCTTTTGAATGACAAAGTTCCATTTAGGATGCAATGGCCGCAGTATGCAGATCTCCAGGTTAATGGTATGCAGTTGACTTTTTAGTTCTACTAATCTGTTGATGTCTCTCCTACTCTTCAATTCTTTACGTTTGAAATGAGTTGTTTGGAAGTACTTATGGGAACTGGCATACGACCTCCACACTAAAAAGAACACATCGTTTCTTTCTTCCCACTAATATTGTCAGAAAAGCCATTTTTACATTTCTCTTGAAGCTGCATCTTTTATGCAGTTGTGAAATGTGTATTGTGGTGTCTCTTTTGGTCCAGAGTTTCTGACGATGCTGGTTGCATGTTGTATTTATAAAATTACATATGATGTACAGGTATTGCTGTTCGTGCTATTAATAGACCTGGCTCACAATTGCTTGGCGCTAATGGTCGTGATGATGGTCCAATTGTGAGTTTCTGACTTTACTAGGTTAAATTTTCTATCAAGTTATCAATACCTCTTATCACATACAATTTATCTGCTAGATATTGTTGTTTGTGATGGTGCACCCTCTTGTTTCAACCATTCTATTGCTCATCCGCAGACTCATATCTGGACTTGTCATTTCTCAAATTTGAGACTATTTTCTGTATTTCAATTTTTTTTCTTTTCCTTTTCATAGATCACGTCATGTGCAAAAGATGGAATCAATAAGATATCATTAACTGGATGTGATGCTCGAATCTTCTGCTTAGGAGTTAGAATTGTAAAGCGGCGAACAGTTCAACAGGTGATTTTAATGATTTTTATTAAGATAATTTTGAATCAATTGAGTTTGAATTTGATATCATTAGTTTTTATGTTTTTTATGTTGATTGGGAAAATAAGGTGGTGGCTTGAACCATTAGAAATGTCTTTGCAGTTCTTAAAGATTTTATAAGATAGATGGGCTTTTGTAATTTTATGTTCTAATATAAATTTTTTCTGAAATGAAACAAATAAAGACAGCTGACAGTTTTTTCTCTTAAAAAAACTATATTATTTGAGGCTTGGGAAATTGCCTTGCACTTGAGCACCTTCAACATCATTTGCATTTAATCTCTGATATTTGTTGTTGTATCAGAAAGCTTGATCACAAATACTCATATTTGATCTTGTTGGCAATGTGTCAGAGATCACTACAGGTAGTTGGTGTACTGATTAGACATCCTATGTGTATATGTTATTTTTACTGCCTTTCTGTATACTGCATGTTTATACATATATACATGCAGAGACAAATGCACCCCATACTTGTGTGAACATGCGCATATGTACATGTGCATGTGTATTCGTGTGCATGCATATTTCAATTTTGGTACCTTACTGCTGAATTTTTATTTGCTGTGGTTCACATATTTTTCCTGCTGCATATAATGAGCTACAATTAAAGCACACATCACCTTTTACACTACCTGGGGATTCATCTCACACTGCTTCATTTTCCGTTTATTGTTTAGATACTCAACTTGATTCCCAAGGAGTCTGAAGGTGAGCGTTTTGAAGATGCACTTGCTCGTGTTTGTCGCTGTGTTGGTGGTGGAACTGCTACAGATAATGCCTATAGTGACAGTGATAGTGACCTGGAAGTTGTTGCAGATTCTTTTGGTGTCAATCTTCGTTGTCCTGTATGTTACATGAACATGATATGAGAGTTCAAGTCCATAATGTCATGCATGTGTGTTGCACTGAGCGCTTTGTTCTATGCAGAGTTAATATCTGATAGTCACTGTATTGAATATTGGTCCCTTCTCCTATGTCTATTAATTTGATAGTAGGGAAACAGCCACCTTTTGTTGCAACACGTGGCAGGTTTGGGTGTGTGGAATAGGTCCTTTTTTTCATTCAGAGTATTTTGATTTCTCTAAGCAGGCAATGTAAATGCAGTTAGTGGGTTTTGGGAGGGCTGAACAGGAGTGGCAAAAACCATTCTGGAAAAGATCTTCCAGTTCTTTTCCTTAAGCATGCTGTTTATGATCATTGGTACTGGATCACAAAGGAAAATAATGCTGCTAGAGTTTGGTTATGACCAGTCTAGGATCTGTCTTGTATGCTTAACAATATGTTTCATGAAAGTATAACACCTACAGGAGTGGAGTCTTTCTTTTACGCTTGTGACATCCATTCTAGAATTTCTCTATTTATACGGGTTATATTCGACCAATTATGTAATGCAATATGCTTTCTCTAGTGATAGTGTTCTTAGGGATGTACCACTTTTGTGAACGTGCATGACGTCAATGTTGCAGTATCTAATGCTTTCACACTAAACAATGTTTTATTTTTCCAGCATATTGTCACCTCATTCTTCAAATTGCTTTATTAAATTGTAGCATTCTTCATTGGTAGCAAGCTTCAAGAAATTAGGATTAGGTATATAGTGCAGTCATTAATTGGTGGCTTAGTTGCTGAAATTGTTTCATGAAATTGATTTCCATGCATAGATGAGCGGTTCAAGAATGAAGATTGCAGGAAGATTCAAATCTTGTGCGCACATGGGCTGTTTTGACCTGGAAGTTTTTGTGGAGCTGAACCAGCGTTCTAGGAAGGCAAGCAATAATCATTTTTTAATATATATATATAGGAATATGAATAGGTTCCTGTTATATCTGTTTTACGTATCTGAGCTACCATTGCACTCTACACAGTGGCAGTGCCCCATCTGTCTCAAGAACTACTCCTTGGAAAATATAATCATTGACCCATATTTCAATCGCATCACATCTAAGGTATTGCTTGCCTGTCCCTCTCAGTTCATCCCAATCCTTAGTTTATGGTACTTGTTTGTTTAATGCTTGTTTACTTGTGTTATATAGATGAGGCATTGTGTGGAAGATAGTTTAGTTTATGGTACTTGTGTATTTTGTACTTGTTCGCTTGTGTTGTATAGATGAGGCATTGCGCGGAAGATATATCAGAGATTGAGGTGAAGCCTGATGGTTCCTGGCGAGTGAAAACAAAAACTGAATCTGACCATAGGGATGCTGGAGAACTTGCTCAATGGCATAATCCTGATAGCACTCTCTGTGTCCCTTACACTGGAGAACTCAAATCAAAAGTGGAAATGAAGCAGATCAAGCAGGAAGGTGGTTCAGAAGGTAATGCTGGTGCTAGCTTGAAACTTGGAATCAGAAAGAATCGTAATGGGTTTTGGGAAGTCAGTAAACCTGATGATATGAACACCTTCTCTTCAGGTAGATTGCAAGAAAACTTTGAACAACATGAACAGAAAGTTATTCCTATGAGCAGCAGTGCTACTGGTAGTGGTCATGATGGGGAAGATCCAAGTGTAAATCAAGATACTGGGGAAAATTTTGAATTCACAAACAATGGAATGGAGCTTGATTCTTTATCGTTGAATGTATATTCAACGTATGGATTCACTGACCAAAATTTATCTGCACCAGTAGGGAATGCAGAAGTCATTGTTCTTAGTGATTCAGATGACGAAAATGATATATTAATTTCCTCTGGATCTGTCTACAAGAGTAATCAAAATGGTGGTGCTACTATTTCTGTGCCCCCCCCTGAAATTGCAGATCATTTTCTGGAAGATCCTACACTTGGGACTGGTGGAAATTCTTGCTTGGGTCTTTATAATGCTGATGAATATGGGATGCCCCTCTGGCCACTACCTCCTGGAAACCAAGCTGGTCCAGGATTCCAATTATTTAATTCAGATGTTGCAGATGCCTTGGTTGATTTACCTCATGATCCTGTTAACAGTCCCTCTTCAATGAATGGCTACACATTAGATCCAGAAACTGTCATGAGATCTACCTGTTTAATTCCTGATTCTTCTATTGGTCGATCAGACATGGATGTAAATGATGGTTTGGTTGATAATCCCTTGGCTTTTGGCAGAGAAGATCCCAGTCTTCAAATCTTTCTTCCAACTGGGCCATCAAATGCATCAATGCAGTCTGATGTGAGGGATCAAGCTGATGTGTCAAATGGTGTCCGTACTGATGATTGGATCTCTCTTAGGCTTGGTGGTGGTGGTGCTACTGGCAATCACGGCGAGGCAGTTCCTTCAACAGATAGACTGAATTCAAGGCAGCAGATGTCATCTAGTGAAGATGGCATGGATTCTTTGGCTGGCACTGGTTTGTTTCTTTTTTCTTAAGGTTTTATAATTGTTGGTTAATGCTTCTGGAGGAAAGTATGCAAGTTTTGGACCTGTGCTATGCTACTTTCGTATCCACTTTCTATGTTTTGATGTTCATCTTTTAATTTTTTCAACACTGATTATACCCATTTCCGCAGATTCTTTGCATCTTGGTATCAATGATGGCAGATCTGAGAAGGCAAGTCGACAAAGATCAGACAGTCCTTTCTCATTTCCTCGCCAAAAACGTTCTGTAAGACAACGGCCATATCTTTCCATTGACTCAGACTCTGATTGAAGGGAAGTGAATCTTTTCTGCTGAGATAAATTGCTGCTCTTGTTTGAGATTTTTGCGGACAGAAGACATTTGCTGGGGTGATAAGGTGGTTTTCAAGTTAAAGACCTGTACGTAGAATGTGGACAGAATTGTAGTCCATACGATGTTGGAGTCCCGCTCATGGTGGGGTTGGGGGTGAAAAAGGTTTCCAGAATATTTTTGGCAATCGATGAGCTGTGAGCGCCTTCGTCAATTTTGTGAAGCATACAGTGGTTTCTGATATTGTCAAGAAGCTCCTAGCCAATTTTCAACAGATTTATTTAAGTTGCTGGTAAATTGTACAGCTTACGGAGAATTCAATTAAATCCATTGGCTCTCTTGGGTTTTCAGGATTGCCCCATTCAGTAAAATCTTCGTGGTCATATGCTTAATGATGAGAGCCATGTAGCCTGTAAATATCGCTCAGATTCAGAGCCAATACACTCCTCCTTTGATTTGTCTTCACTCTTCACCCTTTGTTCTTTTTCGTTGCCTGCCATTATCCTTCTCTTAAATCAATTCTCCCAAAATCAACAAACTGACCACCACTTTTCGCCTTATTGTTATGTTGTCGCCATAAAAAAAAAAAAGGCATCTTCTGAGTGGATGATGTTCCTGTTGAACTTGGTTTTTGTGCTCGTTTGCTCTTGTTTTGTCCATGATATGGTCGCTTTCCACCAATTCGTGCTCCTTTCCAACTTCTCTTTTTAGAAATAGAGAAAGGAAAAATTAAGTAAATAATATGAAAAGATTGATGGGAAAGAAAAACATTTTAAAAATAAAATGACGATGAATTAATAAGTTCGATGCTGATATATAATTTACTATATTTCATCTTATAACTTCAGTCGCGAGACGATATTCATGCGCTGCTAAAGATGACCTGATTATGTGAATTGATAGAACGTGTATCTATCAGCTTGGTGATGCACAAAAAGGATATCTAATCCTGGACTTCTCTTTTCTTTTCTTGGTTCGACACTAAAGAAACCAGCTTGCATGTAAATCAAAACAATCCCTTTCTGAAGGATCTTAAAAGGCGAACCCCTCCTATATCAGTATATGATATATTCAAAGAAATTTTAATAAATCCTCCCAAATACTAGCCCTAGGTTTGAACCTGAAAAGTTATGGGGAAAAAAAAAAACAAAACAAAACCCTCTTAATTAACATGCCACCTCCTTGGGAATCATCCTATCTTTTCTCACGCCAGGAAAATAAGACAAGAAATGGACTTGTATATAAAAGGACTCGAAATGAAATGAAATTAGAACTCTTGACAAAAATTCCCTCGAGATCTCTAGCTAACACCATGCAATCTCTCAACTTTCAAACAACCATCATCAGTCCTCTAAGTCGATCATCAGTGGGGTGTGAGAAAGTGCACCTCCAAGTTCCGAAAATAAGGGCACAGATGACACATGAAACAACTTTAGGCAGCCCTTTTAAATTAAATGATTTCAAGAAGTCCAGTAAGCCCTGCATCTCCACAGCCAGCAGGCTGTTATATCAAGCAGCATCAAGGCATGCCTGACAATAGTCAGTCTTCAATTTCTGACTCGAGAACTGGGCAGAGACTCAGGGCTGAAGAACCAAGATGCATGCCCCGAACTACAGCGCCATATCCAACCTTGATCCTATGGCATAGGAGCGAGATGGAATCCCACAAAGCTGTTCTTCCCTGAAAACAAAGAACATAAGAACAATTGTTTCAAGCAAAACACATTATTGCTGTAGCACACACCTATTCCTGTTGCATCCAAAAATTACCAATATTTCTTGCAGATAAATCGAGGATGAGTTTTTTGGAAGTAGAGGGACTAACGTGGGGAAATTTCTTCCATGTTCTTAGCATAATAATGTTTATTGTATTATTTCATTAATGGCTGAGATTTTTAGGTTTTGCAGAGTTTAAAAAGAATATACAGTTTGGTCAATCAAGCATAACTTTTAATTTGATTATTGGATCGAGTTGAAATTTTAACAGAAAATTTTGAAGGCCTTGTTTCTCATTGAGTTAAAATTTCATGATTGGAGATTGAGAAGGCTTTCAAACAAGGCTCAAGAGTTACCGTGAAAAATTGTCTTCATTTATTTATCTTATTATATTTGGATTCTTTTTCTTATTTAGACTAGGACTTTTAATTTAATTAAAATTTTACTACTTAGAAATCCTAATGCTAGATAAATTCTATGAGTTAGATAAGTTTTAATTATGAATTTTTCCTATAAAATATTTTAGTTTTAATCAGGAGTCCTTTTTGATAAGAGATTTTAGAACTAATATAAACAAGAATGCCTAGTTTATTTTAAGATGAATATTATTATTCAGACTTTTAATAAAACATTAGAGAGTTTTTTTTAAATTTCTCTACAACTTAGATATGTAATCTTAAAGCTTGAGAACCCTAGCTTCTATCCACGCTATACACTGCAGCACTAATCCTTATACTAGGAATGGTAACATTTCCTTTTAATTATATTATTTTGTCTTTCCATCTATTACTCAGAAATAAAACACCCCATTAGCTACCTACCTGGAGAGAGAACTGCAGCTTCTGATCCCAGTATAAAGCAAAAACTGTAGGGCTTTGCTTTCCAACAGCTAGTACTAAAGCTCCTGGGTGAAGCATGGAAGGAGCACTAGTTATGACAGATATGTACTTCTCAGGGAACCTTTCTCTAGGAGGCAGAACCCCCAGGAATAATGGATTCTTGCTAGACTGAGCTCCAGCATTGGATGCGGGATCTACATGCAACATCCACTTTGGATGTTCAAGGAAAGCACAAAAAAGATATAGAAGCAAATGAGAATCATCCAGAAGCCCAAGAGTATGCTTTTTGTTCTTTTTTTCATAAACTTCCCCACTTCCCGGATACTCATAATTCTTCAAGCAGGTTCCTTCAGCAAGCTCTGTTACAGTTGCACAAGCAGGGAGCCGAAATATAACTTGTAGAATTGATGGAGGCAAATTGAAGAAAATATATAGAGATTCATTATAGGCTATAGTCATAAAGTGTAAGGTATAAGACTCTGCATACCTCGGATCCTCTGAACCATATAATCTTCCCGAACATTGCTATGTGGCAGCAAACCTCTGGCCCACTCTCCTCTCATTAACGCAAGAAGCCTCTGGTGTTTAGTGATGGCATCCACACACTCCTGCATAATTGATATCATAGGATTTTGCTGCAGAGATTGCTGGGGACTGGATAGAGGCAACTTCACTGCATCCAATAAGATGAGGCAAATGAAATTCCTACCATTGATCCACATAATGATGAGGAATGAACAAAGACAACAATGAGAATTAATATTTGGCTATTTAGGAAATTTAATTTTGTATAATTATTCTAGATTTTTAGTATATCATCTAGGAAAATTTGTATTTACTAGTTATTAGGTAAAGCATGAATCTAATTCATTTTATATTTAGTATGTTTTTCTATTCCTATTAGGACGTTTAGTTTTCCTACTACTATTAGTGATGAAGGAGCTTTTTCCCAAGATACAGAAAAAATGACATAGGAACTTTTAGTTATCTTTTCGGTACTGCTTTATTCATTAGTTAAGATAGAGTCATGGGACTAAAATGTAACATTTTAAAATATTTGGATGGCTATGATTGGAAGATTAGTTTGGGACCTTAATCTAGAGCTGGTTGATTTTATTGTAACCCTAGTATAAGTCGGATGTAAAATAGAATTATAGCCATTGTCTACTCCTATTCAACATTATATCTCAGAAACTTGAGGTTTTCTTTAAAGCTTAAGTTACAATGTCTATTTGGTTTGGCACTTAAAAATATGCACCCTGGTTAGATATTGAAATAATGCTATGAATAGTGATTGATTAAATAAATTGAGTTGCTTTCCAAGCACTGGTTTTCTTGAGTGTTTGTTCATGTGTTAATCAATTGATTGTACTTCACATAATAACCCCAATCCAAAAATTTATTTTTTAAAAACAAAATTTTTATGATGAAGCAACTTACAAGTGGAAGCATCAAGAGCCTGCAAAAGAGTAGCACGTAACTGACTGAGAAGTCCATCTTCATCAAGAGAGAATGTCGGTTGCCATTCCTTCCGATCAGTTGAAGACACAGTAGCAGGATTTTCACTAGGTGTATCACTTCCTACTTGACTAATTGTTATTGAAATACCAAGCTTAGCAGCTGCTTGCATTACCTAGAAACATGATGAGTATAAATAAGGGCATCAAACATTTTATTTAAGGAGAAAAAAATGATTATGGACATTGAACAGAAATAGAAACTGACCATATATTATGTTCAGCTTCTGCAAAATTAGGGACACAAATTGACAAAGCAACACAAATTATGCAAAATTAATGGCCATGCACTTTGAAATTTCTCAAATGAGTAAAAATAACTCAGCGATAAAATATGCTTCTGTCTCAAATAAAGACTAGACAGACTGCACAAAAGTGTATTTTTGTGCTCCCAACAGGAAAAATGGCACATGTATTGGATATGGCAAATTATTGGGCACTGTCAACTCTCAAGTTTTCATTATAATATAGCCTGATTGATGATAAACAATGGTATGATGACAAATGACTTGCTGAGTTAGAGTAGTCACAATACTGAAAAGATAGAAGTAACAATTAGACCTGAATATGACTGCTTTCAACCTTGTCAAGTAGAGGATTAAGTAAAACTGATGAAAACCATTGCCTGAGGTGGTCATGCCAGCGCTCAATTTGAGGATAAATGCCCAAATTTTTGAAAGCTTCAATGGACTCTTCCATGGACATTGGTGGAGGAAGGTCACCCTCTCCTATCTTAGGGGGAGTGGTAAATTTCTGGGAACCAGGAGACATCCTCACAGGCCTTAAGGGTGTGCTCCTTGTAACTCCAGAGGTATTAGCTGGACTTGCTACATTATTAGGACTAGCCATGCCAAAGCCCCCTATGGTGGGAGGCGGAGTGGCATATTTACCAGCTGATTCACTGATTTTCTCATCTACTTCTGCCAAGAATTGTTCAAGTTGTTCTTCTGTTCTTATCTCTTTAGTATAAGAGGCTCGCTTATCTGACCAAGGGGTTGAGACTGCTGAATCGATCGCTGGAGAATTCTGAACAGAAGGCAGAGGTGAATTGGCCCCAGGTACAAGATAAAAAGATGGAGAATTCCGTGATTTGGATGGGGTGTTAAAAGAGGTCATCTTATTTCCACTTCCGGCATTTGATTTATCAGAGCCAACTCGAGACTTCTGATGCGAACAGGTAATTAGCTGATGAATTGGAACAAGGACATTGGAAGCAGATGATGTGGGGTTTGACTTGGGAGGTTTCTTTGAAGATTCGGATACAACAGGCTCAACTTTTGGCTTTACTCCTATAAGCCCCAATTGACGGTTTGTTAGCTGTGGTTGATCTCTAGCATCTTTAGAGGGAGAGGTTATACGAACACCAGCAGTTTTTACTCTGTACAAAGAGATGGCCTTGAAGATGGAGAACACAGATCCAATAAACAATAAACCCACCACTGCCTGTGCTGCCTTTGCAAACAAATCTGACACAATTATAATGAAAGTTAACTTCCGAACATAGTAAGAGTAATGGCTGTGGTTAATTTAAGATAATAATTGAGGAGATTCTGCTTAAACTCAGCAACTTACAAGCCACTTCCTGTGAAAAAATTCTGAAGCTCATCTTTTCGATCAACCCATTTTCCCTTCATCATTTAGAAGCCAATATAGTGTTACTCATATGGGATATAACTAGAACAAATTGTCCTTAGGAATAAATTTAAAATTTTGAAAAGTGATTAAACCAAAAAGAGCTTTGTCAAGCTTAACATATTATAGCCGAGAAACACAAGGGGTAAAACTTGACTGACAACTGAAAGCACAATGCCTGAGTTGTTTTATTTACCAGATGATAAAATCAATTACCCGTTTCCAAGTATCAACTTGTGTGGTATCTTCTTAATGGCAAATTTTTTTCAGAAAATAAGAAAGAAAGCACATCCATTATATATAGAAATCAAAAACTATTCCATCAACATTGTTTTGTGCAGGAAAAAAGAAACCTAGCTAGCAGAACATCAGGAAAAAAAGACAAAAGTTGAATCTTCATCCTCCGAGATATGGGGCTAGATACCTGGAGATTGTTGAGAGAAGAGAAAAGGCGGAAGCGGAGGATAGAGAAACGATGAAGAGGAGAGCGGATTTAGAGGGCCGGAGGCTTTTGGCGGTCAGGGCAGCAGAGAATGTTGGGTTTTGGTACGCTGAAAACTTGGGAGATGGAGTTGGAGGACGTCGTGTCTCCATTGCAACAAAACACTGCTACTTGTTTCGTCTCTTTTCTGCTTGCTTGCTTTATATCATGTCAAAAAAACTCATTGGCCGAGCAGCAAAGCGTTTTTCGCCGCAGGCAGGAAGGCAGGCAGACTTGGGTCTTTAGTTTTGGTGCTCAAACGGGAAGTACCCTCGTCCTTCACCTCACCGATAGACTGTTCAAATATCTACCGGTTGCCCTTAGGCCTGACCTGGTTCCGTGTTGGGTTGTTTCGAGTCCGAATCCGTGACTCTAATTCAAACCCCTTGGGGTTTCGGGTTCTATTTTCAGTTTTTTGCCTAGTTGAGTTACTTTTGCGTTTTAAAAGTTATTTTTAAAAAAATATTAATTTTTTTATTTTAAAATTATTTTAATATACTGATATAAAAAAAATATTTTTAAAAAATAAAAAAATATTTTAATATATTTATAAAACAATATTTTGAAGGTATTTCCAAACATCTCTTATATAATAATGATTTTGGTCAACAGTAACTCTCTTACTGTAAAAACAAGCCGGTATTTAAAAAAAAATAATTATTATACTCAAGGAAGGAATGATATTGTATAAGAGATGTTTGGACAGGACCACCTGCTTTTTAAAAAATAAAAACGATGAACACATGGAGAGAAAATACAATTTTACTTTGGATTTCTCTCTCGTGCTTATACATATTTTTTTATTTTTTAAAATAAATCATAGCTAATATCATGCTACTAATTATTCTGTTGATATTATAAAATTATTTTTTTAACCCTTTCATCAACTAAAATACCATTAATTTTTTTTACCATGTTATTATTAATCAAAGCTATTAAACTTAGTTAGCTTGATAAGTTAATTTAAAACTCGATTGACCTGATAATTAGATTAGTTTGAATTTATTAAAAGATTAGTGTGTGTAATAATCTAGTAAAGCTTGGGTAACTAGGAAAGTCAACTTAAGACCTAAGCGACCCGGAATAACCGGATGAGAACCAGTATTTTTTTTTTAAATGTGGTTTTTGTCATTCGACTTCTCTTTTTATTTCTTCATCTTTTCTGTAATGAGTTGCTGTTTGTAAATGCTCTAATTGTTCATAGAAACTGGCCCGACAGACTCAAGCTGGCTGAGAAGTTTGTTGCCATGCCCGAGGCCACTCTTAGAAAGAAACACACATAAATGAATGGTTTATGTTGTTTGATTTTCAAACCTTTAATGCTACTAGAAAATAAAAATAATGCGAAAAATGAAAAGAAAAGAAGCGAATCAGCATTGGTAATTAATTTTCTGTGGTGAGCTACTGTTTTATCCTAAAGGGCTGGGCCTCTTGGTTCGGCCGAGTAAAAAAGAAAGCTTTGCTGATTCTGGGAGAGAGAATACAATGCAAAAGGGCAGCAACTTGTTTTTATTTCTGGTAGAGATAGAGAAAATTTAAGGCTGTCGGTGCCCATCTTTTTTTTTTCTTTTTAATTAAAAAATAACATATTATTTTTAATGTAAAATAAAAAAATAAAATATTTTTTAAAATTTTATTATTTATAACATATATAAATATGTATTTTTTAAAATTTTTTATATAAAATATTAAATTTTTAATAATTTTCTTAAAATTTTCCAGATTGATCCGAGTTAATTCAAATTAACCTAGAAAACCCAGGATTCAACCCTTAATTGAGTCAATTCCGATCGGATTTAATAACTATGCTATTAATTGACTCGAATAAAATAAAATGTCTAGATTTTAGACACAAAAAATTAAATTATTAAAGTTTATTAACACTAAAAAAATTATTAAATTGAAAGAAATGAAAAACAAATTAAAATCCTTCAAAAACAAATAGAGGAACATGAGATTCTAATATATTTCAGTTAAAATTTTAATAGTCTTTAATATTTTTTAAAAAAATGTTAAAAATTTTCTTGCAAATTGTTGAGCTCGGCCCGAAGAATTTATGGGTTTAAAAGAGATATATAATTCGCTGAATGGGATACTTTTCACACTTAGCTTAGCATTTTCTTTTTCTTCAAGTAGATTCTAATTTATTTTTGTCCTCATTTTTTATTTCTTCTTCTTTAACGTACCATTCTTCACATAGAAACGATGGGAAAATCCGAAAGGGATTGTGGTCCAAGGAATTATTTTTATTATTAAAAATATAAAGTATTATTATATATCTAAACATCCTGAAGAATTGTATTATTTAGGATAAGTATACGAGATTCAAATCTTCCTTTTTTTATAAGTTAGAAAAGTAAGTATTTTACTTCATTTTTATTACTAAATAAATTATTTTTATTTATATAAATTAAATTTAGTATGTTTTTGTTGTTTAGAAAAATGATTTTTTAAAAATAAAGAATTATATTCTCTATGAGATTCTAATCTTCAATCTCTTTTCTTTTAAAAAAAATTTAATATAACTTTATTATTTATAAAATATATTTAGTTTTTATTATTGACCAAGTTATTTTTTACTTGGTTGGTATTAATTTTAAAAACTCAATTTATTTTTTATTTTTATATATTATAGATAGTACACGTGGCATGATTTTTTATTTTTATATATTATAGATAATACAGAGTTGTATAGTAAAAGGAGTTGTTATAAACTAAATTCATATGAAGGGTCAGTATGGGAAAATTTTGAGTGCAAAAAGGTCCTTCGGGTGATTTTCCTCTTGCTTTTGTATGTCCAATCATTCAGCTAAAGATTGAAAATTGTTTTCTAAAATATTTTTTTGTTTTAAATTATATTAAAATAATTTTTGATATTAACATATATAAAAACAATATGAAAATATTTAAAATAAATTAATTTAAAGTAAATAAAAAATAAAAAAATATTTGTTTTTCAAAAATATGTTTAAAACACAAAAATACATGAACTTACATATATTTTTTTATATAACGATATTATTTATTTATTTTTATTAGAGAATATATTAACTGGTTTTCTTTTTTTCCTCATATTTTTATTGGAAAAAAAATTTAATATAACAATTTTTATGGTCATTTGAAGGCATTATAATGACAATAACTTCAAGTTATAAACTATTAAATATTTATATTTATATTTATTGTATGCAACTTAATTAAATAACATGTAATTATATCAGTGTTTATACTGAAATTGATCAAGAACAATAATTATTTACTATATAAGTTATTAGCAAACTAATGGAGATAGTAAATTTGCCATCATTCAAATGAGGTAGCTAAAATTAATTATCAATTTATGATATAATAATTAAAGTTATTAATTAATAATTTAAAATATTATAAAAAATTAATAGTAAAAATAAATAAGAAGTCGCCACATTTAATGCAACATAAAATTCATTAATATTACACCTAATTCATGTTTTTTAACACTCGTATGCTTAAAATGATACATAATTACATTAATTTATAGTCACATTAATTAATGTTTTTGAATGCTCATATGCTTAAAATGATACATAATTACATTAATTGATAGTTAACTCCAATCAATTCATAGGAAAAACTTCAAATTTCATCTCATTTAATGCAATATAAAATTCATCAAAATTCATATTATTTTCATGCTCAATTGCTTGAAATATGATACGATTAAAAGATTGATGTTTTCTCCTAAATATAGAAATGTCGAAGTAATAAATAACCCAGCAATACCGGGCTCGAACCATAAAGAGGTTAATTATACAAATTATAAACAATTATAAACAACAACAACAACAATAATAATAGTTGTAGTAAATAAGAAGAAGAAGAAGCAGATGAGAATTTTGAGATGGAATATTAACGTAAGGATTAAACAATGATAACAATAAATGTCAAGATTAGAGGATTCACTAATGGTATATCAAATAAGTATAGTATAAACTCTTATTATTCAATTGAAAACCACATAAAAAGGAAGTTCCAATTAGATTATAAATTGTTAACATGATTACATTAGTCATCTTATTTGATTAATGCTAATACTTGTAAATCTCGTCAAACATTCATGATTATAACTTATGTTAACAACAAATCAAGTTTCTTTCATAGCTCAGGTGTTGGTTATACCATACAGTATGAACTATGAAAGTGCTAAGCATTTGTTGTACCAAGTGTTAGACAACATAAATCGAGATTAGTCATTTAACAAGTAAAGTATTAAATAGCGAATAAGATAATAAATACAAAACATGTTAGTATCAAACATTAAAGTCTATATTAAGTTTACATTATACTTATTCTTACATTATTAATGTAACCTTTTCACCTTGACATAATAAACTTAGCTAGACATAATGAAAGAAAGAAAAATAGATAAACAAAATAAGAACATAAAAGTTAACTAAGTAAAGGAAAAGAAATGAAAGGTATAAACTTGATATTAATGAAAGCAAAGCATAAACATTACAAAAAATAGAAAGAGAGAAAGCAAGAGTATGATCTTGATCTGCAAAACCAAGATGCCTAAATGCATGGAAAATGCCTCCTTTTATAGGCCAAAATTAGAAACTATTGATTTGATGACTAATTGATGAGTGGGTAACCAACTTTTGACTTGGTGACAATTCTTATCTTCTCTTATCTACCTAAAATTTCATTGATAATGTCAAAATTGGAACCATTTGAAAACATGAAAGTTATAGGAAATTGTCTCATCTTTCTTATGTAAAACATTCATGTCATTTGGACTTCTACAATTTTAGATATGGGTCAAGCACTAAACAATGCTCGAGCTGGAGGACAGATTCAAACCTCTTTGTTGTTGCTTCAATTTGGACTTGAAAATGATTTTTTTATATCTTAGGCTTCATATGAAAGTTATAGGCCTATGTCATACCTTTCCATCCATATAAAGTAGATCTAAATCTGAGATCTATAACTCTAGATATAATCTAATTACCAAACAGTGCTCTGGTTTGGATTGTACTAACATCTTTTTTCTAAATTTGGTCATCTCTTTGTTCTTTCAATTTTAGTTCTTAAATTCATCAATCAATCCTTTTATTTATGTGATAGGCCTATATTTAAAATGAATATTTACCATAAATTAAAGGTATTTTATATTATTATATATGTTATTATAAAATATGCTATAGTTAAGGAGTTATTGATATTTCAAGTACAAAATGATGATATAAAACCTTGATAAAAATACACTTTTAAGTACAAATCAAAATGGTACTTAATTACATGAATTTATAGCCAATTTTAACAAATCCATATAAAATTTTTAAATTCAATAACTTATCCACACTTTTAATAAAACGCTAAATTAATCCAATTTCAACCTAGATGATGTTACTTTCATGCTTAATTGAATGAAATTGCACCTATGAATTGCATGTTATTTTCAATTATCCATGCACAATCAAAATTGCATAAATTCATAGCTAATTCCAACAAGTCCTAAATTCTTACGAAACCTTTAAATTCATCCAAATATTCAATGCCATGTAAAACTCTTTAAAAATCAACGTATTTCATGCTATTTTTAACTCTTAATTGCATGGACTCATAACTAACTCTAACCAATCCATACAGAATCTCTGAAATCAACAACTTTTCCAAACATTCAATGAATGTAAAATTCATTAACATTTAACCTAATTCAAGTTATTTTTATGCTAAATAACGTGAAATAATATATAATTGTTGAATTCTTAGCTAATTTCAACCAATCCATACAAAACCTCATGATACAAACCAAGTTAGGTCCTGATTTTACCTTAAAATACTTATTGCCTAATTTTTCCAGTTCAGGAATATCTCTCATACCATACATCTAATCAAGCTAAAATTTTATTAGGAGATACCAGACATATAAAAAATATCATGGTAAAATTTCAAGTAAATTGGAGTTCGAGAATATATTATTTTAATCAATTGAAGTTATTATTTTGGCAAATTCATCACATTGGTTATTTTCAACTCAATCAGTTCAAACTTATAATTGGTTAATTTTGGATAGCAGAAAGAGACTAAATTAGGCTTATTTAGGGTTTGAACTTGTGCATGATCTTGGTGATGAGAACCTTGTGATCATGTGGTCACGCAACCCATAATAAGATTGACAATGAATCCTAAAAAGCCAAAACATGTATGATATGAGTGTGTGGTGTGATTAAAGAAAGGTCAAATTCAGATTTTGACGTAAGATTTTCTATTATTCAATTTTATGTTATTGAGTATAACTTTAAATTCAAACTGTTGAATTGAGCTAAAACTTTACCAGAAAATTTTAGGGGTATTTTCCTATATTGAGCTAAACTTTTAGGTCAATCAGGGTTCAGGAAAGCCTTATGATATAGGTCATAATAGACTGTATGAATTTTGTTGTTTACTTCCTTTTGACTTGTGGACTTTTTATTTAGCAATGAATATTTTTCTACAAGGATATGATGGCTTGTTTGGAAATTTTATAGTTCTATAAGGATCTTTAATAGGCTATAATTTAGTTTGAAAGTGTGATAATGATTCATTAATGTTTTAAAATTCTTTTCTTATAAGAATTCTTTATTCATCTTAATTATACAATAAAAAAAGAACAAGTGGCATTTAATGACAAAGAAGTTAACTTATTTTAGGGAGTTTTCTAATCCTAGATTGAAGGTTAAAGGAAAGCAATAAGGGTTTCCATATTTTGAAAGGATTCTTCAAAGTTGCAATTAATTATTATCCTAAATAACAAGGAAACTAAAGTGAGACAATTTCAACAATCAGTTTCCTAGCATATTTTGGATATCTAAAGTTGGTAACAAAGACCCTAATGTTTTTAGGATGAAAATTTTATTCATGACATTATTTAAACTAGAAAATTTACATATCTTAGGTTATTTTGTTTAATTAGCTGCAACAACTTTAGTTTGTATGAGATTTATTATTTTTATTATTTTCTTTATGTTTATGCTTAATTAATACTTATTTTTCAACTAAGAACTAAGATCCAAGACTTGTTTGGATTAGTGTTTTGGGCTTATGAATATTGATTTTAGATCATTTTTGCAAGTGGGCTAATTTAGTCTACAAGAATAGATTCATTAGGGTTATTTTTTAAGAGTATTTAAAATCTTTATAAGCCTAAAATTCAACAATCATGGAATAATACCATTCTAATTTTTTAGCTTATATATAAGAGTGATTCTTGCATTTTTTAATTATTGAAAAAAATAAATTGACTTATAAAAGATTAACTAGCTTTACGACACCATTCAATTTAATTCCAATAGTGTTAATGTCATAGAATATGTTTTCATTGCATTACACTCTATGACATCTTTTTCAGCTTTTTAGAATCAAATTTTACTCTTGATTATGACCATATGATTATGAGATTTGCATTAATTGGTATTACAATTAGGCTCTAAACTAAAGTCATATCTTTCTGAAACTCTTGTTTTCTTAGTATCAAGTTTTAGTATGTATTATCAACTATCTTATTCTTTTTGTGTTATTGGTAACTTAATACAAAAAAAAGAGAGGAAAAAAAATGTTATTTCATTTTGATATCATTTCTAAACATATTAGTAGCATAAATAAAGTAAAAAAAATAAAAATAAACGTTGTTTAAAATCTATTTCAAATCTGTTGTGAAAACATAAATAATAGATAACCCTAAGCAAACCTCATTAAAATAAATTGAAATTTTCTATGCTATTTATTTGGAGTAAAATTACCTAATATATCAAACTTAGGCTTATTTTGACATTGTGTGCTTTAGGTTTCAATCCTGGGTTTAATCTTGTTATAAATTGATCATACATGAGTTTTTGATACCAAGACATAAGAGATCGATTTACAAAATAAGATCTATTATTGTTGGGTATGAAGGCTATTGCATATTAAATTTGAGACTATTCTAATATCATTAAGTCTAGGTTTCAATTTTGGAGTATAAAATTGTGTTACATATTAGATTTGTGTCATTTACAAAACATATTATCTATTATTTGTTTCAGCTAAATCAATTTTTTTATGTTATATTTGTGTTAATTAGGAGTCATATAAGCATTTTTATTAATTTTTTTGTTTATATTTTATTTCGAGTATTCGATTAGTCAATAATTCATACAAAGTCATTTTGCTACTCGTGAAATCATAATTGTAATTTTGTTTTGCTTATTTCTAGTATATTTATTGATTCTTGAATCTAAATTTATAATTGGATCATGTTTTAGAAGCCTTTAACTTTAATTTATTAATTTTCAATTTTGAAAGAAAACAAGTTAAGAAATAAAAGATGTAATGGACATGTTAAAGTTAAAAACCTTGGTTTATATGAGACACAAGAGTTATAAGGATATATTTTATGCTACTAATAAATTTTTATAGATTCAAATATGTCTTAAAATAACAAATCCATGGCACTAAAGGCTAAAAACACCTTTTAAATTGAGTTTTTGGCCAATAACTTAAATTTTTAGCTAGGTTAACTAAGGAGCTAAAATATGAGATGGCTTCAATGAATCAATAGATTAATGAGGTTAATCATCAAGGAAATACTATCCAAAAGGCTATACAGAATGTTAACAATGATGTTGATGAATTTTTTTAATGATAATACAAATATGGGTGGTGATGAATATGACTTTACATCCATTAGTGAAAGAAACAAATTTGGGTTGAACAACACAAGAAGGAATGTGAGTTTCGATTAGGGTAGAGTTTTTTGCTAGAGGGATAGGTAGAGAATTGGGCACTATTAAGTTGAAAATACTTGCTTTCTAAGTAAAGAATGATCTGGAGGTAAATATAAAGCGGGAAAAGAAGGTTGATTGGATTTTTGACAGTCATCACTATATAAAACATGAAAAAGATAAAACATTTATCCTTAAGTTTACAAATTATGCACCAATATAATATGATTAACTTATTTTGAGTAGGAGGGGTGAAGGCCTATCGAGTCATGGGATGACATGAAAGCCTTAATGAAAAAATAACATGTTCCTAACTTTAATTACAGAGAGCTCTTTCAAAATTACAGAGTTTATATTAGAATTTGAGAAAATAATTTGTTCCCTACAATTTGTTCCTAACCATGATAGTTTGATAGGAAGGTAAAATATGATGAGGTTAGAAATATGTATGCTATTATAAGAGATAATAGAACCATCATTCTTATACCTCTTACAACCAAATAAGTGTAAGATGATCAGTTAAAGTTAACAAGAGAGCATGAAAGTATGGGTAGAGAAAACCAAAGTGATGAACTAGGGGAGAGAAAACCATCAAATTTGGCCACCACCTAAAATTCCATTATAACCCATTCAACCACTTTTCTAAACAAACAAAAACATTTGGCCACCTTCCAAAACCAATCAAACCATTCAACCATTTCATAAAGTAAATCAAATATGGTCAAGAATAAAGGTAAAACATAAAGAGTGAAGAAAGTAAGAGTGTTAGATGATAACTGCGTGTAAAAATTAAAGAAATAATCTAATTTTTATTCAAGAAAAGGTGAGATCAGATCTATGTTTTACACTAGCAAGTCAATAATTCTGCTTATGTATAAAGAGGTTTACTTTAACTCTAACAAACTTGATCATGATGTTCCTAAAATAACTGTCTCTTTATTATTGAAATTTGATAATATACTCCCTAATAACATTTGTAGCGGGTTATCACCTTTAAAGGAAATAAAACATTAGATAAACATTGTACCCGGAGTTGCGATTCCTAATTGACCAGCTTAAGAAAGCAATCCTAACGAGGCAAAGGAAATTCAAAGCCAAGTTGATGAGTTGGTATTGAAGGGGTACTATCGTGAAAGTATGAGCTTATGTATTGTGCTAATGTTATGCCAAAAAAAGATGGAACTTGAAGAATGTATATTGATTATTATGCCATCAACAATATAATGATAAATATAAACATCTTATTTCTAAGCTTGATTACATGTTAGATGAGTTGTATAGATCATGTATTTTTTCTAAAATTGATTAAAAAAGTAGGCACCATCAGATTAAGATGAAAGAATGAGATGAATGAAAAACAACATTTAAGACAAAACATGGTTTGTATGAATGGTTAGTCATGCCTTTTGAACTTATAAATACACCTAGTATGTTTATGCAACTATTGAATCATGTATTGTATGTAATTATAGGTAAATTTATGGTTGTGTATTTTGATGACATCTTGATCATAAGTAAATTTATGGTTGGACTCATTTAATGTATTGTGTAATGAGAATTTGCATACCAATCTTACGAAGTATACTTTTTGCATTAAGAAAATTATGTTTTTTTGTTATGTTGTAACTACACAGAGTATCGAGATGGATGAGAAGAAAGTTAAGACCATCAAGGATTGGCCTACTTCTAAATCAATAAGCAAGGTAAGGTGTTTTCATGGATTTGCTAGCTTTTATAAATATTTTATAAATGATTCCAGTACATTAGCTATGCCATTAAATGAAATGGTTAAAAAGCTAGCTGGTTTTAAATAGGGTCATGAACTAAAATTGACATTTAATTATAAAAATAAATTGTGTTATGCACCTATTTTATCTTTAATTTACAAAAGCTTATTTTAGTGAAAACTTAAGTAGGACCTTGAACTATCTTATTTATGACAAAGAACAATATGTTTTGGTAAGAACACTTGAAACAATACAACATTACTTATGGCCAAAAGAGTTTGTAATTCATTCAGATCACGAGTCCTTGAAATATTTGAAAGGATTAGGTAAGTTTAATAGGAGGTATGCTAAATATATTGAATTCACAAAGACTTTTTTCTTACATAATCAAGTATAAGTAAGATAAAGAAAACATGGTGGCTAATGCACTTTATCGCACATATATTTTTTTAAACATTATGAATACTAGATTCCTAGGTTTTAAGTATGTAAAGGAGTTGTATGCTAATGATTATGATTTTTCAAGACTTAAAAAGCATGTAAACATTCAACTTTTGATACTTTTTACATGATAGATGATTACTTGTTTAAAAAGAATAAATTGTGTGTTATTGCTAGTTCTTTAGGTGAATTATTTGTTCATGAAGCATACAAGGATGATTTAATGGGTCACTTTAGGGTTGCTAAAACTTTGGATGTATTGTATGAATATTTTTATTGGCTAGATATAAAAAGAGATGTGCAAATAATATGTGAACAATGCATTGCATGTAGAAAGATATAATTTAAAGTACAACAACATAGACTATGTACATCGTACTAATTAAACCTTAAGTAGATATTTCAATGGACTTTATTCTGGGATTACCTAGGTTAAAGAAAGGTAAAGACTTTATTTTAGTTATAATTGATAGGTTTTCTAAGAATAACATATTTTATTATGTGGATCAACTCACAAACATGAAGGACTTGTTACACGCTTTAAATAGGTCAATCACAAGGTCAAAAGAAAAGACATTGAAAGAAGTTTTGAATGGGCTAATTGATGTGAACCTTATGATTACACAACTAACAATTGAGATTAAGATCTGATTTGAAAAAGTTGAAAGAGATCTTATAGAAGTCTGATACGATGAAAATCTGTCTCAAAGTACCAAAATTATTGGAATGAAGTTGAATGACACCACGAAATGAGTTATTCTTTAATAGGTCATATTTAGTTTATTAAAAAACTAAAAAATACAAGAATCTCTCATATGTTAAACTAAAAAGTTTAGAAGTATTATTAATAAAAAATGTTGAAATTTAGGCTTACATATGTTTAAATAGTTCTGAGCAATTAACTCTATGATTTATCATTATAGATTAAATTGATTCACTTATCAAAACTAATAATTTTTTTTACTAGTAAGCCCAAACCTTGATCCAAATAAGCCTTGAATCTTAACTGAAAATAAAGTATTAATTAAGTTAAAATAAGTCTTGGGCTGTAACTAACAAAATAAAAACAAAAATAAAATTTATAAATCTAATTCTTGTTTTGCCATGAAAAAAGAAGAACAAAATAAAACATTGTGGCACAAAAATTATTTATAGATTATAATATTACCATTAATTCTAGTAACTAGAAAAGAAATTGTTGCCAAAAATATAATTATAATCTCAGCCTTATTTATCATTCATTTGGAAGGAAAAGAAACTTGCTTTTACTGTTTTTTTTTATTATCTTTTCAATACTAAAAAATACAATTAAATTGTTAAATTATTCTCCTTTAATAATAAGGAAAACTTTGTTACCATATGTGTTTTTTCAAGTTCGCTTGGATTTTTTTATTTTCTTTGTTATGTTTTCTCCTCACCTGACAAGAAAATAAAATAAAAATAATAAATTTTAATATTGAAAAGAAATAATTGATACTTTTACACATAATATAAAAAAATTTAAAATTAATTAGAAATTTATAAAACATATGGAAATATCACAAAAAAAAAATCGATATAAAATTACCAGTCTTATTATTAAAACTTCATTGCCCAAATAATGGTGTATTTGCTGCCTCTTGTATATTTGCATATGGATTAAATCTACTGAGAGTTCCTCTTAATGCTCCAAAGATCCCCTGGCAGAAAGTGTGGCTGCTATCTAATGCCAGAGATGAAGAAGAATTCTCTCCAGCAGCCAGATGCAACTAGGAATGCATTATCAACAAAGACGCCTGTATGGAGGAAAGGATCAAAGGGACCTGAGATTCTTTGTAATGCTTTGTTACTTCTGCTGTTTATAAATTAGGCAGTCTTGACTTCAATCAATAGAAGTTTCATCTAATTCGATGACCGGAAGAAAGAATCCTAAAACATAATACGCTACTGGCTCCCGGTCCATGGTTGAGTTTCTGGTAGGAAGTTGAAACTGTTCTTCATTAACTTGAACCAGATTGGGTTGCTATAAATAACAGGATGTTGTCTAGGCGTCACTTAAATGACTTGAACATTTGCACCACAAGCTCTCAAGATAAAATCCCAGATGCTATGACTGATGTTTCTGGGAAAAACTGATTGGACACCAAATAGATGATGATAACATCGAGGGTATATTTTCACCCTCTCCCCGTAAACATGGTGTACAGAAAATATGATGGCCTGTTTCATATTTTAGTTTAGACTTCAGACATTGCTTATTCGAATTCTTTTGTGAAGTTCTGTAAATAAACCAGGCTTTTCTTTAGTGAGAGTACAATTACACCCGCTTCCATTTAAGAAGATATGAAGAGAATTTTGCATCCATGAAAATGGAGACGAAGTCGGGTAAAAAATAGGAGACCGGTAGGACCTCTTCAGACTCAACGTGACATTGTTTTTTCTGATATTACCTGGATTAATCTTGCTTGATAAATGCAGAATAATTATTTTTTCATGTTCTATATTACTTTATTTAACGAAAATTGATCATTAAGTTGAGGTTCACCTCCGATAAAGAAAGATATGGAGAATTGACTATTCTACATGTCAAGATAAAGACGGCTATGAAGGCTAGAAGGGTTCCACGAAAGGGAATGCATGAACCTCCATTGCCATCCCTTCTTCTCTCCCATGAATTAGAACAGGCAGTTTTTCATATCCACTGGTGAACTTTCCAAGGCTCTCTGAAAATTTGATACAAGTTTGGTGGAGTGGGCTGTGCACTGACTTTCCCAGGTCCAATAGGCCCAGATTCAGAGCCCAGAAGCCCTTGGAAAACTATGAGTTGGTGACGAATCAAGCGGAACAAACGTGATGTGTTGAAGATATGATTTAAAAATACTTATTTCAGTTGTTCTTTGAAAAAGGAGGAGGAGGATTAGCTACGGAAATGCTATGAACCAATATCCTAGCTAAAAACGTTATTGTTTACTAATTGATTGAATATTTGAATCAATTTAAAAATATGGAATTATCTTGTTGAAACTTAAAAAAGACAGATGGCACGTGCATAAAAATTTATTAGAAAATATTCTTACAAGAATCAATTGATAAAAAAAAAAAGTCTAATGAATTGAGATTTACTTTCCTTTGATATGATATTGATTATATTTCTTTTGCCTTTTTAAGTCATTTTTTACAGTAATTTTTTTCTTGTGAGAATTTTTATGCAAGTTAAATTTACTCTTAAATGACCCTGTTAAATATTTTTTATGAGCTATGGACGGTATATAAAATTAACCCATTTTGGTCTAAATAAAGTTTTTAATTTTCTCCTTTTTCATCATAAACCCTAACGAAATCTATCCATTAAAAAAAAAATCATGGGTTTAGAGTCTTCAATCCAAAACTTAATACAATCTAAACTCAAAAACACACACACACACAAAAGATAGTGAATCAGCCATTATATTGAATATAATAAATAAATAATACCACTTAATCTTTCGTCTACTCTACTTAATAAATCAAGAAAAAATCATGACGACTTTAGTAATTGAAGTTTGTATCTTTGTATGTTATTGTTGTGTATTCATTATTATTTTTTTTGTTTATACTTATTTGTTTTATAATTTAAGGTGTTTGGATAAGTTTGGACATATCACAATTAATTCTTGAATTTATTAAATATCTTGAAAATTTAATGAATAAATAAAATAAAATATATTAGGAGTGCATAAAAAAAATCAAACCCAAGTGAAAAAAAAAATCCTTTTTCCTACTAAATACTAAATTGCGACTTCAAGCCTGTACGCATCAATAGTTTGCTAAATAGCATGTGGTTTTTCAATAGAATTATTGTCTGACATATTATAGAGAGAAACAAATGGTATAGTGTAACGTGTATGCAATTGTAAAATGATTAAATAGCTCAATTTTACTCTTGACCATTAAACAATGGGGGAAAAAATGCTCCTTTTCTCTTATTTTTACTCTGAAACACCCCCCCCTAAAAATACATAAGAATTAAAAAACAAAAAACTGAAAGTTTTATACAAAGGAAGAAGTGGAGAATTTATAAAGGCAAAAATAAAATTACCCTTTTTAAGATTTAGCTCAGGGAAGTGAACACTGTCGTTCCACCAGGTGTCTGTCGTTGGACTGCCGTTTTACAGAGATCATTATCGAAAGCAGGGTGTGAGGAATGGGGTCCAAGAACACAGTAGCCGAAAGTCTGATTTAGACTGTTTGTTTTTATTTATTAGGAGTATTTTTAAAAAAAATTAATTTTTTTAATTTTAAATTAATATTTTTTTAAAATTTTAGATATTTTTGATATGCTGATTTTCAATATTATTTTAATGTATTTTTAATTAAAAATTATTTTAAAAATAACTACAATTACATATTCAAATTCACTTATATTATTTTCAAGAACAGAAACAGGAACTAAAAAGGGGCTTGGCCATGAATATGCTTGGAAGATTTTTTAAAATATATTTTATTTGGAAATATATTAATTTTTTTTAAAAAATTATTTTTAATATTTATATAAAAAGACCCTATTGTGTTATGCCTACAAAATACAGGGTTTTATGTTTTCCAAACTCCTCGATCTCTGGCTTTGCCCCTCCCTATCTCCAACTTGGCGTGACACTTTTTAGTTGGAGGTTGTGAAAAGGGTTGGCTTTGAAAATTACGGCAAACCAACTTGCCTACCCAAAATAACACGTGAGTGTGAGAAGCACAATATTTATTTACACTTGAACCATCCTACTTCTACACCGTTTTTTTAAACAATAAAATTAATAGCAGTTTGATTGTCTTTCATTATTATTATTATTATGATTATGATTATGACCAAGTATAGGTAATTACGATCAAATAAGCCCCAAGTGGGGCGGCCCATCTGGCTACCATTGTAGCACTTGCCATGCTTGTTGAGGGCTCAATTCACGCAGTACAAATTTATCCTATTAGATCCAAGTTTGTAATTACTGATAAAATAAAAATAATTTAAAAATATTATGTTGGTAAGTTTGCCAATAAAATGACACATCATCATTTGTCAACGGACTTACCGACAGTAATGTTCCTTCGTCATATTCTGAAAGTTTTGTTGGAAAATTTGGAAGTATTGTAACCGAAAGTAGCATAATCCTTCACCTTTTGTTCTTCTTTCTCTTCAACTGTAAATCAAAATCGCAACCCCTCCACCCTTACTTTTCCGCAAATCTAAGCATTATTATGATAAATTCGGCTATCCAACACTTCATGATGTCAACATCTTTGTCTTGGTTTAACCTTTTCTAAATATTCTATACACCAGGTAAATAAATCTATCCATTTATGTTTTAAACAAATTTGTTGATTTTTTGTGGTTTTCGTAGTTTATTTATATATTTAAATGTTTTACAATCTGATTTAGATGTTAAATGATAGATAATTAATTAGGTATTGATTTTTTTGGATTTATTTAGTTCATATTTTAACGTCATTATTAAATTTTTATATAAAAATTATAATTAGTTATTAGACTGTAAATTCATTTTTAATTATTAAAGTTAAATTTTAAATTAATAGTTAATTATTAATAAATATTTTTATCAATATTTCATATAGATTTTCTAAATCATGAATGATTGTTCTTGGATATATCAAGGTTTGCTTTAAGGGTTGTGAAACATTATTGTAAATGGGTTATGGGTTTTTATTAATTTTTTACTTTCAAATCTAGAGAATATTAGTGGAGATAAAATTAGATGTCCACTGTTGTGAAGTGTAAAAATAAAAAGATCTACCAATAAGATTTTGTGATGATGCATCTTTTTTAAAAATAATTTATTGAGAATTACTTATGTTAATTTATATACAAACAACCCTATATTCCTTATGAGATCATGTTATAAGTCGCGGGGTGTGTAAGCGTCGTCTGGCGACAACGGAGGCTTTTGTCGTGCCTTCTGATAAGGAGTGTTGTGTGTTGGAAAATTATGATTAATTTTGGGGGTCGCTACCTAGCATTATGGTTACTAGGAAACCTATGATTTACGAGAGTCTGAGTAAGAGATGTGTAAGGGACTAGTTATGTAAGGGGAAGATGCATCACCCGCAGTGCTCCCTACTTAAGGTAAGCTGCATTGTCATTTAATTGTTTTTTAAGTCAAGTTTTTATTTGTTGGTCTTTTTTAAGGTTCAAGGTAGATCTCTCTTCATAAGAGAGTTTTTACCTTATCAGGTTAAATTATAATCGTTCTAAAGTCTCAATATTAACATCGCATTACTTACATATTGTATCTTTAATACCTAAGGGTATATTTTATCATGTAATTTTACACTCCATAAATATTAAGGTCTACATCTAGATCTTAAAAAAGTAAAATTTTTTTTTTGATATATTGGCCAAATCCTAATGAATAATCATAAACTGGTTATGATATCCATTTTTTTAAATGAAAAAGATGCAAATTTTTTATTTTTTTAATGAAAAATATGCTTGGAAAAATTTTAGAATGTGGTTGTATACATGAAAATATTAAAAAAAATAGAAATTGATTTAATATATATATATATATATATTAATTTTTTTTTATTTTTTTTGAAATAGTTTAGAGAAAACTAGATATTTTAATATCAGATTTTTATTTTACAGTATAAATATATAAACCGATTTATGCAAAATTAATAGAAAAATATTTAAGAAAATCAAAAATTTTTTTAATGATTTTTGAATTTTTTTAAAAGAAATATATAATATAATATTGTATATATAAATATTATTAAAATAGGTGGGCTAGGCCGGGCCAGCTGACTAGGCCGAGCTCAGCCAAAAAGAGGTGAGCCAAAATCAGCCTAAAATGATTGGGCCAATGTTGGTCTAGAATTATTATTATTTATTTTTTGGGCCTGGTTGGACCCAACCCATACACTTAGGCTGGGCCAACACTAGCCCGGCCCAAATACAATTGCAAAAAATGAACATTCGTTCATGTTTTGCATTCAACCAAAATAGTTATAGGAAGCGGTGGTTGGCGGAATGATAAAGGCAACCTTCTAGAGGAGAAGTGGCTTCTGTCACTGGCCTGGCGTCACGATGGAGGTGCTGGTAGAAGAAACGGTGGCCTCAACTGACTATAATGGTGGAAGGAAACAAAAGAAGCAGGGGAGGAAAATATGCAGGAGGGAGAGAGAAAACCTTATGGTGACTCTCGACGGTTGGCTGATGGCTAAATGTGGTGGAACTGGTGGTGGAGAAGCTGTTTATGACTTTGTTTGGTGGCTGAAATAGTAGAGGGAGAAGGAGAGAAAAAATTGCAGAAAATCGGGCAGAGGGGGCTAGTTTTTGGTTGACTTTGGACTGGATTTTCTCTTCCCTCAAGCCATCAAATCCACATCTATTTATAAGTAGTGGAAGAGGGCAATCTTGTCTACTTTGAGGTAAAATTTCAACCTTTGATTCTGTTAGGAAGGATCCCAACCATCGGTTCAAAGTAAGCATGGTGCACTGTCAAATCTGTTAAAAAAGCTACCTGAGTTGGCGTGTTTATACTGGATTCTATGTCAATGGGTTGTCATTCCGACTTAACTATTCATAAAATGATGTAGAGGAACTGCAAATGATTATTTTCGTGCAGGTTTGGTTAAATTTGATGGACATTTAGTACATTAAATGCATCTGCAAATTAGGCTACCAAACCAGCTTTAACCGGGTAAAAGAAGAAGAGAATGAATAGTGACCAGACAACGCGTTGTCTGATCCTCTCTTTTTTTGGTAAAAATACGTCGTTTTGGACTGAAATATGGATTTTTACTAAATTTCAATTGAGTCCCTTTTCTTTTAATTTCTTTTAATTGAGCCTTTAATTGAACCTGAACTTTTGATTTAATGCAATAAAACCCCTTTTGAACTTCAATTGGAACCCCGAAGTCACGCTTCTTTTTTAATATAGTCCTTGGTCTTGAAATTTTTTAATTTAACCCCTAATTAACCATTAAACTTTTAATTTCTTCAATTTAGCCCCCGATTTTTCTTAATTAAGCTCCTAAAGTGTGGCGCCTTTTGTAGATTGGTCCTTGGATATGAATTTTATCAATTTAACCTCCAATTGACTCCAAAACTTGAATTTTCTTGCAATTTTCCCATGATTTCAATCAATTAACTTGGTAAAAATTAAATTTGGTCTCTTAAAATTTCAATCTTTTCAATTAAGCCCAAAGTAAGCTTCCAAACTTAATTTTTCATTAATGAAGCTCCAAATAAAATTAATTTGACTCATTTAAAGTATAATTAAGTCCTTGTATTTAATTAAATTCTTCAACTGGACCCAAATTAATTCTTAAACATAATTAAAATTTAATTTGGCTCATGATTAAATGAAATTGACCTATTAAAAATTTAATTATGTCCTTGGACTTAATTTTTCACTAATTAAGCCCCAAATAAAATTAATTTGACCCATTTAAAGTATAATTAAGTCTTTGCACTTAATTAAATCCTTCAATTGAACCCAAATTAATTCTTAAACATAATTAAAATTTAATTTGACCCATGATTAAATTAAATTGACCTATTAAAAATTTAATTATGTCATTGGACTTAATATTTATACAATTCATCCAATAATAATTTAATTTGACATTGAATTTGTATTTTTTATCCGTTCTTGGGCATAATGGGGTACAATTAGGCCTTGAATTTTCTCTAAAAATTACAACTTGATTTTCCAGCTTGCTTTTTCCACGTTACCAGCTATTATTTTATTTTATTTTATTTTAAAAAGTGAATTTTTGGAGAATAACCCATAATTGGGTTATGACATTATAAATGATTGTTGGCTTAACATGTAATTCTAGCAACATACATGAAGTTATATATGATAATAATAATCATTATAGAATTATAGTAATGGATGCAATAAGAATGAATCATGATTATTTAAGTGAAGATTCACATATAGATGAAGAGCCAAATATAGATGTAACTGTGTTTTTAAACTATTGAAATCTTTTGATAAACCATTATAGGATGGGTGAACAAATCATTGTAAATTATCAAACATTTTATAATTCTTTACTATCAAGTTAGATTATGGTATAAATAAGGCCAGTTATAATGGCATTATCGAATATGCAAAAAGCATTTTACCTAAAAGAAATTGGCTGAAAGAGAACTTTTATGCTGCAAAATCTATGATGAAATCCCTTAGTCTATGATACCAAAAAATTGATACGTGCCTAAATTTTTGCATGTTATACTATAGTGAAGATGTAAATTTAACCAAGTATAAAACATATAGGCATGTTTGATATAGATCCAATATTGGTAGATAAAAGACACTTGTTGCATATAAAACTAAGATACTTCCTAATCACTTATAAGTTGTAAATGTTATTTATGTCTTCGAAAATAGTCAAGCACATGACATGATATCATTCATATAATATGAATTATAGAGTCGTAGGGTACCTTATCGATGGTGAAGTTTGGAAGCAATTTAATGGGTGCATCCTTAATTTTTAATGGAACTATAAAATATGCATCTTGGTTTATGTGCGTATAAGTTTAATCCACTTGGGTCCTTTATTCCACCTATTCTTGTTAATTGGTCATACTACTATTTTCCAACTTACCTTTAAGATGTGCTTGAGACTAGAATTCATGTTCTTATTGACAATCATACCTGATATTTAAAATCAAGGTAGGAATATAGATTTTTGTCTTTAACAGTTAATTAAGAGTTAAAATAGTTATGGTCATTCAATCATAATTAAGAAAACAAAATTTTCAAATAAAGATAGTTTTGATGTGGACTTTAAATGATTTTCCTGGATATTGAATGGTTTTGGGATCAAGCACATATGTAAAATTAGCTTATCCATATTGCATTAAAAATATCAAGGTCTATTCCTTAATAAATGGGGTCAAAACTTTTTTTTTTTATTGTCACTGGAGATTCTTGTTAAGTCATTGTCGATATATATAAAAAAGAACTTCTTGAAAGGAATCTTGCAATGCCGATACTATTGAGTAAAGAATTATATGATATAGTCTTGCGTCATGAGAATATTATATTTGATTTTCAATTCGATAAGAAGAATTTTTCTAATTTTGGTGTAAATCTATAATTAGAAAAAGTAAGGTATTTTTTGGGAGCTTCCTTATTGAAAGAATAATACCATTCATTATAATTTGGATGTTAAGCATATCGAGAATAATATGTGATTAGTACTTAAAATCGTATTTTTATCAAGGTTTTATATTATCATTTTGCATTTGAAGTATCAATAACTCCTTAATTGGAACATGTTTTATAATAACAAATCTCATAATATAAGATACCTTTAATTTATGTTAAATGCTCATTTTAAATGTAGGTATATCTCACAATTTAAAAGTTTGATTGTTGTAATTAACTATAGAAGTGAAAGGATAAAGAAAAGACTAAACTTAGAAAAGAGATGCTGATTTAATTGAAATTCAAACTTTGTTCAATCATTGGATCATATATAGATATATAGATCTTGGATTTCAGTTTGATTTATATAGTTGGAAAGATAAGAATGGGCTTAAAACTTTCATGAATAGAAAAAGACCAAAATCTACCGTTTTTAAATTCAAAGTTTAGCCACAAAAAAGAAGTCAAAATCTATCTTGCAATTCAGCCCCAATACTGCTTAGAATTTTACCTATAGATGAAGTTTTAGAAGGCCAAATGACTTGAAATTTGATGGGTGTAAGGAAAAGATAATTTTTAACAACTTTTATGAAGAACACTTTGCCAACTTCTGATTACATCAATATCATTTCATCCATCCAAAATGTTTAAGTGCTATGGTCCATCAAGTCCACTAAATCAATAGCTGACCACTACGTCAATAATCAATTATCAAATGAATAGTTTTGAATTTTATCCTATAAAAGGAGGCATTTACTATTTATTTAGGCATCTTGTTTTTCAGATCAAGATCATGTTCTCTCTCTCTCTCTTTATATTCTTATAATGCTTAAGTTTTGCTTTCATTAATCTCTTGTTCATGTTTTTCATTTCCCCTACTATACTTAGTTAACTCATATCATGCTTATGTTCTTATATTGTTTATTTATGTTTTTCTTCTTTATAATATCTAGCTAGGTTAATTATATCAAGGTAAATTTTTTTTACTAATGGTGTTAGAATAAGTATAATATAAATTTAATAAGGACTTCAATGCTTATATCTTAAACAACTTGCTATTAATATGTCTTATCATTTTTATCTTATTAATTCTTAATACCTTACTTGTTTAATGGTTAATCTCGATTTGTGTTGTATAATACTTCATATATCAAATACTTAATCCTCCATAGTCTTTGACTGACTTTGTTATTATGAGAGAAACTTGATTTGTTGTCAACATAAGCTAGCATCATGAATACCTAATAAAATTTATAAGTATGGTGTTATATAAATAAGATGATTAATATGAACGTGTTGATAATTTATAAAGATTATACTTTACTTATCTCTAATACTATTAGTGGGTCCTTTAACTTTGACATTTGTTTTTATCATTGTATAATTTTCATATTAATCTTACGTTTCAAAGTCCTCTTTAACTCACCACCACCACCACCACCATTGTTGTTGTTGTTATTTATAATTTAAATAATTAACCTCTCTATGATTCGATCCCGGTCTTGCTGGATTATTTATTGCTTTGATCCTCATGCACTTGGAATAAGACATTAACTCTTTCATCATGTCAATATGTTTGAATTTTTTGTTAACATGATCATAGGCTTTAAAGAGAAAATAAAAAACAACATAAAAACTAGAATGAATATATATATATATATATATATATTTGTGACTGTTAGAATATGGAGTTACTTAATGATAGGGTGCATGTTGTAAAACCCAAAACTAACCTTGCTTTAGATAAAAAAAAAACATAATTTATTGTTTATGAACAACTTAAAAATCTATGATTTTGTTATGATTATGCTTTAGATATAGCTAGATTAGTGTGTTTAAAGAAATATAGATTGCATGGAATAAAAAATTATGACTACCATGTGTTTATGAAAACATTCATTCTAATTGTTTATAGGAATTTATTGTCAAAAAGAATATAAGATACACTCACGAAGATTAATTACTTTTTTAAAGATATTTGCTTGACCAAGTTGGGTTCTCAACATATTGAGCAGCTTAAAATGAACATCATCAAGACAATATCCAAACTTAAAATAATCTTTTCTCCATCATTTTTTGACTTAATAAAGCATCTACCTATATATTTAGCATATGAAACAAAAGTTGTAGGGCCTGTGTAATATAAATGAATATATCATTTGAAAAGGTTAGGGATTATATGCATTCTAAGTGTGTAATGTATTTTTTAAACTTTTAGTCATTCAATTTATGTTTACCTTCATACAAGTACTTATTCAACCTCAAGAAAAATATTAAAAACAAGATATATGTTAAGGCTTTGATATGTGAAGCTTGTACTGTTGAAGAGATTTCAATATTTATCTTATATCATTTTAAGCCTTATATAAGGAAAATAATAAACCACATTACAGGACATAATGATGATAATGAAATGATAAGAATTTGTCAATATTCTCCCATCTTGGTTGACCATTGTAAAATAATATAGTTTTAAGAAGATATTTAATAAACATTGAATATTAATATAAACAAGCACATAATTATATGTTATATAATTGCAATGAATTGAGAACTTTTTTTTTTATATAGTAAGTCAATTATGTGAAGGGTAGACTTTTACCTAGTTTCAAAAGGGTTTATGATTCGTTCAATGACCACTTTTTATAAAAGAATTATAAGGGTTTACAAGGAATGATTCAAGTATAGTGTGACTATTATTACAGAGTAAATGTTCAGCTCATAATTGGATATTTTATGAATCTGAACCTTTAATAAAAGTTATGGGGTCGATTGATACTGCTCACCTAACTTAAAATTAAAATTACTAGAAAATTAAAATGCATGAAGATATTAATCCATACTCAATATATACATAAGCAGTATGTAAAAAGAAGTATGAGCGATACATAAAAATAAATGCTAAAATTAAATTACATAGACCAAAAAAATCAAACAAGCAAATAAACAAGGCTCAGTTTGGCTAAACAAGTCCTTAGTGGAGTTACAATCTTGTCGTGACATGCATGACCTTAAATAATGGAGCTACCTTCTGGAATCAATTGATGTTTTTGATTTAATCATAAAGTTATGATTTAAAATAGTTGACATCTTATCGTATCCTTTCATTCTAGGATGCAGGTTCACTATTCAACATCACGTGTATTACAAAAATCTAGAAAGAGTCATGTTCATGTTGTTAAAAAGGGTAATAATGAAGTAACTTATGGAGATATGTATTTCAATAAAATGAGTTAGATGAGCTATATCAATTTACTCTATCTACCAAGCTAGAAGAAATTTCAAGTTTTTGTGTCACTAAGAATACTTATGTTTATGTTGACATTGATGAGTAAAATGATATATTAAGTATCAATGGACATATAAAAGTTAATAAAGGTGAGAATAGAAGGATCAAATAACTTCAGTTCAAAGAAGAAAATGGACATAAAGATGATGAAAATAAAAATGATGAAAAATCAGATTAAGCATGGGATTTAAACTAATCTTAGATTTAAAACATCATTATAAAATTAAGACATTTCCTATCATTGTATAATGCATTGTATTTTGTATATTGATCAAGTATTTATTGTTGTGGTTTTAATGAGTTGCTATTGAATAAGTTATGAATGTCATTGTTGTTGTTGTTGTTAATGATGCTATTTAATTAGGTTGGATAAGGATTATAATCACACACACATACACATACACATATATATTGTAACTTTACTAATGGAATCACCAATAAAAATTAAAAAATTATTAATTAATTTTCAATGAATCTGTCGATGCGTACAAGATAACCAATAACTCACCGATGAATGCTAAAACAATTAGAGAATTACAAAGTGTTTGAGGAAGAATTCATGGAATTGGAACCAATCAACAAGTTCACCAATGGAATTGCATTCATTGGTGATCTTGTGTTGATTAATGGACTGATTGATGGTTGGTAAAATAGTCAAAAAATTACAAAGAATTTACAAAAAAAATCATAAAATTAGGCATGCCGATGAAAATATTGACAAATGAAAATTCATTAGTGAATTTGAGGGTTTCAAGAGATTTCAAAAATTTTTAAATGTTCGATGAATTTACTAATAGTTTTATTTTTTTGTTATTGATGAGTTCATTAGTGATGTGTCGATGTGGTTAATGACTATTGAACCACCAACACAAAATTATGTTGATGAATTTAAACTCAGATATATTAAGGCAATCCTTAGCTTTTTTCTATTTCCTCTAAAATTAACATTTTCCTCCCTTTTAATCTTCTCTCTCTTCTACTAGATGGTTGATGTTCTCTCTCTCTTTCTCCAAAATCGATGACGAGGAAGCTCTTTTTTTTTAAGACAATGACATAACACACACACATTTTCTCTCTCTCTCTCTCTTTATATATATATATGCACTATTTATGGTTTCGTGTTTATCTTTTTTTTCTAATATACAAATTTGCATTTTTACATGTTTGCTTTGAGTTAGAATAAATGTTATTAACACTATATTTTGTAATATGGAGTGTTAATTGAATTCTCTTTCTAGGGTCCAAAGTAATATTTAGAAAAAATGAGTAATTAGTTGTAAATAGTTTAATAGGCATGCAATAATTGTTAATTAGATAGCAAACATGGAAGAATTGGAATTTAAGCATGAATAATCATGTTTTGTAAAAACGTTTCATTTAGATGTGTGAATTTTTATAATGTGTGTTGAAGGAAAAAAAAAGTTATTGACTTTAAGTTGTGGGAAGATTTGAATTACTAAATGTGTTATAAAATATCACCATTCAATTCAATTTAGTTATTTAATGTGAAATTATTTGACAATATTTTTTTTTAAATTACTAAAACACCAACAAACATAACAATTATGTTAGTGATTGTGTTAGCAATATTGATTATTTTCCTAGAATAATTATAGAGAGTTGTGAGTCATTTTGATATTCATCAATAAAACATGTTGGTTGGTGTGTTTATCGATTAATCCATCTATAACACATGATATACAAATGGATTTATCTGTTGATATATCCACTAATAAATATTATTAACGGATATGCCAACAAACAATGGTTGATACGTATTTTGCATCACCAATGACAACAAATTATCAACCCATCTATGCCTATTTTGCATCACCAATAACAACATATTGTCAACCTATCTATTGGTATATAAATCATTGATTGAATTACTAACAAATATGACAATAATGACGAGACACTTGCTAACGACATGTTTTCATTAGTAAGTTTATTGATGATTTTGATACAAAAAAATAAAGTGTTATATTTTGGGTGACAAGCATGATTTTTTTTTATTGTTTCTGTTTTTTAGCTCATAATTATTAGTTTAGTTTATAGTGTTGGAATCAAAATTGATGTTGTTATTTTGACATAAAAACTTTTTTTTTCTTTTGGTGTTTGCTATTGATTAAGTGACAACTTTTATTAACTCTTGACAAAATAAGGGAGGTGTTATTGTTTTTTTTTTAGACTATTTTTGTTTGTTTTGGTAATTATAGAGTTGTTGCAGATAAAATTTTTTAGTTTCCATTTTGTTTTCAAGTTGTTGTCATTTATTTTTGCTAGCTTTATTTGAACATGATTTGCTCTCGACAAATACTTTATTAATTAGGTTTGTCTTTATGTTTTTTTATTTGGTTTTCTATTTTGAATGATCTTTTGTTTCCACATGATTTCCCCCCATCTTTTATCGGTTGCATTTTTTGTTTGTTGTTGTGTCTTCATTTCCAAGAATTGAGCTATATTTCACTAGCTTTTGATTAATCTTTGTATTTTTTATTTTTATTCAAATATTTTGCTCTAGCTTTACCAGAGAAGGGGAGCTTACATGGGTTGTTGTGACCATTAGATAATTGATTCTTGCTTTCTATGCTTTGAGTAGGTTTTTGTATTTTAAACCAAACCTCATGCAAAAAAATCCATAGTCTTTCATAAGTTTGATGCGAGAGATAGTTAAAAATTGTTAAAAATCCATATCTTAATTGTTAAAAATTAGAGCTAAGATATGATTCATAGCAATGATAAGCTGTAAAATAGATTTATCAATGCAATAAAGATGAAAAATCCTAGATGGAAAGGTAAATATATCTTTAAAAAAAATTTATAATCGCTTTACAAGTTAAAAATAATAATTGTGTTAATTAATTGTTTACAAGGATTGGTTATTTTTATTTGATTTGATTATGTCAAAGAATCATCTCAACTAATAGCCTAAACTTTTATGTGAGGTCCTAAAAAATTATTCATATTGTTTTTTCACACAACCCTCTCAATTAAAAATCATTTAGGCTTGAAACTTGCATATATCCACATTATATTATGCTTTATTTGAATTAAATAAAAGGGGATGGTGGGATTCAAACTAATGACTACTTAGTCATCAAGACTTTGATATCATGTTAAATAATCTCAACCTAATAGTTTAAATATTTAAGTGAGGTTTAAAGATATAATTTATATTATTTTCTAATAGATTAAAAAATATTTGATGTTCCATTCTTTATATATATATTAATGATGTCCAAAAAAAGTAATCAATACTATGCTTTTTTAATAACACTTAAAATTTAAACTGTGTTTCCAAATATTATCTCAAGCATTAAGCATATGAGCTTATATAGCTAATTAATGTTTTTGGATCAAACTTTGATATGCCTTCCATGTTGGTGCCAACATAAAAAACATATGATTGGACCTCAAACGCATTACTCAATTATGTATGATCACCATCTGATACGCCAATCTGTCTTTAATATATAGAACCAAGGCATGGTTTTTTGAACCAATATGCTATCTCTAATTTTTTAATTATTAATTAATGATAGATTTATTTAGGCAAGATTAAAATGAGCAGTATTCTTGTAGCCTTTTCGTAACTTTCTTAGTAACAATAAGGAGATTCTCTAAACTGTCTAGAATCATGCTTGGACGATGTTGACAAACAAATTGTTGACTTACTTGTCGATGTTTACCCTCTCTAATCTTCCATGTTTGTCATGGGACCTAATCATAGTTAAATTAAGCTTTTCTTTCTTGAGTTATTATTATTATTATTATTATTATTTTAATCTTGGCTTCAAGACGCAACTACTTCTCAGTCAAACTCACAAGGGTTGGCTTTAAATAAGGCAAAAACTTGAGACACTCTTTATTGCATCCCTGAACTCCATGCTTCCTGAGGGAAAAGGAAGGAAAACAATCTCCAAAATAATTCACTAACAAGGTGTTGGCCTAGCTGAGTTCTAATATGTATAGCAAAGCGATCATCTTTGTAGCTAGCAAGTTACGACCCTACATGAAGGGAAATTCTTCAAAATCTAGTGGTCACCAAGAATCTTGTTATGTGGCTTGTTGATCTCAAATAGTCTGAAAAGGATTTAAAATAAAATAAAAATTATTTTTTTAATTAAATATATGATTAAGATTATTCACATTCATTTGATTTTCTTGTTTATAAACATATCTACTTGGATATGCAAATTATCAATTGGAATAGTTTTTTTAAGCTTACATGTTGAACTTGGCTTGAGTTCAATTTCACCTTGATTTAATTTAGACAAACAAATCAACTGCGACCACCATGATATTCAGCTTTGCTTATATAGCCCATAAATAAAGAATTAATCATATCTTATAAACATATATTTTTTATCAATTAGAATTTGTTAAGTGTCATTTTTATTTTACTTTTACATGAAATGATAAAATTTTTTTTGAAATAAATGACATGAAAAATAAATAGGCTTCCATATATTTCTTAGTTAATGAATAGTTGACACATGAGATGAAATATTTAAGATATCTTATCATAAATATAAGATCCTATAAATAAAAATCAATCGATAAAATAATATTATATGGCATTGAAAAAAAGACTTAAAACCCTTACAAACACTATAAATAGAGGTCTCACCTTGATAAAAGGATGAGAAAATAATTATTAGGGAAACAAAATTTTCATCAAGATAAGCACTTCAAGCAAGAAAGTTCTCTAAAAAACTCTTAAGCCTCTTTCATTTATGTTTAAAATCAACAAAGAACAAACTCTATTAGATCAAGTCAAAATGATCCATATGAATTATTTAACACTTTCAAGAAAAAAAATATTACTCAAAGTATTAAATCACCAAATCTTGCTTTGTAATACAAGCTTAAATTTATATTTTTGCAAGGCACAAATCTTAACTTGATTTCACAAATAAATCAAACCATTAAATATCAAATTTAAGGAAAGAATCAGAGAATTATTTACTCTTTTATAAGAATATTTAAATAGAGTTGTACCAAGTTGTATATTTTAACAAAATCAAATATTTGTACATATTTGCTTGTCGAATTTCAGGTGCTCAAACTTGTGTATACAAATTTCTGGCAATTTTATTAAGAATACCTCTACCTCTCATCTCTTCCCTTTAAAAAAGAATTTTTAGCAACCTCTCAATGGCAACTAGGAAGAACATGGTAACCATTATCGCTTCTAAAAGCAACAATGCAACTGATTCAAGTCGCTAATATACCATTAATGTTTCTTTAACCCCATCATTAAAAAGAAAATTCATCATTGAGTTATATGCATAAACTAAGTTGATTCTTAAGCTGGTGTCAACATCGAATGCAAAGGAGGCACGAAAGCTCGCTCCAAAGTTAAAGCTACAAGTCACTCCACCATAAAAATCAAGTAGGGGTGCACCAACTTTTCTTCGGCACTCAAGGTGACTACTGTAGCAGTCCACCTATGAAGATTCCTTCATGTCAATCACTAAAGAAGGTTCGAGTTTTGGAACTATATCAGTGATGATGACTGGGACTACACATTTAAAGCATCAAACATCTAATTTAACAAAACTCGTCAAGGGTAAAGAAGACCATTGATGAGCTAATGCCTTGAAAGATGTATTAAAAGTCCATACTAGTTAAATAGGAGGTTTTTTCAGCTCAAAGCTTAAGAAAAGTCATTACACTGAATGAGTGCATGTCAAGGGAGCTGATAAGTACGAAAAATGTATTCACTACTTCCTATTAAGTTGATAAAAAGAAAACTTATACTAAAAAAACCATAGAATAATGAAATAATGACTCTTCAAACTTGCCTCCTAATGTATACACCACAAAGATATCCTTTAATGATGAAGATTTATTGTTTGGATCCAAACTCCATAATCACCATCTTTTTTATCAAATGATACGTCCTTGAAAAGATGGTGGATCATATTCTAGTGGATGATATGATTGTCAATATACTACCTTTTAAAATCATGAAAGAGCTTGGAATTTCTATGGATGAACTCTTTCCAAGTCATTTAATGATTAAAGGCTTTAATTATTAAGGGAAAAATATGTGGGAAAGATAAGACTTATTATACACATAAAAGGTATGGACTGCTATGCATTTTTTCACATCATGAATGCCAAAACTATTTTTAACACGCTGTTTAGATGACAATGGATATATGAATATGACATCGTCTCCTCAATGACCTACCAATGTTTTAAGTATTGTCAAAATGAAAAGGTGAGAAAGTTAGTAGTGAACATCGACCCCTTTATCATAGTCAAATTTACCAATGCAAAATTATATTTTAAGTTAAACATAATGAAAAAACCATAATTTTCACCTAACCACCAAGGAGAGGGAAAAGTTGACTCTAAAAGCTCAAAAGGAAATAAGTCATTTACAAATAAAAGAGTAACTTGTCCAATGAAGAACAAAGGAAAAGAAAAGGTAGTTAAAAAATTTCATTAATAATAAGGTATCATAATGGTAGTATGATATATACTCATATCAACAGGAAAGAAGAGTCAATCTTCTTCTACTAAGGATGGAGATAAGATCACTAAAGGGCTAAAAAACTTGAAGTTACTAGCTATCAATCTTGTATTGGCCAAGGTCTCAAAACCTATACTGAAAAGGTTTTGTTCATCAAATTGAATCAGTGGTTACAAATCTTAAAGGACTCCTTAATAAACAAGTGAATGGTTTTGATCCTAATGCCTTGAAGCTTCTAGCTAGGGCTAGTTAATAGTCTTAAAAATGTCAATAAATTAGTAAATAATGGTAATATGACTCGAAATTAAAGGTAAACAAGTTTCTATAAAAATTATAAAGGCTTGGAGAGGGAAGAAAACTTCTAATAAAACTTCAAAGGTTGGTATTGGATATGAATCTTCTACACCACTTCATTTTAAGATTAATAAAGAGGCCTCATGATATATAATTGTGGGAGAAGTGAAGGATAAACAATAAAGTCAGCCTAAACCTTTTAGAGCTAGGTCTAAGACTGTTTTGGTATGACTACGACTCGTGTTTCATTATTTGATAGGATTAGAATCCAAAAGAGTAGAAGGACTCTAAAATAGATGTCAATCTTCACAAGACTTCGACAACCCAAATCAAAAGATGATAAGTTTGTACTCAATCATCAACCAAATCTAATGGAGGGTTTATAAGATCCTTATAGCAAAATACCTTCTTGCATGAAGAGACAATGTAAATAGTTGGTAAATGATGAGCTAACACTAAAAGAGCAAAACACGCGATAGTGATCACAAACCCATCTGATGAAGAGAAAGAAAGGGAAATAATGTATCCCACTTCAAATCACATCACTATTAAAGATGATGATATTGATGAACTTCTTATTGAAAAAGATGTTTTAAAAGCTCTACCCATTTTTAAATTAGAAAATAAGTGTATAGTGGATGAACTTAAAGAGATTAACTTAGGTACTATTGAAAACTCATACCCAACCTTATCAATACAAACTTTAATGGAGTATCGAGATATCTTTATTTGATCTTACGATGAAATGCCAAGTTTAGACCTAGGGGTTGTTATTCATCAATTAACAATAAAAAAATAAGGCTAGACTTGTAAAACAAGCTCAACATTGTTTTCATCCTAAATGCATCTAAAAAATTAAGGATAAAGTTAAAAAACTTATCCAAGTGGTTTCATTCATGAGGTTAAATATCCTATATGAATTTCAAATATCATGCTGGTGAGAAAAAAGAATGGTTAGTCCATGTTTGCGTGAATTTTTTAGACCTTAATAATGTTTGTTCTACAGATGACTTTTCATTTATAATCACTAAGATCATGCTTGATGTTATCACAAGTATCAACCATGATAGTTTATTATGCAATAATCAGATTCAAATGGTGCTTGTAGATAAGGAAAAGACATCGTTCTAGACTTTAAAAAGAATATATTGCTATAAAGGCATGCATTTTAGCTTGAAGAATACATGTGCCACTTATCAAAAGGTGAAATAGAAGATTTTTTTTATGATATACTTCACTAACATATTGAATGCTACGTTGATGACCTTGTGGTAAAGTCAAAAGAAAAAAAAAATCATTTACATGATCTTTGTCTAGTATTTGAACCTTACACTAATTCTAATTAAAGATGAAATACTTAAAAATATATTTTTATCAAGGTTTTATATTATCATTTTGCACTTGAAGTATTAATAACTCTTTAACTAAAGCATGTTTTATAATAATATATCTAATAATATAAGATACCTTTAATTTATGGTAAATATTCATCTTAAATACAGGCCTATCACATAAATAAAAGGATTGATTGATGAGTTTAAGCATTGAAATTAAAAGGATACAAAGATGTTGATGTAGTCCAAACTGGAACACCATTCGGTAATTGGGTCATATATGGAGCTGTAGATCTAAGATTTAGGTATACTTTATATGGATAGAAAGGTATGACATAGGCTTACAATTTTCATAAGAGTCCAAGATTTAAAAAGGTCATTTTTAAGTCCAAATGATAGCAACAATGAAGAAGTCTGAATCTATCCTGCGGCCCAAACAGTGTTCAATATTCAGCTCATATCTTAAGTTTTAGAAATCCAAATGACCTTGTGAGTAATACTCAACCTCATACATCTAGTGGGATATGTACAACCATAAAAAAGATTATTATTTGCATCTTTAGCCAGAAAAGTCGAGGCACTAGAATTAAAAAAGAGTGGTTAATTAAAATTTGTTCAAGACATTGTGTGTCAAATCAGTGAAACAAATAAACACTTAACCAATGACTGTCCAACTTTGCCTTCTTTTAAGGAATATCTCTATGAACAAGCATATGCTTTAAATAGTTTCCAAAGGCCCAATCATAACCCATACTCATAAACATACAATCCTAGTTGGAGAAATCACCTAAATTTTAGTTGAAAAAGTGGTAATAACAATGTAAAAACTTCATAACCACCGTTTCAAGCACACTATAATTTTTAAAATTCTCATGGATATGCACCTTCTTCTGTTCCACCTTTAAGAAGAAATGTTAAGGAAACATTGCATGTATTCATTGAAAAGTAAGAGATAATGAATACTCAACTTGCTCAAAGTATGATAGATTTTAAAGATATTCTTATAAAATTAATATCTGCTCTCAATTTCAGAAGAAAGGTAAGTTTCCATCTCAACCACAATAAAATCTCAATGGACAATACAATGTAAATACAAATAATTTTGGAAGCCAACACATGGATTAAGTCAAATCAGTCACTACTCTTCGCAGTGATAAGGTTATCAAAAAATCCACTCTTTAACCTTCTGAGAAAGATGATGAATCAATCTCTGAGGGTAAGGAAATGGTTGAATCTAAATATTGTAAAGAAAAGACTAATTCCCCATCAGCACTTCCATTTTCTCATGTCATGACCAACAAAAAAAAAGTCAATCACAACTCTAAAATCTTTAAAACTTTAAAACAGAAGAGGATCAATATATCTTTGCTCAATACTATTAAACAAGTTCCTTCTTATACTAAATTTTTGAAAGATCTGTGCACAATATAAAAAAAATTAAATGTGAAAAAAAAGTTTTTTTAGCCAAACAAGTAAGTGTCATTCTTCAGAACAATAATGCTTTGAAATATAAAGACCCTGGTTGTCCTATAATTTATTTCTTTATTGGAGAACATAAAATTAAAAGAGTCTTACTTAATTTTGGAGCTAGTGTGAATTTACTTTCATATTCAGTTTTTCAAAGTCTCAATTTGAGTTAAAACCAACTTCTGTAAATCTCTTACTTGCTAATAGATCTGTAAAAGTGTCTAGAGAAATAGTTGAAGATGTGCTAGTATAACAGATACCTGAGTTATGAAAGGAACTTGATTTCTTGTTAACATAAGTTATAATCATGAATGCTTAACGAGATTTACAAGTATTAGCATTAATTGAATAAGATGACTAATGTAATCATGTTAACAATCTATAATCTAATTGGAACCTTCTTTGTGTGTGGTTTTCAATTGAATAATAAAAGTTTATACTATACTTGTTTAACATACTATTAGTAGATCCTCTAACCTTGACATTTATTATTATCATTGTTTAATCTTTACGTTAATTTTTCATCTTAAAGTTCTCATCAACTTTTATTCTTTTTCTTTTTTCTTTTCCTTTTTTATAATAATAATAATAATAATAATTAATATTACTACTACTATTATTATTGTTATTATTGTTGTATTATTATTATTATTTATAATTTGTACAATTAACCTCCCTGTGGTTCGACCTCGGTCTTGTCGGGTTATTTATTACTTCGACACTCTTACACTTGGGAGTAGACATCAATCTTTTAGTCGTGTCGGTTTATTTTTAAGAAGAATCAAAGGTAAGTAATTGGAAACTACAAATTAAAGAATTGTCACCACAATCAATTAAGTCTATACCTTTTAGTGTTCAACCACCCAAACCTAATTTGAAGCTATTACTATTCAATCTTAAATACTCATTTTTAGAAGGAAATAAAACTTTTCTAGTAATAATCTCTTCCAAACTTAATACACATTAAGAAAGTAAGTTATTACAAACTCTAAAAATACATAAAAATGTATTAGTATGGAATATAGCTGACATAAAAGGAATTAGTCCTTTGATTTGCACATACAGAATTTATTTAGAGAAAAATGCTAAACTCTCTAGAGAAATACAACGAAAACTCAATCCTAATATGAAAAAAGTGGTGAAAAATAAAGTCGTTAAGCTTCTAGATAATGAAATCATTTATCCTATTTTTGACATCAAATGGGTAAGTCCTACCTAAGTTGTATCTAAAAAGTCTAGAGTCACTATGATAATAAATAAGAAAAATGAGTTAATTTCAACTATGACTACTACTAGTTAGCGCATATGCATTGACTATAGAAAACTTAATTCAATAACTTGAAAATTTTATTTTTCTTTATATATCATGGACCAAATCCTAGAAAGAATTGCAAGTCATGAATTTTATTATTTTTCTAGATGACTATTCAGGTTACAACCAAATTAAAATTACATTGGAAGATCAAGAGAAAACCACTTTCACAAGTCTATTTGGTACTTTTGCACATCAAAAGATACCTTTTGGATTATATAATACACTAGTTACGTTTCAAAGATGCATGCTTAGTATATTTAGTGATATAGTTAAACATTGTCTTCATGTTTATTATCTTCAATATTTAAAATTGCTTCCATATTGTCTTTCTTCTCCTCCTACATACATATCATTATGAATAAAAAAAAATATTAACAAGAGGTGCAAATAAAAAAATAAGTGGAGAAAAGGATTGTGCACTCCTTTCCTTTTCCCCTAAGTTAATGGATTTCTTCTTGAAAGAATCTTTTTAAACACTTATTCTTTTTGTGGGGAAGATATATTTGAGCACCTTCATCTTTACCTAAATTAACATCAACTACTTACGTATATCTTTTATAGGTAGAAGAAATTCTTTTGTTCTTTGTTAAGATAAGAACATTCTTCTCTTCTTTTTTTTTTTTTAAGGATACTATAGCAACATTAGTAGAGCTTTTGAGAATGATTTTCATATTTTGAGAATAAAATTTGGACCACTTTAAAGTCCACCAATTCATATAGTGTTTAGTCACCAAAGAAAGTCTAGCACTCGAGGGCAAGGAAAGCTTACACTAAGAATAAGTGTTGAATTTAGAAAAGTTATGCCAAAGTTGAAATGTATCCTCCAAACCTGGTATCCCAATTCTCATTCCAAAGGCACGGGGAATATGTTGGCAAAGTCCAAATTGTCTATTGTGTTTATTAGGATAATAGGGCTCAATAATATTAATATCATTATAACAAATAGTTAAATAGTCTAATCAAATAAATATAAAATAGTCACTCTTAAGGATTGATAAGTTACCATCATCGTGCAAGACAACAACTTTAGCCATAGGAATTAATGTAGGAGATATAATACTTTTAGGATTTTTGAAAAAGACCAGTACATTGAAATTCATTAACATATTTTACTGACCCCTTGCTAGCATATTTGTTCATCCTAAGAGAGCTAGTAGTTGTTTGATGAGTGCTAAATTTTTCTGCAAGCTAACTAATGAGAAAATGAATAGGAAAATAGGTGTCTCGTGCAGTCACACCTAATACAAATTGAATCTCCTTTAGAGCCATGAAAATAATTGATATAGTTGGTATTACGAGAAAAAATTGTCTTTTAGCTCCCATCATAATGCTACTTTAAAAGTACTAGGACAACTAAAACCAACATCTTTGCTAGAAAATACAAATCTACATAGCCAACACGAGGGAAAGCTGTTGAAAAAACTTCATCCTAAATATGTAAAGGAACATTAGGTTCTTTAAAAGGATGAATGAATTTTCTAGAACGAATACAAGACTCTTCAATTTAGCTTGATGGATAGACAATCTTATTGGATTCACTAGACTTATAAAGAAAGACTTCTTATATCTCAAGTCATCTCAAAACTAGAATTCTACCTAATCTTGAAGAGTCATTACATAATCACCATCAATAGTCTTATATTCATGTTTTATAAGCGAAAGGATGGCTACCACACAAATTTCTTTTCCTTTTTTTGAAATAGTTATGTAAGGGAACAATTCTTATTTGATGAAGCTACTGTTAGCTTACCTATATTAATATTCTTTCCCTTTTTAACATCCTATGGAAGCATGGAAGCTATAAATATATAAGAGAACTATAATTGATGGTGAGGATTAGTTCAAGCATTGTCCTTGCAATGAACTTGAAGCTCAATGCTGCTCATCCTAATGAAGTAGTTTTGATTACTAAAAATCAAATGAAAAGGACAATAATAAGGAGAATATAGAGACAACATAAGCTAGATGATAGACTGTCATAACTTGTCCTATAGAATGTCTTAACTTACTAGGAAGATTCATCCACTTCATTCCTAAATGCAAGACGATTGTTTGCATTTTACATGAGCTCTCAATCCTTTTATCTGTCTTTTAGAATCAACATAGGGAGAGGTTTCGATATGTTTCTTCTTGTGAATGTGTTCACTTATTTTCAAGTCTAAGTGAACTTATCTCAAGGGAACATATGTACAAATAAAGATTTTCTACCAATTAAAATTCATCATATGTTATTTTTATTTTATTTTTACATAAAATGATAAGTAAAATTAAAATAAATGGGTATCCATATATTTCTTGGTCAATGAAAGGTTGGCATATGGGATGAGATATTTAACATGTCTTGTCATAAATTCAAGATTCCATAAATAAAAATCAACCAATAAAATAATATCATGTGGCATTGGAAAAAAAACTTGAAAACCTTTACAAATCTCTATAAATAGAGGGTCTCACCCTAGATAAAAGAAGGAAAAAATGATACTTGAAGATACAAAATTTTCTTTAAAATAAGCACTTTAAGGAACCTTTCTCAAAACCTATCAATCCTCTTTCATATAAGCTTAAGGTCTATAAAGAACAAAACTCAATTGAATTAAGTCTAAATGTCTCAAAAAAGTTCTTCAACAACACTTTAAAGACAATCATATGTACTCTTTAAAGCATCAAAATCTTGGCTTAATTTCATAAATAAATCAAGTCATTACATATCAAATTCAGTAGAAGAATCGGAGGATTGTTTATTCTTTTGTAAGAATATTTTAAATAGAGATTGTACTCAATTATGTATTTTAATAAAATTAAATATTTATACACATGTACCTATCAAATTCCTGGTGCTCAAAATTATGTTTACACTTTGATCTATACATATCCATTTTACATTTAATTACTAACGACATATATTTTAAATATCAGCATTTATTGGACATAAGTCTAATTACATGTTGTCAAGAATTAACAATAAATTAAGACTATGTTTATTTTTGTGGCAACTTTTATAGCTATAGTTTGAAAAAAATAAGTTTAGAAAAATTACTTTTTATCATGGTTAATTTGATTCAAATATGTGTTTGGTTAAAATTATTATGGAAGTTATTATTTAGGAAAAACATGTTCAAGGTGTTTGGTTGAAATTGATATTGCTAATAAAATAACTAAAATAGATATGTATTAATTTATTATTTTGCAGTTACATTATATGCATTTCATTATTAATACATTGTAAAAACAACCATGTGAATTACAACACTGATTTTATTGTACAATTAAACTTGCTATAATCTCATCATGGTTTTATTGTACAATTAAACTTGTTATAATCTCATTAAAAACATGATCCATAAGCAAAGCCCTCTTGTTTTCATGGGTTTGTGAATGTGTAACCATATCGTTTAAAAAATCTACAGGAATAAAATCAAGATGCAATCGAATTCCACAAATACCACATCCTCTTATGACTTTCTTATAATATAATTATGTAATGCCATGAATGCAACTATAATCTAAACTTGTATTTTGTAAGGAAAAGAAGACACTATACAAAATTTTCCTCCTTTTTCCCCCCACTCTAATTGTATATTCTATCATATAATGTATTAAGGAATGAATAAGATTGAAGATTTCCTCCCAAGTTCTTGGTTTTCCTAGCCTGTAAAATTATAGCAAATAATATATTTCACCTCTATATAGATATAAAAAGCCAAACTCATTAAGATATCCCAAATCAACCACTTAATATTTATCAGCAATAACATATACTGACTTTGCTATTTACTCCCCGATTATTACAATAACATTAACTTCTTTGAAAATAAATAACATTACATATTATGGTTAGTTAATACCTTCTAATGACTTTAAAAATTTGATATTATGATTGTCAATTGCATCAAGAAAAAATCATGTAACATGTGCACTATTCTTCTATCTAACCCAAACAAAAGTAAATTACATGTCATAACTACATACATTCATTACATTTTATACTAATACATATTTTATGCTAATAAATAATATTTGATTCTTTATAAATACACACTCTTGCACATACGTGCATTCAATAATACTAAAACAATTCTGCATGAAAAACAATAAACCTCAAGCATCAGTGTTTAGTTATCAAGCTTAAATTTTTCCAAATTATTCTTGTAGATTATTGATTTATGTTATTGTTACCTTGACAATAGGCATATATCTTAGATTGTTCATAATTTCATGTGCTATAACATCAAATACAAGCACACCAACTATTCTAGGAACTTTATTAAAGTATACACTTATAGTTTCTCTAGAATGTTGAAATTTTCTTTTGAACTTTCTTATTTAAAGCACCTAATACTAATGTATACATAAATATTACAAGCTTCTAAAAAACACAATTCTTATTAATGCTTTTGACTTGTACTAACTTTCCAATTCAAAGCAAAGACTTTGAAATGTCATCATATCTATTATAGACAAGTTTACACATCATTTTTAATATTCATATACAATTTCATTTAACCATGACATTCATGTGTTGTGCAAAATTATACATAGTTTTTTATAAATATAATTATTATAATACATGCTGAGAGCTTTGATTGTTTAAATACTAATTTACGATGATCAAACTTTTTATTTCAAAACAGCTCACTTTTTTTATCTAAATTATTTTTGTTGTGGATTATTATGATTGTCATTAAGGAACTACTTTCATTCCTATAAAGACAAAAAAAGCCAAAGTTTTAAGATAATACACGAGAAGGTGAAAATAGGTGGAATAACTTTTGCATGTTTACTTTAGCAGGATCTATTAAAGTATATGACACTTGGTTTGTAAGGACATAATAGAGGAAAAGAGAATGCAAATAGATTTGCATAAAGGAGATAATGTTTTTTTGAAGGAAAATGAGGGGAAATTTAGTTGGATTTGATGAGAAGAAACAAGCAAAGAAACAAGGCATGTAGAAAATGATCCCGTGAGGGCTTTCAAAGAATACAAAGAGAAGAGAAGGGTGCATACGAACAATGAAAGTAGAATGGTTTATATTTGACAATGGTTACAAACACTTGTTACGTGTTTAGTAATACAATGTTTTTATAAAATATTTTTTAATTAAAAATATATAATAATATTTGTTTCTATTTTGTATTTTATTTTACTTTAGCATGTTGAACCATGAAAAATATCTAAAAAAATTAATTTAATATTTTTTCAAACAAAAAATATTTAAAAAATAACTCAAATATATACTACATGAGTCTTATTTTTATGCTCATCCAATCTATTCAAATGAAGTGTTGTGTAGCGACGATTTTATATATATTATATACTATATTATATAAATATTTAAAATTATATTAAATATAGAAATTTTAATTGTTATTCATAATCAAAAATAGAAGAATTAATAATTTATTAAAATAATACAAATAAGTTTCCTTAAAGTAGTATGACAAAAGTCAAGGGTGCCTAGAAGAAGCTATGTATTAAATTAAAAGTATTTAAAAGTGTAATAATAATTATTTTTAAAATTTTTTTATTTTAAAATATATTAAAATAAAAAATTATTTTTTAAAAATTATTTTTGACATCGTTAAAATAATATAAAAACATAACAAATTAATTTAAATTAAAATATTAAAAAAATGTATTTTTTAAAAATATTTTTGAAACATAAAAAAAAATAAGACTTTAAAAGGGAATAAAAAATATTTTATTTTGTGTTTTAAAAGTGTTTTTGAAAAAAATTAAAACAAATATTTTTTATTTTAAATTAATATTTTAATATTTCAAATCATTTTAATTTATTAATGTCAAAAATAAAAAATATTATTTTAATGTATTTTTATAAAAAAATGAAAAACAATTATTATTATATTTACAAAAACACCCTCAAGCAGAAGGAGACAATGATGACGTTATGCAAGTGTCTTTGTGTGTAATAAAAAGAGCAACGGTGTAGGACTAGGGAGAGAGTATTGTTTTGGAGTTTTGCGTTGAACAAAGAGGGTTTCTTTGTCTTGATGCCCTTTTATGTTTTTTTTTTAATAAATTAAGATTTTATTTGTTTTTATATTTTAAAAAAGTTTAAAAAGATTATTTTTTTATATTTTTATTTTAAATTATTTTTTATGTTTTATATCTTAATTTTAAAAAAATATAAAAAATCAATTTTTTAATATTTTGTTTTTTTTTTAAATAACTCTACCTACGTCACTGGTACTCCCTGAATTATCTATACCCACCCCCCCTCCCGGTTTCCAAAAAACACACGAATGAAGGGAGGGCGGGCGGTGGGGGTTGTCTCTTGTTAATGTGTCCAATTCTTTAGAGAGGAGAGAAGCCAAGCCGGTGGTAGGCAATTAGCATCTCATCCCATCGACGATTTTAATGTCTGTCTCTGTCCTCCGTCTCAGTCTCACTCGTCCTGCATCTGTTTTTCTGTCTGAAATACAATGTCACATTCTGCGAAGGTGTGCCCCCCCACATCTCCTTCCTTTAATTACCCAACCCAACCCTTCGAGAATTGATGATTTATAATTTCATTCCAAGGAATTAGTAGTAGAGTAGATAATGTGGACTCTCTATCCAAACCAGGCTCCCGTTCTCTGTTAATAAAGGCACCGTGTGCTCCTCTTTTGGCCCTTCAAGAACAGGTGATGAAAGATTGTTTTCAATTTAATTTAATGAATGAAGTGGGTTTTCTTCAAATTTAGCAAGTTTTCAGGGTTTTTGTTTTTGCTTGTTAAAACCAAGCAGCTAGCCATGAAAGAGACAGAGAAGAAGAGCTTGGATCCACAACTATGGCAAGCCTGCGCAGGAAGCATGGTTCATATCCCTCCACTCAACAGTGCAATCTTTTATTTTCCACAAGGTCATGCCGAGCACTCTCAATCCCCTGTCAATTTCCCTCAAAGAATCCCTTCTCTCATCCTCTGCCGTGTTGCCACTGTCAAATTCCTTGCCGACCCTGACACCGATGAGGTCTACGCCGAGATCGGCTTCGTCCCTTTACCAAACACCGACCTTGATTTCGCTCAGGATAGGGGACTCTGTTGTAATGAGAACGACAGTGACAGCTGCCCAGACAAGCCGGCCTCTTTTGCAAAGACACTAACTCAATCTGATGCTAACAATGGTGGTGGTTTCTCTGTGCCTAGATACTGTGCAGAGACGATTTTTCCAAGGCTGGATTACTCTTCGGATCCTCCCTTGCAGACTGTGATTGCTAAAGATGTGCACGGTGAGGTGTGGAAGTTCAGGCATATTTATAGAGGGACACCAAGGAGGCATTTGTTGACTACTGGATGGAGCACCTTTGTTAACCAGAAGAAATTGGTTGCTGGGGATTCAATTGTGTTCTTGAGGGCTGAAAATGGCGATCTTTGTGTTGGAATTCGCCGCTCCAAGAGGGGGATTGGAATTGGAAGTGGACCCGAATCATCATTAACTACTGGATGGAATTCCAACAATGCTACCTGTGCTATACCATATGATGGGTTTTCACTTTTTGTCAAGGAAGATGAGAAGCGAAATGGGGGAATGAAGGGAAGGGGGAGAGTGAAGCCTGAAGAGGTTCTGGAGGCTGCTGGTCTAGCTGCTAAGGGAAAGCCTTTTCAAGTCGTTTATTATCCGCGATCAAGCACCCCAGAGTTTTGTGTCAAGGCCTCTTCAGTGAGGGCAGCAATGAGGATCGGTTGGTGCTCTGGGATGAGGTTCAAGATGGCTTTTGAAACAGAGGACTCTTCACGGATTAGCTGGTTTATGGGGACTGTTACCTCTGTTCAGGTTGCTGATCCTGTCCGATGGCCTAATTCTCCATGGCGGTTACTCCAGGTTCTCTACAATGTCGTATCTCTGTTGTTGTTTCTTGTGTAAGAGTGTTGGATTGCTCCTGTTGCTCAATTGGCATTAAGTAACTGCTTTCTTCCTTGTACTAATTTATGTGGTTTTGCAACTTTTTCTCAAATTCCAGTGTCTTTTTATTCTCTCTTCTACTTACCTTATTTTGCTTCAAATCTAAACCATGAACGAGTTTCCTTGAGATGTGAGTTGAGTATGGAGATGGGTTATACATTAGGTGTAGTAACTTGATCTGGACCTAGATGCATGTTGTTTTTCCAGGCCTCTTCCTTGCTAAATTACGATACTTCCTTGTTTCTTTCAATTCTTCAAGGATTAAATTTTAGATGTCATCTTCCTCAGGCTTGCTTTTAAACTTTTCGTTTGCCCAAGTTTATTTTTGTTTCATTTTCTTTTCTTTTCTCGGTAATCAGTTATTTCCTCTTCTGCCAAAGATATCTACCACTTCCCAACCTACTTCTACCTTCCAACTATTCTATGATATGGCTGTATTTGATGCCCGAAAAAACACCAAGTTATTTGTTGGTTCTAGACAAGTTGACGGCGTAATTTGTGTGGAAGTCATATTAGAAGTATTCTATACAGTTAAATGTCCTGATGGCAGTATCACGCAGCAGTACATGACAAATATATGTAAATCAACGGTGGAACATTTGCTGTCATAATTGAAGTTTCTGATGAGTTGAAACAGATCACAATACATGTTGAGTATCTAATCAATTGACAAGGTTCACAGCATTCCATTGTCCTTCAAGGTTTTCATATGGGGTTTTGTACTGCTAATATTTACTTGTTGAGGTTGCATCGTTAAATGATGTACAAATTGGTACTCCAGAAATGGAACTCTTTGTATATTTGACCGGATAAATTAGGGGTCACTGTACTGAAATGAATAATTTAGGATAAATGTCGAAGCCAATTTTCTATCCTAGATGATTTCCTAAAGGTTTTAGAATATATTTTTTTCTCACCTGATCATGTTTCAAGTATAGAACTGTTGCGCTTTAGATAATTATGACTTGAGTTTGGCATCTGATGGATTCCTTGCTGATAATTGTTAGTTTCAATATCAGTTGAATCTTGAAACTTTGAATTTCTGATTGTTCTTGCATTAGAAAATTGTGTTTAACGTGTTTAAAATTGGTATTAACTTAAGTCTAAATCCACATGGCCCTGCTTTAGCATCATTCTTATAACTTTTACCGAATGGTGTTGCAGGTGGCATGGGATGAGCCAGACTTGCTACAAAATGTAAAGCGTGTCAGCCCATGGCTGGTTGAATTGGTGTCAAATATGCCAGTTATCCACCTGTCACCCTTCTCACCACCAAGAAAGAAGTCGCGATTCCCACAACAGTTAGACTTTCCACTTGACCTCCAATTTCGATTGCCATCATTTTCAGGCAACCCCCTTGGGCCCAGCAGCCCCTTGTGTTGTCTATCCGATAACACTCCTGCAGGCATACAGGGAGCCAGGCATTCTCAATTTGGAATTTCATTATCTGATGTCCAGTTTAACAACAAACTGCAGTCAGGGATGTTTCTATCCAGTCTCCAGCAGTTCAATCCACATTCGAGAAATTCTGAAACTTACCTGACAGGTCTCACAAATAGCAATGAGAATATATCTTGCTTGTTAACAATGGGGAACAGCAACCCAAATTTGGAGAAATCCGATAATGTAAAGAAGCACCAGTTTCTACTCTTTGGTCAACCAATACTTATTGAGCAGCATATATCTCATAGCTGTTCAACTGATGCAGTCTCTCAAGTTATTAATGAGAGAAATTCATCTCACGAGTCTTCCAACAAGGAAAAAATTTCTGATGTATTACTGTCTGCACCTGGAAAAAAGATTCCACAAGTAAAGTCGTGCGGTACTGGGTTTTCATGGCACCAGAGTCTTCATAATACCAGTGAAATAGGCAGAGATACTGGTCCCTGCAAGGTTTTTTTGGAGTCGGAGGATGTGGGATGGACCCTCGATCTCTCTGCTCTTTGTTCTTATGAGGAGCTAGATGGAAAACTGGCCAGCATGTTTGGTATGGAGAGATCAGAAATGTCAAGGCATGTGCTTTACCGAGATGCAACAGGTGCTGTTAAACGGATTGGAGATGAACCATTCAGGTATCTGTTGTAAGGGAAAAGAAAAATTCTTTCATCATTTGTTATCTTTTCATTTTGCGGACCTGGTATTTTGGGTTGACAAGACCTACTTGACTCTTAACTTTGCAATTTTGGATTCAGATTCTGTGTTACTTGCATTTAACAGATCTTGTCTTTTTTTTATCATGTTGGAAATGCAGTGTTTTTATGAAAACTGCAAAAAGATTGACAGTTTTGATGAACCGAGCTAGCACAGAAAGTTGGGAGGTAAGACTAAGAGGAGAAAAGAAGTGATTTTCATTTTGAAAGAGGAAATGATAGGCAATTTAGATGTATAGATTTTGTTTCCTTTCCAATGCATGCCTTTTTATTTATTAGTTTAGGGAATTCTTTGGATAGTAAGACAAATAGAGATTTATTTTCTAACTAGGCACATGGAAACAAAACTCGAAAAGAAATCTACGCTCGATTTTTCAATCAGTTGAACGTTTTTGACTTCATCAAAGTTGATGATCTGTCTTGCAGGACATGGATCACGGGGATGCGAAATGCTGAGAATGGACAGGAGGCTCCAAGAAAGACAGGTTGCATAACGCAGCGTGGGATTTGAGAGTAGTTGCTGTAAAAGCATGAAGATGTGTTGTAGAGTTTTCAGTTGTTCAAGTTATGTGTTTATTGAAGCAGAACATAGAACTCCCATCTTTTATTAAAGCTAGTGTCTGAACATTATGTTTCTTAATTAAATGCAAAGTAACTGTGCTGTACTCGTGACTCCCTGAGTTTTCATTTCATGTATATGTTTTTGATCGTTGCATCTTCTGAGTCTTGAGTGCAATTTTTATATCTGAGCTTGCTGTCAAGTGGTGAGTTTGTGGGCATAATAGCAGGAGGGATGGCAGAAAATTGAGGTGAGAACCGTCGAGTTAGTTGAATCATTTGTGAGGGATGACAGGCAAACAAAAACATAGGGAAAGAAACACATGTAGCATCCAATATTTGTCCTGCCCCATAATTATTATACATGAAAGCTGATGCTGAAACAAAGCCAGCCCTTCCCTTGTACTCCTAGGGTTTTAAAATCATTTGAAGGGACCAGGTAGTTCTTGGTAAAATAGTTTCATAAAACATTGTTATCTCAGCTTTTATCATCAGGTGTAAGCATGGTTGCGTTCTTTTATGGCTATTTACCAATAAACACACACTTTTTATTTTATTTTTTAAAAGAAAAAAGAAAAAGGAAACGTCTTTCTCGTATTCATAAGTGGCTAAACTTTAAAAAAAAAATTAAGAAAAGCTGCAATCATGGTTAATAGTGTTAATGGTTATTTTTGAAAGTATTTTTTTATTTTAAAATGTATTAAAATAATATATTTTTAATTTTAAAAAAAATATTTTTTATATCAATAATTAAAATGATTAGAAAATAAAAAAAATTAATTTTAAATAAAAAATTAAAATTTTAATATTTATTAATCCATAAGATCTAGATATATTATGATGGTTGATTACAGTAAATCAATCTTATGAATAAGCATTATATAAAGCGCAATTACTGAAATACATCATTGATTGAAAAATTTTATATTTTATTATTAAATTTTATTTATTTATTTTAAAGAAGAAGAGGCTAAGATAAAAGAGAAACTAGTTTATTTGATATTGTGATAATTTTTATTTTTTAAATTATTTTTTATAAAAAAATATCAGTATAGTAATTTTTAATTACTAATAATATATATGTATATAGATTATTGTAATATATTTTTAATTAAGAAATACTTTTAAAAATCTTCATATACATATTTCCAAAACTGTGAACTCCAAATTGGGATTGAAAACAAACTCCTGAAAACATGAAAAAGGGTTGACTGTCACGGCTAGGCTGGAGTGGTTTGGTCTGCTTTTTATTATTATTATTATTATTATATAACACCAAATTTACGATCCCAACAAAATAATTAATTATAGAACGGTCGGTGTTCCTTGTACAGTGTTCTGACTTCTAACTGTAGGAGGGGAAATAAAATAAAATAAAAGGGGAGAACAAACTCCTTGACAGGACATCATTAATATTACTTTAGTACTAATAAATAACATACACACGTGGAGGTGGGACCCAAGACAACTCACGACATCCACATGCGGCTTCCATTTTGTGTCGCCGTTTTGGTGGCCGGGCCCTTCGTCCACTCCAAGCTTGGATTTGACTCCACCCTATCCACCTTGCTTACCCACCTTTCCACTCCATTGTTCAAAGTTGAATCCCTAAAATACTTACATCATTTCCAATTTTAATCTCTCTCTCATATTAATATTGTTTCTCTCTTAAAATTCACGATGATAAGGTTTTTCTTAAATTAGTTTTCTCACAGTGAAATTAAAACAAATTATTTGGAATTTAAACAACCCATTTGCATTTAAATTAAAGTGTTTATAAAATATTATTTTTGTTTGTTTAAATATCTTTTAAACTTTTAGATCATGCTACTCTCTTTTTCATGCAAAGTCACATGTTGCATCATTTTTTACAATCTAATTATGATTAATTTTTAAAATTTATAATTTAAAATATAAAACATTGATAATTTTATGAAATTTATATCATAATAAATTAAAAAATTTAATTATAATACATCAAAAATTAAAGACTAAAAATAATAAAAAAATCCAAAAAAAATAACTCAAGTAAATATATATTGATGGTCAAAATTATGTAACAGGAAGAGCTAAATTTTTGAAAAATAAAAAGTTACAATGATACTATAATTTCTAAATAAATATGAAAAATTAAGAGCTTAGTCATTGGATCAATTGAACTTAATAAGTTTGATTAATTTAATAATATTAAAAAATAAATATAATTTAATAATCTGAAAAAAAAGAGTAAATCCAAGCAAATTTTTAAACTTGAGTTAATAATCCAAACTCATAACCAATTAAATATTAAACTTAAGCTTAATTAAAAAGTTTGATTCTTAATCAAATTAATGTTGAAAAATAAAATAAAAAACAATCAATTAAAAAATTAACAACATGAAAAAAAATAGCAATCAAATAATGAAGATCAAATCTAATAGGAAAAAAAATCAAGGAGGATAAAATTTTAAAAACCATCTTAATTAAAAAAATAACAATCAAATTAATGTTAAATGATGAAATAGAAAGAAAAAATCAATTAAAAAAATCTTATTAAAGCTAAGAAAATAATAATCAAAATAATAAAAATTACACTTGATAAGAAAAATTAAAAATCAAATAATTAATTAAAAAAATAACAATAAAAAAAAATTTAGATCCAATTTGAGAGATGAAAAAAATTTAAAATGGATTAAATTATAAACAATTTTCAAAATGAAATAATTTATTCAAATAAAAAAATCTCAACTAACATAACAAGGATTAATTTTGAAAAAAAAACAAATTAAAGGGTGATTATGAAGTTTTTAAAGGACAACATGCAATCAATTCGAGAAAAAGAAAGATAAAAAAAATATTCAAATAACATCAAATTATTATAAATTATCTTATACACTCTAATAAAAAAAGATAAACATTACCAATAAAAATTAAAAAAAAAAGATAAAAAATCTTTATTTTGATCACTATAAACCACAACATACATCACATGAAAATAGTAAAGATAGCTATTATATATAATAATTTTTTATTTTTTTATATTAATCAAAATACTAAATTACCTCAAAGTCCATGGGAGAATAATAAAAAAAACTAAGAAAAAAAATCTCCTCAAGCCCTGTGTTTAGAATTCTTTAATCCAGGAATAAATAATGATTTAATTGTACTTTAAAAAGTGGAATTAAAAAAATTATAAGACAATTAAATGGGGTTTTTTAAGAATTCTTTAAATTAATTTACTGTGAAAAAAATATGAAAAGACTGTATTGCTTCCTATCAATACGAGAATGAGTAATGGACACTACTAAAAGATCCCTTTGCTCCGCCAATTCATTGGTTTTGGGCAAAGGCATCATTTTACTTTTTAAAATCACAGATAATTACGCTCTGTTTTTTTTTTTACATTAGTTTTGTCGCGCCAATTAGGTTATGTAGTGCTACTTTAGTTTCAAGACATTGTCTCGATAGCTAAAAAGATATGTTTCCTTCTTTGATTATTATTATTATTTTATTTCGGTTCAAGTTTTAGGGCTGATATCTAGTACAGTTTATTAAGGTTTTTTTTTTTAAATGTATTGTTTTAGGGCCAATTAGGTTCAAGTTTTAGGGCTAATACGAAAGATATGCCCTTCAAATTGTTCAAATACATAATTTAATTGGCAAGTGACGTTTTAGTCCAGTGGTGGGAGAGACTTATCTCTTTCCTCAGCATATGGGTTCGAACCTTACCATGTACGTCTGTTACCCCCGTGGTGCCTTACCTGTTCATTGAATTTGCAGGATGTTCAATGGACCGTGTGGATTAGTTGTGGTGCACGTAAGCTAGCCCGGATACCACACGTAAATCAAAAAAAAAAAAGACATAATTTAATCTCGGTTACTATAAAACTAATTCAAAGATAATCTATTTATTATTATCGAATAAAAAGACTATTGTTACTTTGGATATGCATTTTTGCTCAATATTTTATTTTGAATATCTTGAAATATAACTAATTGTAATTATTTTTTTTTGTTTTTATTTCGAGTTTGGAAAAGTCAACCTGGAAATTTCGCACCATCTCTGCAAGTCACAAATTTAGTTTCAAATCTAGAGAAGTTGTGGCCTGTCTATACTTCCTGTGATTATCACAGGGTAGCCTCCTCCTCTCAATATTCTCTATCAGCAGGGAGGACTCCTCCTCCTCTCAATATTGGTGCCATGCCGCTAATTATTAAAGGGTGCAGGGTCCCTCGGAATGGAATCTGCTGAGATTGCTCATGCTAAGTTTTTGTTGCAGGCATCTTGATTCAGACAATTACGAGGCTCTTTAGCTTCTTTTTTACTCAACAATCAATTGAATATAAGACTTAAATTGAGTGTTTAAGTTTTTGGCATCATGCAAGCACATAGTACAAGAAATTATGAGTTTAAAGGAGATTATACACGTTTTATATGTGTGCCATGAATGCTCAAAGTATGCCTCTGTTAAACATTCAAATTTCAAGACATGAAGAATTTCAGGTATCTGGGATTTCCTTAATTCATCAAAACTGTAACGCAAAGGTCTATGAGAAAGACTGGCAATTGTTTTACTTGTTAACAGCATATACTGAGATTTTAAAATAAAAGGCTGAATAAGTTCAGCTAAAAACTGCCACGGCAAGAACATGATATCTCCATGTTCCTGTCATCGTCCTTGTTGTGGCAAATTCTACACTCTACTGATTTTCTTTCTTGATGAACTCAATACGATTGCGGTGAGAAGTCGATTGCGCTGGCTTTATTTGCAGAGGGTATGGCTTGCCACAGTCGATTTTGGCCCTTAGTAGCAGCAGTTTCAAGGGTGGATTGAGTAACCAATCCACCAGGAACACAAAATCATCCCTCATCCTTGAGAATGCAAGGAAATGAAAAGGGCCCATAGAGTTTTAATTGTGACATGATTCTGTTCCTAAAATGAAGACAAACAGTGTCTTATCTTCCACTCAAGTGGAGGGATAAATGGTGGCAAATATTTTACCATGATCTCTTGCTTCTAGTTTAATCTATAATTACACAAGTTAAAGAGCTGAAAAGTGTGTGGTAGAAGAGAGTGGGGAAAATAAAGAGAGTTAGAGTGAGTTGAGTTGAGTATAGAAAAGTTTTTTTTTTGTTTGAATTATTTCTTTGATTAATTAATACAAACTAATAGCTTTGTAGAGTAGGTAAGTTGTTTAATCACGTAAATTTATAGATATTTAATTTCTAGAATTGCCCAACAGCTTTGCACAGTGCATTTAATCAAACAAAATAATTATCTCTGCAATATTAAAACACATACAAAATATTATTTTCTTTGCATTTCTGTTTTTCATGAGCAAGAAAACAATAACGTAGATTAAAATTAACTTAATTGCAATGTGATCCATATTATAGATTGGAAAGGAAAACTTACTTGTGAAAATTCGCTTTTTTATTCATAAATCAATTACTTCAGTGCTACTTCAATTACTAAAACCAAAAGATATTCTACAATACGAACGTTTCTTTAAATCTTATCAAGTTAAAGCAGAGAATTAAGATGTGAGAAGAGAAAAGGAAAACTATATTCTTTCTATTATCAAAAACTTATTATTTTATATGGGTTATGTCCTTTTATATATGATTAGAGGAAGTAGTTACTTTTTTTAATAACTTCTCTAATAACTAGGACTAGGCCCATCTATCATGGACGAACTAGGCCTAACCTAATAACCATTATCTCTCACTTATTCATGAAGAATTGAATTTCTCTAATACATTATACTTATAACTTGCATAAGATTTTCATACTTAATGAATGGACCATGCGACCTGAGGCACACAGTGAAAAGAGCTCCAATAAATAATCATGCCATAGGGGAGACATCAACCTAATAATTAATTATTCCTTAAAGTATACTAATATACCCCAAGCATTTTTATACACATGACTGAATATAATTTAATCCCTCAAGAATTTCGTAGTCAATCCATATTTAAAATTACAGGAATTTTAAATCATATCAAATCTATTCATGTGATATGATCTCGGCCGGTGAATACAAATAATAGGTGTATAACTAAAATTACCTCTCTTTTTTTATTCTCATAATAATCAAATCTGAATCAACTCACTTTTCTAAGAGTATTCCTTTAAGTCGAATCATTCCATAACTATAGGATACACTTCTAAACTATCGATCATTAATACACCACCTCGTGATATAGTCAAAAGTAACAAAGAGTAAAATTTTAAAATCTTAAATATGTTCTTCAGGACTCGCATAATAAAGAAATAGGGATGCATTCTTTTATTCTTGTAATGGTTACTAGCAAGTGTACTATGAAATGCATGCTAAGTGGAGTGATTGATACTTAAAAGTGTATTTTTATCAAGGTTTTATATCATCATTTTGCACTTGAAGTATCAATAACTCCTTAACTAAAGCATGTTTTATAATAATATATCTAATAATATAAGATACCTTTAATTTATGGTAAATATTCATTTTAAATACAGGCCTAGCACATAAATGAAAGGATTGATTGATCAATTTAAGAACTAAAATTGAAAGGATAAAGAGATGGTCAATCTTATAAAAGAGATGTCAATGTAATCCAAACTGGAATACTATTTGGTAATTAAGTCATATCTGGAGCTATAGATCTCAGATTTAGGTCTACTTTATATGGATGGAAAGGTAAGACATTGGCCTACAACTTTTATAGGGAGTCTAAAATCTAAAAAGATCATTTTCAAGTTCAAATTGTTTCAACAACAAAGAAGCCCGAATCTGTCCTCCAACCCGAGCACTGTTCAGTATTTTAGCCATATCTAGAGTTCTAAAAGTCAAAATAAGCTGAATTGTTTACACAAGAAAGCTGAGATAATTTCCTACAACTTTTATGTTTTCAAGTGGCTTCTATTTTGATGTTATTGATGACGTTTTGGGCAGACAAAAAAAGATAAGGATTGTCACCAAGTCAAAAGTTGGCCACTTACTCATCAATTAGTCATCAAATCAATGGTTCTCAATTTTGGCCTATAAAAGAAGGAATTTGACATGCATTTAGGTATCTTGGTATCCAAATCAAGATCATGCTCTTGTTTTCTCTCTTTGTATTTTTTGTAATGTTTGTGTTTTGCTTTCATTAATATCAAGTTTATGCCTTTCAATTCCTTTCCTTTGCTTTGGTAACTCTTATCTTATTTATTTTCTTATTTTTTTTATCTATTTTTCTTTCATTCATTATGTCTAGCTAAGTTTATTATGTCAAAGTGAAAGGTTACACTAATGGTGTAAGAATAAGTATAGTATAAACTTAATATGGACTTTAATGTTTGATATTAACATGTTTTATATTTGTTATCTTGTTCACTCTTTAATACTTTGTTTGTTAAATGACTAATCTTGATTTATGTTATATAACACTTGGTACAACAAATGCTTGACACTTTCATAGCCCATACTGTATGGTATAACCGACAACTTAGCTATGAAAGGAACTTGATTTGTTGTTAACATAAGTTATAATCATGAATGCTTGATGAAATTTACAAGTATTAGCATTAATTAAATACGATGACTAATGTAATCATGTTAACAATCTATAATCTGATTGGAACCTCCTTTGTATGGGTTTCCAATTGAATAATAAGAGTTTATACTATACTTGTTTGACATACAATTAATGGATCCTCCAACCTTAACATTGTTTATTATCGTTGTTTAATCCTTATTTTAATTTTTCATCTCAAAGTTCTCATCAATTTTTCTTATTCTTCTTTTTTATTATTGTTATTATTATTATTATTATTACTACTACTACTACTACTACTGGTAGTAGTAGTATTATTAGTATTATTATTGCTATTATTATTGTTGTTGTTGTTGTTATTGTTACTATTGTTGTTGTTTATAATTATTGTTTATAATTTGTACAATTAACCTTCATGTGGTTGACCCTAGTCATGTCAGGTTATTTATTACTTCGACACTCCTGTACTTGGGACCGTTACCGGGGAGCTAAGTTTATGTATAAATTATAATATTTATTTTATTTTCACTTTTCACTTTTCTTGTATATAACTTTGTATCTTTTCTTTTATTTCTTCTTCTTTTTTTTTTTCCTTTTATTATATTTTTATACGTGCATGAGAATATGGTCACGTACATCAAGTAGTAGACTTTATAGGGTATCCTCATCATTTTTAGAAAATATGGTCGAAGAAGATAATCAATCACTTTAAAATAAGAATAATGAGAATAATCGTGCTATAACACTTAAAAACCACATGAATCCCATAAAAACAAGTGCACCATTATGCATAGTTTTTTGTCTCGATGCATCTCATTTTAATTTTAAACCAGTCATTATTCAACTTTTACCTTCTTTTCATGGCTTAGAATTGGAAAATCCATACTTGCATTTAAGAGAATTTGAGGAGGTCTGTAACACATATAATAATTTAAATTGTAGCATGAACACCATCATATTAAAGCTTTTCCTTTTTCATTAAAAGATAAAGCTAAAACATGGCTATAAAATTTGAGACCAGGATCCATTCGTGCTTGGAATAAAATGCAACAATAGTTTTTAAAGAAGTTTTTCCAATCTCATAGAACAAACTCTTTCAAAACATAGATCACCACTTTCACTCAAAAACCAGGAGAAACATTTTACCAATGTTGGGATAGGTATCGAGACTTGCTTGGTACTTGCTCTCATCATGGTTTTGAAACATGAAGATTGGTTTCATATTTTTATGAAGGGTTAACACATAAAAATAGATAAATGGTTGAATTGATGTGCAATGGAACTTTTGAAGATAAAAACCCTGATGAAGCAATGGAGTACTTAGACTTGTTAGCTGAAAATGCTTAAAATTAAGACACCGTAGGTACTTATAAGGCACCAAGTAAAACTCAACCTCATACATCTAGTGGAGGTATTACAACCTTAGGGAAGATTATGACCTTTAAGTCAAGTTTGTATCTTTAGCTAGAAAAGTCGAGGCACTAAAATTGAAAAATAGTGGTCAAAGAAGACTCATATACCATGCACAGTCTTCTGTGGAAACACTGCTTGTCCACGTCTAATTGAAGTTGCACCTCTCCTTTTCAGTCATGAACAACAGTAGCAAGACCTTCAGTCATCAGCTAATGACATTCGTTATTCTTATTCGGTTGCACTAATAATTGTTCATCGCCTCCACTTTTAATGGAACCGAATAACTACTAGCCTCTTGTGTATGATATATGAGTCTTCTTTAAAGTTACCCTAATTGTGAGCTCAATTCCAGTTCAGCAACACAAGATGTTGGTCTACGAAAAAACATGATTAAACATTGAACTTCCACGTGGTAGAGCTCTCTCTATAAAGATTTGTTTGTGGATCTGCAAGTGGAGAATGGAAGAGGGGATGTAGTATTTCATACGCTATAAAAATTTCTCTTATTAGTTTCACCAGTGAAACACTGCAGTAGGTATAGGAGTCAGACCTGGTCTTAAAACATGAGCGGTCGTCAAAATTTAACGTGGCAGAGCTCTCTCTATAGAAATTTGTTTGTGGATCTGCCAGTGAAGAATGTAAAACATTGTAGTAAGCAGAAGAGTCAGACCTAATTTGAAAATATAAGCAATTGTCTAACTTCAATATGGCAGAGCTCTGTCTATAAAAATATGTTTATGGCTTTACAAGTTGGGAATGGAAGAGGGGATATATAAGCTGCATATGCTACAAATATTTCTCTCATCAATTTCAGCACAAAGACACTATAGTAGGTTGTCAAGCCAAACTTGGTCTGAAAAACAAGAGCAGACATCAAACATTAACGTAGCAGAGCTCTCTTGGCAGGAATCTTTTTATGGATCTGTAAGTGGAAAACCCAAGAAGAAATGTAGTAGTTTCATATCATCTATAATTTTTTCCTACTAGTATCAGCATTAAAACGTAAAAGTAGGGAGAAAAGACAAACCTAGACTAAACAATATAAAGAAGATTGAAACTTCAACAGAGAAGAACTCCCTTTATAAGTATGTGTTTGTTGTACTGCCTGTAAGGAATCAAAGATGAGGCAATAGAGCTTTAGATTTATCAGGTTCTCTTCTAGTTTTGACAATGTGTGATTCCATTCATTAGTAGTGGCAATGCTACATGTTTTTATATACTGCCAAGATTGCCTAACTATTGAGGGGTTTCCAACGATCCTAAAACAATAACAACATTGGAAGATTGACATGAAGTTATGTAGATTGCCAAAAAAAAAATTAAAGCTAGAAAGATGAGAAAGATTGAAGGTTCTGCCAAGGATTCAAGAACGATGAGAGATGCATCAAAAGAAGACACTAACAGCGGGAAATCTTAATTATATAGTCTAGCCAAGTCTCGTTGTATCATCAACCACTCCAATTTCTTTGCCCAAGATATACATTCCTTTGCCATTTAAGTTTATTTACCAACATCTGTCAGATTCCATACTTTTACCTTACTCCGACGAATCTCATCCAACCATCGTTTTCTAAGTGGTATAATCCAACAAGAGATATGATGTCATGGTGGGGTCCTTGGCCATTTCAATTGAATAGTTGCAAGAATTTCAAGAATCGAGTCTGAAAGCTGGTGAGTAAGAGACAAGTAGGTTCTGTGAAGGAGGGCGTCATTGGCTATATTATCCCCTGAACATCTTTAGAATGACATGTGATCGAAAATGCTTGGCAAAACACAGATATTGCTAGAAAAGCTTATTCAATAATGGCGATGAATTGTCAATCATATTGTTATGAAATTTTGCATTTTGTTTTGGGATCACATCTCACCTTTTAACAAAACATATATTGTTTTTGTCTCTTTGTTGTTTTGAAATCAGCAAATGTTTAGCCTTTTATTCTAATAAAATATTTTGATCAAACTCCAACATGCGATAAAGATTAATCAATCCTGAAGATTAGAGGTGTTTTTATTATAAAAATGACTCAATGCTTGTTGAAATGACATGAGGTGACCAAACAAATTTTAAGCCCTTACATTAAACAAAACCATATATCATATAGCTAAGTTTTAGTAGTATGCATAATGACATGTAGTGGCTTCGATAGTTATGGACCCATAAATCATAATGCTTACAAGTCCAAATTATTACACTCGATGGGGTCAAAATTTATCAGTTCTAACCGATTTTGCTTGAAATGAGAAAAGGCTATTTTTATTATCCTTTCACTTTCTAAAAATTATATCCCTTATAATCCCATTTTGAGTTGGATAAAATATTCTTTTCATAAAAACCTTGACTAGGATCACACCCCACACTAGGGGTAGATGAGATATATTTTAAAGACATTGATAAAATTAATGGATAAAGGGGAAGACTTAGAATAAAAGTCCAATGATTGAGAGAGGGCTAGAACAAAACAAATAGACTGGGGGCATATAAGAAAAATTTAAAGAAGGCAATGAGAAAGCCAAAAAAGAAAAGATTGAAAGAAAAAAGAAGAAGTTGAAATTGCCTTCACTTAAAGACAAGTCAAAGATAAAGAAAAGAGAACGCCTATCAAGTCCATGAAAAGTAAAAGAAATTTCAATCAAAGAAAGACACAACAAAAGTCAAATAGTAGAAAAAAGACTAAGCTATAAACGTGACTTTTGGTATCCATTATAAAGCCTATGATGTTATCAAATTATTGAAATTGGTTATTCATCAAGGAAAAATGAATTTGTATTATGGCTTATGTTAAGAGAAGTCTGATCTTTCAAGTTAATAAGGTTATATGTCATTTCCTCTATAGAGACAACCATAGAAAAAGAGTTGATGAATAATTGATGTTGAAATTATTTTTTTTCATAACCATGAACCATAGCCTGCATTACGTGCTTTTAAAAGCTCTTTTTAATTAAGCAAACAATTTGAACAGATAAATAGCGCTCTAAAAATTTAAAGATCTTTTCCATAAGGGTCATGATATCATGAATTAAGCTATCGGTTATTATGCATACTGATAAAATAAGTGCTAAGAAGAGAAACAACATTTCTGGATAAAGCCTTGGTTTTGACTTGAGCATCTTGTTTTTTTAAAATTAAAAAAAAAGGTCACCTCATCACAGACCATCAAAAGATACACACAAAATCAGAGTCTAAAATAGATACAAAGAACCATGAGGAAAAAAAAAAGAGCCATTTTAGTTTTACAACGAGTCAATTCTATTTTCAAAATACTTGACAATCAAAGGATTGTATATTTCGAATAATGTGTGCTGGGTCTTTAAAAAAAAAGCTTGATTTTCAAAAGGTCTTTTCAAAAAAAGACATCTATGATTTCATTTCAACAAACTAGACTTTGAATAGACATGATCTTTGAAATATGAGACTTGATTCCATAACAAGGAAGATTATCGAACACAGAAGAACATTGATTGAGTCTACGAAATCCTTGAAAGAAATGACATTGAAGTCTTTGACACTCCTTGAAAAGTTGAGCAGCTTGGAGCAATACAATGAACCCAGAGAAGAAAAAACAAGTAATATTCAGATTAGCTATAAGGTAATGAAAGATGATTAAATGACGAATCAGTGAACTGAAGACAACGATGTTCAAAGAAAGATAATCAATGAATGAGCACATTCAGATCATACTAGGGGCAATGTCACTCCAAAATAGTTCATGTTCTAGTGAACCCTGTCAGCAATGGAGAAATAAAAATGTACCTGAAAGACACTTTCATAGCATCATCTTTTAAAGCATGGCTAACGATCGATGAGGATACACGAATGAATGGCAAAAAGATGCATACCACCAAGACTAATTGTGGAAAAATGTTGCGCTTAAAGGACAATCTCATATTATCATCCTTTGAAACATGGTTATCAACAAATGTTATCACACAACTACATTGAATGAATGTCCAACCATGAAGACTAACTGTGAGACAATTTGTTTTGAAGGCAAATGCACATTTCACCGCATGAGTATGGGTGATAAAAGCAACATCATTGATGAGGCCAAGACATTTTCTTTTCACAAGTTGATTAGAAGAGCTGAGAGGAATCTATTAAAAAGAACACTGAGCATCCAACAATTAGCCTTTGTATTGCAAACCATAAGATGCATGGCTAGATGACTAGATATTTTCCAAGAAATTGATGATAACATATACTTTAAGAGTATTATTTCAACTGGGGGCAAGTTTATGAGTGATTGGCAATCTAAAATGAGGTTAAACACTAGAAAACCTCTTGACGAGTAGTGGTGAAACGCACATAACCAATCAAAGGATAATTCTTGAGAGAATCTGGGAGATGAATGGTTTATTCCACTCCTTCAAGATGAATTGAGCAACACCACACTTGGAAGCATGGTCAAGCTTAAGAACAACAAAGAGCAATAATCATCGTGGACAGCCTGAGATGGGCATTACACTTACATCTGAATGGAAGGCTAGCACACAAATGAGCCAGCATATTGAAAGAATAAATAAAGTTTTGAAAAGCAAATAAAGGCACCCTGTGATCATGGAACATCAAAGAGGGGGGACCTATATTTCAAATAAGGTAAGGATGTATGCATGTCATTTAACGTCAAAACATTGCATATATTTTTTATTTGTTGCAGGAAAAATCCTCAATGTATTCCAACAAGATTGGAGACCAAAAAAAAAATCATGGTTTTAACCTTAAAATAAGAAGAAGATGATATAAACCCTAACATTACAGAAATCTCAAAGATATAAAAAGATCAACAAAGAAGAGTCTTCAATTCAAACCCTATATCTTGTAAAAGGAACATATTTCTTTGGTTAAAGAAGATTGCCAAAAGGAATCTCAAGTTAACACACTTCAGGAGTTTTGGTTTTGGTTAGAGGGGATTGGCGAAAGGAATCTCAGTGTATCCTAACCACACAAGATATTTTAGCTTTCGTTAAAGGGGATCGATGAAGGGATCTTAGTCCAGCCTAGCCATGAAGAGACTTTGGTTATGGTTAAAAGGGATCGGTGAAGGGATCTCAGTTTAGCTTAACTGCAATGGATTTTGGTTCTAGTTGAAAGGGATACATGAAGGGGTCTCAGTTCAGCCCAACCACATAAATTTTGGTTATGGTTGAAGAGGATCAGTGAAGAGATCTCAATTCAGCCTAACCACACAGAATTTGGTTCTAGTTAAAAGGGATCAGCGAAGGGATCTCAGTTTAGCTTAGCCACACACAGATTTTGGTTCTAGTTAAAAGGGATCGACAAAGGGATCTTAATTTATCCTAACCACAAAGGATTTTGGTTCTGGTTGAAGAGGATCAGCAAAGGGGTCTCAGTTTAGCCCAACCACATAGATTTTGGTTCTGGTTGAAGGGGATCGGCGAAGGGATCTCAGTTCAGCCTAACCACATAGAATTTGGTTCAAGATAAAAAGGATCAGTGAAGGGATCTCAGTTTAGCTTAGCCACTCACAAACTTTGGTTCTGGTTAAAAGGGATCGGCGAAGGGATCTCACTTTATCCTAACCACAAAGGATTTTAGTTCTAGTTAGAGGAGATTGACAAAAAGAATCTCAGTCTATCCTAACCACACAGGAGTTTTGGTTTTATCTAAAGGGAATCGGTGAAGGGATCTCAGTTTAGCCTAACCATAAAGGATTTTAGTTCTAGTTCGAGGAAATCAGTAAAGAAATCTCAGTCTATCCTAACCACACAGGATTTTGGTTCTAGTTAAAAGGGATTAGTGAAAGGAATCTCAGTTTATCCTAACCACACAGGATTATAGTTTTGGTTAAAGGAGATTGGCAAAGGGATCTTAATTTATTCAAACCATGCAGGATTTTGGTTCTGGTTAAAAGGGATTGGTGAAAGGAATCTTAGTTTATCCTAACCACACAGGATTATGGTTCTGGTTAAAGGGGATTGGTGAAAGGAATCTCAGTTTATTCTAACCACACAGGATTATGGTTAAAGAGGATCGATGAAGGGATCTTAGTTTATCCTAACCATAAAGGATTTTTGGTTTTGGTTAAAAGGAATCAGTAAAAGGATCAGTTTAGCCTAACCACACAGAATTTAGGTTTGGTTAAAGGGAATCGCTAGATAGGATTTTAGGTTGACCGAGCTACATACTGATTTTGGTTCTTGTTAGATCGCCAGATGGGATCTCAAGTAAACCCAATCAAAAGAAGAGGTCGCCCTTAAAAATAGACCACTTTGAGTGTGAGTGGGCAGATCGCCCATGAAAATAGACCACTTTGAGTATGTGTGGACGAGTCACCCTTGAAAATAGATCACTATGAGCATGTGTGGGTTGGTCGTCCTTGAAAATAAACCACTGTGAGCGTGTGTGGGCAAGTCGCCAGTGAAAATAGACCACTGTGAGTGTGTGTGGGCAGGTCACCCATCAAAATAGACCACTATGAGTATGTGTTGGCAAGTCCCCCTGAAAATAGACCATTGTAAGTGTGTATGGGTCGGTCACCCTTGAAAATAGACCACTTTGAGCATGTGTGGGCAGGTCGCCCGTGAAAATAGACTAGTGTGAGTGTGTGGAATGGTCGCCCCTGAAAATAGACCACTATGAGTGTGTGTGGGTAGGTCACCCTTGAAAATAGACTGCTGTGAGCAAGTCGCTTGTGAAAATAGACTAGTGTGAGTATGTGGGTTGGTCACCCCTAAAAATAAGACCACTTTGAGTATCTGTGGGTCGGTCGCCCTTGAAAATAGACCAATGTGAGCGTGTGTGGGTGGTCGCCCCTGAAAATGGACCAGTGTGAATTTTTATGGGCAGGTCGCCTTTGAAAATAAACCAGTATAAGTGTGTGGGCTGATTGCCCTTGAAAATAGACCACTTTTCTTCAAAAGGGGTAGGTCGTACCAAATAATAAGATCATTTTCCTTTTCTTTTCATTACAAAGTTTACTATGCAAAGCATTGCTTCGTAAACATTGTAAAGAGAGGGAATCTATTGTTACTCAGTTTTTAACCCACCTTTTTGATAAAATTTTCAAAAAATCTAAAAATAGTGAAAAAAAAAAAGAAATCCAAAAAAAATATGTTTTCAATATATTTGCATCATTTTTAGCATTTTCAACATCTTCTAAAAAAGAGTTTAAATTTTCAAAAGCTTTTCGAACGTGTTCGACTTTTCATGCGTCATTTTAAAATCTTTTATTTTTCTCATTTGAGTTGACGTTGATATTGCTTATTTTCAAAAATAAAAATTCAAAAAAATCAAAATTTACAAAAAAAAAAAGTTAAAGGACCAATTTTAAAGCTCACACAACATTTTACCTATAAATTATAGCCTTCACCACACGAAAAAAAGAAGGGGGGGCAATTGGAAATGGAAGGGGGGAATTTGCAATATGAAGGGGATAGATTTTTACAATTGGAGTCAGGCATCACAAAAAAGGGGAAAACCCTAAAAAACTCAACCTTTTCTTCTCCCTCCCGAGAACCGGCTGCCACCCCCCTCATCAAATTTTTCCTTTCTTCTCATCAACCAAGGGCTGAGCCTTGGCCCTTGCAAAGCTGCTCAAGCCTCCCCCTTTATTTTCTATCTTCTCGTCACACAATTCCCCCTTTTCAACACCATTCTCTTTTCCCCACATAGAACCAACCACAACTCCTTTTTCCTCACTTTCACAAGACATAGGAAGATAGAAAAGAGAAAGACGACCCTGATCCACCAGTGCGTGGAACAACACGCCACCACTATTCTTGCGGTTACAGATGGCCTTCCCTGTAATTTCTGGAGTTTTAGGGACAACTTTGTAATTTTTAAATTATGTAATGTAATTTTTGTTTAGTGTTGAATTATTTTTTTTATTTGTAACATGGATGTATAAAAAGAATAAAAGAAAAAAAAAAGAAAAATACAGTAAAGTGAATGTGTGTTTGTATTTTTTTATGTTTTATTTGTTTTTTATTTTTATTATTTTTATGATAAAATTACAAAGAGTAAAGAAGAATTTAATATTTTTATTTGCTCGGGGATAAAGAATTATAAACTTACATGTAAGTTATATTTCTAAAATTCAATGAAAGAACAGAATTTTAAAACTTTTTTAACACATCAAGTTCATGAAGCAGCTTATCTTAGGTAGGGTGCGTTAGGGGTGCTAATACCTTCCCTAACCACAACTAATCCCCTACTCGTGAATCTCTAATAAGACCAGTATACCCAAGTTTCCTAATTGCTCTTAATTAAATATTAGGTGACGACTCCAACAAACAAATCAAAGCAAATGAGCAAAGAACTGAAAAAATTGCCAAACAGATGTCTCATGGATTTTGACGTTCAACAAGTCTCAAATCATAAAGGTTGATCCATATAAATCCCCTCATTTAGTTCTCCATTGAGAAATGCAATTCTAACATTCATTTGGTATAACTCTAAGTCCATATATGCGACTATAGCTAAAATCAAACAAAGTGAAGTAATTATCATAACTAATGAGAACGTATCTTCATAATTAATTCCCTCTTCTTGAGTAACTTTTTGCTATTAATCAAGCCTTATAACGTTTTATTGACTCATCCATCTTACGTTTGATTTTAAGAACCTATTTATTTCCAATGAATCTTGGTGGTAAATCATCCAAGTCCTAGACCTGATTAATTTTCATTAACTCCATTTCTTCTTCCATAACTTTAATCCATTCTCTTGCTTTAGGACCAGACAAAGCATGACTAAATGTTTTAGGCTCTTCATCATCTTGTGAAGCAATCATGAATGCTTCCCCCTCAATCTCAAATCGACGATGAGGAATTAGTTCATGAATGTTTATTCAAGGTTGAGATTGCTCATGATCTTGCTCCATAAGAGGAAGAATAGATAAAATATCACTCTCACTATTTCTAGAAGGATCAAAAGTTTCATCTAAGTCCTCTACTGAATGGCTTATTGCGTCATAATCTAGATTTTCTATTTCATATAATTGAAAATCTTTTTCTACCTCACTTGTCCTTAAAAACCTTTTCTAAGAATACAATAGGGTTTTATTCCTCTTTTTTACTACATCATTTTGTTGTGGAGTATAAGGAATAGTTAGTTGTCTAGCTTTATCCTTTTCATCACAAAAGTTTTAAATTGTTCAGACAGATATTCACATCCTCAATCAGTTCTTAAAACTTTTAACTTGATATTTAGTTTATTCTTCACTAAAGTGGTGTATCAAATAAAGTAATCTAATGCTTCAGATTTATATGAGATCAAATAAACATGACCAAACCACATAAAACTATCTATAAATATGATGAAATAATTTCCTCCATGTCTTGCTCTCACATTTATTAGGCCACAAATGTCTGAATGAATAAGTTATAATGGACTAGTAGCTCTTTTAAATTTTTCAAATAGTAATCTAATTGCTTTTCCAGCAAGGCAATGCTCACAAATGAGCAATTTCTTTTTAGTAAATGATCCTAAAAAATTAGCTCTTGTTAATCTATGTAATCGATCTTGCCCCATTTATCCTAATCTAGCATGCCAAGTTATGATATTACTATCATTAATAGTGTTGGAATATTGAACAATATAAATCAAAGCATCATAATTAATAGATATATTAACAGTATCTAACAATATAAAACCATTTAATACAAAATCAGAATCATAATAAATATTATCTAGATGTATTTTTACACAATAACCAACAAACGTAATATTAAAGCCCCATAGGATTAAAGCAAGAACAAACACAAGATTTCATCAAACTTTTAGAGCGTAGAGCACATCATAAAGATTAAGTGTGCGACTACCCTGCAAATCCAGTTTGCAGGTACTGATCCCAAGCACAACAGCGGAAGCATTATTCCCTATGTATATATATTTATTTCCCTTTAGAATTCAATGAAATTCCATAAAGGCTGTTTGATACCTTGCATTGTAGTTGGTTGCTCTTGAGTCTTTGGCTCAATGCAATCACGAGCAAAATGACCAGATTTACCACAATTGAAACGATCCATATTCTTTCCTTTCTTACCACCGTGTTTTTCACGCTTATGATTATGTTCACTACTACTTGTTTCTATTCCTCTCTTACTATATTTAGGACCCTTAGCCTTATCCCTTTTTATATTTAAAGTAATATGCTCCACGCATCTTTGTCCTAGATATAAAAGCCTCGTTTATAGAATTTTCAGGGTGAAGTTAGTCTTCTTCAAGCTCAACATGACAAGCAACATCGTCAAATGTCTTGATGTTGTCATTGTGGGTAAGAGCGGATAATTGCTTGGACTTGTTGTTCATCAGCCATCTCATGCCCAGCACCTCTTAATTCACTAACCATGTTAAACATTGCTATAAGATGCTACCTCATCATTTGATATTGGCGCTTCTTATATTCATTGAATTTGAGGGTTAACTAATAAAGTCTGGTAATGGATGTTCCTCTATACTAAATCTTTACTATGTCCCAAACAGATTAACTTAAATGATGCCTTTCAAAACGTAGCATTATATTATTTTTCATGCTACTCAACATCAAAATAGAAGCTACACGATCCATGTGTTTATAAGTTTGATATGCTTCCATATCAAGCTTGTGTTGAGCAATATTTCCTTGCTTAGGTTCAACCATTAATTATGTGATTATTTTCAGTATTTTTTACTCTTCCAGGAGATACTTAATCTTATGGTACCAAATATCGTTAATTCTTTTCACTTAGTTTGTCTTCATGGTTCAAATGAGCAATAATACTCTTAAATGTAGTCATATTATGCATTCTTGAAAACAATTACAAATATTAGTATCTAGTACAATTTAATTGATATATTTTCCCACTTTATTCCAAATTAAACAAATAATAATCCAACACATGTAATAGAAATGAACAAAATGTTAAACACTAAATCAATTTCTATTTGTATGGTCTAATTATTATTGAAAATTTAAATGAGTGCAAAATTATAGTTATTAGTTTCAACTAATAACTCTCACTAATCAGGTTGCAAATATTATCATATATATACATATAATGCAATTAAACTTAAATTACATAAAATATTCGGTCATAATTAAACAACCAATCATCTTAAAAAAATACAATATTAAGAATAATAAATTTCAAAATTATTTTATATTTTAGGCACATAAGTAGGGTCTCTAATTATGTCATCCACTTCATCAAAGTCATCTCCTCCAAGTTCATTCTACTCATGCTTTTTTTGGCATACTAACATTCTCTCCCAAACAGCATTTCATCAATGAGATAGTTGAAATCTGAGAGTTACAACCTATATTCCAACGATAGTTGCACCGGCATCCATTTTTTAGGTAAAGATTTGAAAATGATTAGCATTTGATGTTCCATGTAAAATTCATAAATATCACTCATAGCTAGTATACTCATTCAATGACACATATAATCAATGTGCTCTTGAATTTTATGAACAGAATTAAAGGCATAACCCAATAAATAATCAATTTGTTGTTGTCTATCTATTACAATAAAATATTTCAAAAGGCACATAAATATTATACTTAATATTTAATTAGAGCATATATTATCATATATGTTAAAAAATACAAAAATTAAACAATTTATTTTAACAATAAATAAATTGACACCACTATTTGACAATTTATATTAACAAAAAAAATATTAATTGTCTTAATATGATTCTTAATATTAATATATATATTAACTATTGAATGTCAGTTAATATATATACACATCTTTTAAAAGATGTGTTCATTCATTTTTTTTTTCTTATTTTTTCCTAACAACTACCAAATGGCAATTAATTAAATGTTAAATGACTGTTTCAATTAACTACTGAGATTGTAGTGAAATGGAAATGAAAATATTAACTATTGGATGGTAATTACACATCTTTTAAAAGTTGTGTTCTTTCATGTGGTTTTTTTTTTTTACTATCAAAGTCCAATTAACTACTCCAACTATAGTCAATTAGAAATGAAAATAAAAATGGCAATTCTAATCTCTATTTCCATTATCAATTCACATATGAATTGATAATATAATTATATGACTATCATGCAAAAATTATTTTCTAATTAATTATAGAAAAATAAATTCATAACTAAATTACATCATGAAATTTTGTAAATTCAAAATTCTCAATGAAAGTATTCTTTTAACACAAAATTTACATTTATCGTTCATGTAATAACAAATATACTATATAAAAAAAACAATATTAAAAATCATGGCTCTAATACCAATGTAGATCGAAAAGGAAAACTTACTTGTAAGAATCCGTTTTTTTATTCCTAGATCTATTACTTCAGTGCCACTTTAATTACTAAAACCAAAGTGATATTTCACAGTACGAACGTCTTTGTAAATCTTATCAAGTTAATACAGAGAGTCAAGATTGGAGAAGAGAAAACTATGTTCTTTTAATTATCAGAAACTTGTTATTTTATATGGGTTATGTCCCTTTATATATGATTAGAGAAGACGATTATTTTTTTTAGTAATTTCTCTAATAACTTGAACCAGGCTCATCCATCATGAATTGACTAGACCTAATCCAATAACCACCATTTACGACATGCTTTTCACAGAGCATGTAATCGAACAAAATGATTATCTCTGCAATATTTAAAATACATACAAAATACTATTTTCTTTGCATTTTTGTTTTTTATTAGCAAGAAAACAAAGAAGGAAACAATAATGTGGATTAAAATTAACTCAATTGCAATATGATTCATATATTGTATTATATTATTTAACCCCAAGAAATCTTATATAAGATGGAAAGCAAGATTTTGTTGCTAGAGATAAAGCCAAATAATCAAATTTGTTCGTTTCCTAAGAATCTCCCTTGGGAAATTATCTTTTTTCTTCTCTTTCTCTCCTTATTTTCCCTTAGTCATGTAATTGAAGAAAATAAAAAAAGAAATAGTTAACATTAGCATTTCTTAAAGGAAAAAAAGAACAAGTTAAACATTAGGCTCGTCTCCCTTATCTAGTTTGTAATGAAACGAACTAGAAGTTAGCCTAAATATTTCAACTTGAAATATTTTAAATATATATATATATATATATATATATCTTCTTAACCACTACTATACCAACCTTTTAGCATAAAATCTATCAATATGAAAATATAGAGAAAAGAAAACATAGCATGATTTCCTTAAATTGATCGGCTAAGTGAATATGCTTGCATGCAATGATTTCCCTTCCTTTCATGGATGATCAAAGTCTTGGTAAGAAATCACCACATTCTTTAATTTTAAAGGCCAAACTTCCCATGCCACTTATAACATCAAACTAACTTTATTGAAGATGATGTTGAGAATGTGGTGATGCTCCCTATACCTACACCGATAAATGTCAATACGGTGACTCTTCCATGGTTGACCATCAGTGTGTTGAGCGAATATACAAATATAGCCCAACTTGACAGGGAATGTCCAGGTGCTAAAGAACTCAACAATTAGTTCACCGAGGAAATCCCACAATAAAGGCCACAGAAATCCTGACAATAATGAAAAATATGGTTGTGTCATGTGTTGAATGAGAGGATGGTGAGGATGGGAACTATATATATTTAAGGTTACTTGGATAGAACTAATTCTAGAAAATATGCTAAAAAAAGTATATTCATGAAATTGTTAAAATTATAGGTATAAAACTTTAATAGACCACTAGATTGATCTATGATCCAACTGACTTGAGACCTAATTGATTTAGGTTGAAGGGGAAATGAGATAAGTAATTAACCTGGTTTAATTCAATTAAAACTTAAGTTAACCTAATCCACAATTCTGATCAATCTAGATAAAAATTAGATAAGACTTGCTCTACATAAAACAAATGATAGAGAAATGGTTCAGTATAAAATATCAAAAATTCTTGAAAAAAATAAAAATAATAAATGCTACATATTATAAAGTTATATATCTTTCATTAAATTTAGATTTAAATCATCTCTCAATCACAATGATAGAGTTATGAACAACTCTAGTAAGATAGAATCAACATATTCCTTAAAGCTGCTATTTATAATAAGTTTAAATTTATATTTATTCAAACTTAATTTCTAACTCTACAACTCTAGTAATTATAATATTACAACAACAAATCAAAGGATATCAAGGTAATTTCAAAATCTCTTTATAATATCATAACTACATTACGGATTCACATCCTTTGTTTTTATGGCCTCTAGCGCATCATTATCCTTCTTGTCCTTCAACATTATGGTACATCTTTTAACCATTAAATTATCTTCTTCTAACTATCTTTAACCATTAAATTATCTTCTTTTAACTATGTTCTTTGACATGATCAAGTATTGTCGTTGTTGCAATCCCAATATCTCTTTGGATATGTTGATGCTTCTATTACTATTCCTTCAACTTGTGTTTCTAGTTTTGAAAATCCAGAACATATTGTGTGGCAACAAATGGATCGACTTGTGCTAAGCCTTTTACATTTTTTCTTAACTGATAAAATCATGTTTGTTGTGGACTTCCATGATATATACTTTTTTGTGCTAAGATTTTTATTTTTTTAGTCTATGATTATTGGATCAAATTGAAAGTCAATTTAAGTTGATTTGTTAGGAACGGGTAAGATAAAAAATAAAAAAAGACAAGGAAACAAAGTGACAAATAGAGAAAATCATAGGCTTTTTCAAATTTTCAATGAAATGTTTATTGTATTATTATAAAAATTAAGTTTCAAAAATTTTAAACAAAATCAATTTCATTCCAAAATTTTATAGTTCTTATTTTTCTTTTTATGATCTAAGAGAAAAGAAAAGGTTGTCAGATTTTTAAAAAAAAATCATTATTAACACTAAATCTGACAACCAAAATGATAATATTGGTTTTCATGAGTTCTGTTTAGTCAAAGAAATCTCACTTAGATGTTTTTTTATCTTTAAATTATTTTAAAAAATCATATCTAAGCACGAAAAGATTTTTTATTTCTAATTGATTTTATATTTAAGTGCAGTTTTTAGGTTTTTTAAAGTCATGTGTGGATTTATTATGATTTCTAGAGTATTTTTTAGCTATTGTTAATTGGAATGAATTAAAAATTGAATTTTTAGACAATAAAAAGCATAATTTTTCAGGGACCCTTAGTTGTTGAAAATTTGTTTGTTTGTATTTTAAAGGGTTTTTTATTTGAATTGAAAAAAAAAACTCCTTTTTTATCAAACTTAAAAAAAAATAGATCTATTTTTATTTTAGTCTCACATGAATCCTCTTTTTAAAAAAAATGTATAAAAAATCTCATGGGCTTTGTTGTAAAAACTAATTTTAAAAATAAAATATTATTAAATCCAAACAAGAAGCATGAGGCAAATCACATCATAGGAAAGCAAACATCAAACAACTCAATTTTTTTTATTTTTTAAATTAAATATTTTATTTTTCAATTTTATCTTTTAATTTTTATTAATTTTGCTATATATATATGTATGAAAAAAAAACACTGAAAAAGTATACATGTTCTCAAACGCATGCTAAATGGCTAACATGATCTAATCTTTGTTGTTCGTAATCGCAAGCGAAAAAAAGAAAAAAAAATTATCGTTTTCGATTTTCCACTTTTTCACTCTCCTCGCAGATCGCTTGCATGAGTACAGAT